>CM077644.1:201439961-201764961 GCA_039707465.1 Rhabdophis nuchalis | reverse complement strand
CCAGCAAAAACAGGCTCCTGAGCTCCATTTTCGGCTGCGACGGCCTCCTGCATCCCCCGGCCAGCGAAAACGGAGCTCGGGAGGCTACCCACGGCCCTCCCAAGCTCATTTTTTGCTGGCAGAGGTACTACGGACAGGTCCTTTGCTGTTTCCAGGGTGGCCATGCAGGCCAGATCTAAGCACCTCATGGTCCAGTTCTGGCCCCCAGGCCTTGGGTTTAACACCCCTGTTCTAGATGGTTAACACATTTCATTAATTGTGTGATTTGGTTATTATCCTTATTAGCCATCATCCATAAACTGAGCTGCTTTAATGAAGAGAAAGAAATGTTGTGTTCATATAAGCTGTGAAACACTTATTCTGAATTATTTTCAAATTGCATGAATCCGTATTAAGCATTGTTGGGTAGGAGTGGTTAAGTCATACATTACACTGACATTATTATCATTTCTGAATTTAACTGAATTTAGAGTGCTGTTTAAGCTTTTTATCAGGAGTCTGCAACCTCAGAATCTGTCTAAATAATCCAGAATCTATCTAAATATTGCTCATATTTTCTGTTTTTAACAAGACAGAAGTTATTAAACACATGGACAGTATAGTGCATTGTGTTAACTACATGTTAATTCAATTAAATCAAATGTAATTTTGCCTATTTTTTGGAAATTTAAGAGATTGCACTTTTCTGTGCTGTACATAATATAATGTACAGTCTGAGGTACACCATATGATCCGGATCCATGAACCTTTAAGGTATGGAAGCTGGTTTTTCTGGATGTCCATGCAAATAGATACGAGAGGTGAATTCATGAATACAGGTGTAAATGCAGAGGCTTCTGCATGCACAGGAACTCTCATGTAGAAGATCAATAGGGTTCAACTAAGGCCTCATATTTCCCCTTGATTTTCCTGGAGAAGATCTTTCTATTTGGTTACTAAGTTGATACCAAGTGGATGGCATACAATCGGTCTATTCTTCAAAATAATAGAGAAAGCTGGATTTCATTTGAACTATAATGTTGAGCTTTGTGTGACGGAAGTGAGGAATTTGAGCTAGTATGGCTAAAGATCAAATGTTGAGAGTTGGTCTTAACACTTTGAGAAATACAGGTTGCTGTACTCACTTGAGGTAACAGGTATAAGGTAAGCACATTTTTAAAAATATACCTGATATCATGATCATCTTGGTTCTTGATGCATTTCATTTAATTGTTTCTTCATTTGTCAAATATGTATGGCTGCCTGGGTCACAAATGAGTGACTTTGGGTGGGATAAAACAAAACCAAAAAAATTATTGTTATACAGACCAATTGCTGTTATGGCTGGTCACACAGCCAGCCAGATGTTTAGAATAGATTTTTATTTCAATAAATTAGTTAAATCAGTAAACATGGCCCTTGATACTTCAGTCCTTTCATTGACTTGGTATTGGCAGATGTTGTTGTTTAATTCCACCCCCCCCCCCTTTAAGTTCTTTCTCTTCTGCTGGCTTTAGATACTGCAACATCCACTATTCACATTTTTTGTCTTTACTATCAACAGTTATTAAATCTGGGGTTTCATGTGTCAGGGGCTTGACTGTTTGAATGCTAAAGTCATGGAGCACAACAGCTTCTTTGGTGTCTGTTACGTTGTATATTTAGTGATCCCTCCAGTTCTTGCTTGTAGGCAAATAGTATTTCTTGCAGATACTCTGGTGCAACATGGTTGCTACTTTGTCATGCCATTGCTTATTGTCAGTCTGTGTGATCTTCTTGCACTAACTTACTAAATGGCCCACTGTTTCTTCTGTTTCCTTGCAGGGGGGCATTTGCTGTTTCTTGCTGTCTTCTCCATTCCAGTTTTATATACTTTTGTTCTTTAGGCTTGGTCTTGTGTAGCCAGAATTAGTCCCTCTGTCTCTTTCTTCAACTTTTCTGTTCTTAGTCATTGCCCAGCCTTATTGTTATCTGCTTTGCCTGTTAGAGGTGTGTGTGTGTGTGTGTGTGTGTGTGTGTGTGTACGGCAATGTAATCCTTTTCTATTTTTCATTTGGTATTTCTTGTAGGCCAGTTTGATCTCTTTAGTATTCAGTAAGTGTTCGTGGTATACTAACTTCAATGCATCTTCTTCACTGTCCTTCAGATATTCTTCCAATGCCTGTTTCTTCTTCAGCTGTCTGGTATATTTGCATCATTCCACAAACAATGGGATGTCAAATCATTAAGAAATCTTTGTCTTCTATTCTGCTATCTCCAAGTACTGCAGTATCTTTCTTGTTGACAATTATTGGAGCCTGGAGTCATATTATTAACTTTAAAATGTTAAAAACTACAAAACCCAAGGCTAAAATTTAACAAACATTATTATTAGGTGATGAGTAGATATTAATAATAATGGAGCTGCCTCAGTATTTCACCTGATGGCACAACCAAGTTTTGAGGGACTTCTGGAAAGTCAGTAGGGGTGGAGCCTCACTACAGTGGGAAAGATGCTCCAAAAATTGGCGTTGACATAAACAAACAAACAAATAATCTGCTGCTTAGGACTTGCCAGATATAGTTCCATAGTTATCAAGTCCCATAACATGCTTTTCCTGTTGGTTCTGGTGGGACGGCCAAATGTAATTGGAGAGTGTCAATCCTTCAGATAATCAAGTCCCATGCTATGTGGGGTTTCAAAAGTCAAAGTGAGCAACTTGAACTGGACAAATGCAGATTGTGGAGCAGAGGTGTAATGTGTCGTTCTGGAAACATACATTACATTCTTACATCATTGCAGTCTGCAACAGCTGAGGCCTTCAGATGCACTTCAAGGGAAGTTTCATGTAGAGCACATGACAATGGTCCAACTGGGAGGTTACTAGGGTTTGAATGGCCATGAGTACAGCCCTTCAGTTTAAGAATGGGTGCAACCACCACTTTATACAAAATTGTACAAAGGCCCTCTACCAAGGATTGTCCCTCTACTTCAAGCAGGAATAGTGAGTTTAGAACACTCCCAAGGTTGTTCCTGGAGTCTGTTTGGGGTGCTACAATGCCATCCAGCACCAAAGATGGCATAGTCTTAGAACCACCCACTCCCAATACCCAATGCCACTCAGTATTGCCAGAGTTAATTTATATTGTAGGTTAAGTATTAAGCTCCAATCCTATTTATAATAATTTATCAAAACATGGCTTCCTTATTGAGTCAGTCTGAATAAATTTATGCATTTAAAGTAGCGTTCCTAAGCTATCTATCTAGACCATTTGGATATACAGATAGCCCTTGCTTAGCTATTATCTCATTTAGCAACCATTCACAATTATAATAGAGATGAAAAAGTAACTTTATTAACAATCCTTACATTTGCAACCTTCACAGATCTGTGAAGCAAAGGAAAGCTGAAATAAGATCATAAGCACAGTTGCAGTGTTACTTAGCAATTGTTTCGCTTAACAACTGAGTTGTAATTGCTCAACAAGAAGTGCCTGTAATCACAGTCTGACTAATAATACCCGTAACACAATGAACAATGATAGGAGTTGTTCAAAATGGATACTCTCCAATTTATTATGCCACCCAGCCATATTCCAAGCGATGGGTTTTTTGTATCCTCCATAGCATTGTAGTGAGTCAATTTTTGGTATTCAAAGTGTTACGTTCTTGTCTAGGTTTAAGAAGATATGCTGATGTTATATTGATATTGACACCAGAATAGGAATCATTACTAGGCAGCAACTTTGGGCTAAAATCGATTAATTTGCTATCTCTGGACCTTGCTGGATTTGCAAGCTGAAGTTCAGAATGCACTTTTGGTATAGCAACTTTCTTTTTTCCTCAGATTCCCGCAGATTGTCATTATCCCAAACTCAACAAGTTAGAATCGATTTGGGCTGTTTCAGGCTAGAAGGACATTTTGGTTTGCTGAGGTTGTTTTCTTCTTTCATTTCAGAAGGTTTATAATGATTTTCTGTTGAGTTGCTGTTAGATGAGATGTCAGATCAATTAAAGATTTGGTGCTGTTTACTTTAAAAGTGTGTTTATTTAAATTCATCAAATTGTCTCAGTATTTCTTCTTGTTTCATGTTTGATAAGGCTTCAAAACAGTTAATTAACCTTGTTTCTAGAGTTTCACTAGAGTGGCAATTTTTTCTTGTAAAATCTCAATATGATTATTTGAGCATTGTCTTGTCAAGGATGCTAGAAAATAGCTGGATGCTTTTTTAAAAAAATCATGGCTGCCTATAGCATGAGGCTGGGCAGTCTGAGGCATTAAACCAAAGAGTACAATTCTTTTTCCATCTTGGAAAACACTCAATGATATAGTTGAAAAGTGGAAAGAAAGGATATAATTTTGAAAAGCATGCAGGGGCAGTGGAATTGTTAAAAAACAGAATTAGATTATGTCCTCTCATGTTAGGGAGCCATTTGACAGCACTTAGATTAATAATATGACATGGGCATCAAAGAAGTTAACTAAGTGATAGAATGATAGCTCTTCTGGTAGACCAACATCTAATATTATTTCTGTTAAGTTAATCCTTAAATTATGTTTGGAGTAGGTATATGATTGTAACTTTTTGATGGAAAGCAAGGCCGTAAGCTCTGCCTATATTTGGTTGTCATTTCTAACCTTAATTTATTCTCCAGAGCAAATTTATTTCATATGGTTATCCATAAACAGATTGAAGGTAGTGTTAATATTTTGAATTACTGTAAGCTACTGCTAGCTTATCTGCAGACTTTTGCACAAAAGTTTCAAATGACTCCATATTTGTATTTGTAGAGGTAAACATGGTCTCTGAAACTGAAATTACAGTTTTTGCAGTTGATAGACATTTATTTTTTTATTTTATTATTTCATTAGATTTATACCCCGCCCTTCTCCAAAAGGACCCAGGGCGGCGCACAGGAATTTTAAAAATACATACAAAATCGAATAAAAAATTTAAAACTTATTAAATATTCGTCCTGCGCTAAAACCAAATTAAAATCCCAAAAATTTAAACTATCTAAAATAGTCACAGCGGAGGTTACGCTAGGCCGGCTAGATGAAAGAAATGTGTCTTTAGACACTGGCGGAAGAGGCGGAGGTCGGAGATGGTGCAAAGTTCAGGGGGTAGGTCGTTCCAAAAGTCAGGGCCCGCCACAGAGAAGGCCCTTACCCTGGGTGTCGCCAGTCGGCATTGTCTGGCCGACGGCACCCTGAAAAGGCCCTCTCTGTGAGAGCGGATCGGTCGAAGGGATGTATGGGGCAGGAGACGGTCTCGCATATAACTAGGTCCCGAGCCATGGAGCGCTTTGAAGATGGTCGTCAAAACCTTGAAGCGCACCTGAAAGACCACAGGAAGCCAGTGCAGCTCGCGCAGGATCGGTGTTATATGGGAGTGTCTAGGTGCTCCCGTGATCACCCGCGCGGCTGCATTCTGGACTAACTGTAGCTTTCGGGTGCACCTCAAGGGAAGCCCCATGTAGAGAGCATTACAGTAGTCGAGTCGGGATGTCACGAGTGCTTGAGTGACTGTGCGAAGGGCAGCCCGGTCCAGTAAGGGGTGCAATTGGCGCATCAGGCATACCTGATTAAACGCCCCCCTGGCCACGGCCGCCACATGGTCCTCCATGGACAGCCGGGAATCCAGGAGGACACCCAAATTGCGCGCCCTCTCCACGGGGGCCGGTGTTTCGCTCCCAATGGCCAGAGTTGGAGTAATCTGGCTGAACCGGGGTGCCAGAAACCACAGCCACTCAGTCTTGGACGGGTTGAGCTTGAGTTTGTTACTACCCATCCAGATCCGTACGGCCTCCAAACACCGGGACAACACCTCGGCGGCATCGTTGGAGTGGTCTGGGGTGGATATGTACAGCTGAGTATTATCAGTGTAGAGATGATATCCCACCCCAAAACCACGGATGATCTCGCCCAGCGGCTTCATATATGTGTTGAATAGAAGGGGCGAGAGGACCGACCCCTGAGGAACCCCACATAGGAGGGGTCTCGAGACCGACCTCTGTCCCCCTGCCAACTCATATTGTGAGCGACAAGAGAGGTAGGATGAGAACCACCATAAAATGGTGCCTCCCAGCCCCAACCCCCCCCCAGTCGGTGCAATAGGATACCATGGTCAATGGTATCAAAAGCCGCTGAGAGGTCTAACAGGACTAGGATAGAGGAATATCCTCTATCCCGCGCCCTCCAGAGATCATCGACCAACGCAACCAATGCCGTCTCGGTGCTGTGACCGGGTCGGAAGCCGGACTGGCGCGGGTCTAGATAATCAATTTCCTCCAGGTGTCGCGGAAACTGTTGGGCCACCACACTCTCTACAACCTTCACTAAAAAGTGAAGGTTGGAGACTGGACGATAGTTTTCTAATAATGCTGGGTCCAGGGACGGCTTCTTGAGGAGGGGCCTTACTACCGCCTCTTTCAAGACAACAGGCAAGGACCCCTCACTCAAAGATGCTTTGACAATGCCCTGGAGCCAGCCTCGTGTCGTCTCCCAGGATGCCAGTACAAGCCAGGAGGGACACGGGTCCAATAAACATGTGGTAGCCTTAAGTCTCTTTGACAGCCTGTCCATATCTTCGGTAGTAACAAAATCAAACTCCTCCCAGGATGGTGCTTCAAGAACAGCCTCGGACAGTCCGACTGGACCACTCTCGATGGAGGGTAGCTCATTCCGAATCCGAGTGATTTTATCCTGCAGATAAATCCCAAATTCCTCTGCTCGACCCTGTAAAGGGGCTTCCCGGGGCCTCTGGTGAAGGAGGGAGTGGGTCACCCCAAACAGGGTGGCAGGGCGATTATCTGCGGATGCAATAAGGATGGCACAATACTCACGCTTGGCCACCTTTATCGCCACTAAGTAAGTCCTAATATAGGTTCTCACTAGTGTTCGGTCGGCTTCGGAGCGAGAGGATCTCCATCTGCTCTCTAGGTGTCTCTTGTGGCATTTCATCTCCCTGAGCTCCTCGGTGAACCAAGGAGCCTGGGTGATTCGTCGCCGCAAGAGAGGCCGCAAGAGCGCGACTCGGTCCAAGGCCCCCGTGGCCGCACTTAACCATGCGGCCACTAGGTCCTCAGTCGAGTCATGGGGCAAGTCCACAGGAATTGGCCCAAGCTCCCTCTGGAACCTTACCGGGTCCATCAGGAGCCTGGGGCGGAACCATATAGGAATATCAGGCTCCGTCTCCCCGCGGTGAGGTGTGGCGATTGGAAAGTCCAGCCAAAGGAGAGCGTGATCTGTCCATGACAGGGGTGTAATGGCTAAATCCCCTATTCCCAGATCACTACTCCACTGTCCCGAGACGAAGATTAAGTCCAGGATGTGTCCACCCTCGTGGGTAGGGCCTAAAACTACCTGGGTCAGGTCCATGGCTGTCATGGAGGCCATGAACTCCTGAGCTACTCCAGAGGTCTCGCCTACTGACGGCAGGTTGAAATCCCCCATGACCAATAGTCTGGGGGTCTCAACCGCTGCCTCGGCTATCACCTCTAGGAGCTCAGGCAGGGCTGTTGTTGCATAGCGAGGAGCCAGGTATACAACTAACACGCCCAACTGCCTCCCTAGGCCCCACTTCACAAGGAGGGACTCACACCCGGTCGTCTGAGGGATTGTGGTCTCCTTCGGCTCAAGACCTTCCCTAACCATAATCGCCACTCCCCACCCCTCCCTAGGTCCCTAGGCTGATGGAAGGCTCGGTAGCCTGGTGGGCACATTTCTATGAGGGGTAGTCCTCCCTCGTGGCCCAACCAGGTTTCCGTTATACCCACCAGGTCCGGGTCCCCCTCTGACACAAGGTCAGGCTTTTTGTACCACGGACCTGGTGTTGCATAACATCAGCCTAGGGCCCCGGTTCTGTGGTTCTTGCCCACCTAGTCTACGATGGGAGCATGGGGGGTTGGAGCGCATGACCGCCCGTAAGCAGTGGCCATGGTCCTCTGACAGGTAATGTCCACCCCGTCTCCCACCGCCCCTGCCCCTCCCCAAGACTGAACTGATGGGAAATACCTCAGTGGAAATGACCCCCCCTTCCCCCTCTTCCGTTTCTCTACTTCCGCCGGCCGGCCTTATAATTTGATGCCCCCCCCTGCCTGACTATCCACTCCTCCTCCCTGGAACCCCCTAAAAGTCGAATTAGACATTTATATAAAAAAACCCTGTTTGCGCTTCGCAAAGTTGATAGACATTATCCAGCAAAGCCTGTCGTGAAATCCTTTGCTGATTGCTTTACTTGCTTTTCTCCTTTCAGAGATACATTAATGGGAGGGAGACTAAAATGGCAGTCAGAAAGTTTGATTCCTCATGTATAGAAGAGTTCTAATAGTTGTTGTTTTTCCATTTCTGATTCCAAATCCCAGTTGACTATAGCTTTGGGAGGTAGGAATGGAACGGAGAAGATTTATATTGTTATTATTTTTACTTAGTTTTCTTGTCATCATGTAGTCACCCATTTTTGGCTACTTTGTTGGTTTAAGTAAAGTCAGTGATCCTTGTTGTCTTGTTGTGTTTCTTGTTCTTCCTCATTGCTTTGGTGTCACTGTACCATATCAGAAGCCTTTACAATGTTTTAGGGTGGTGCTGAGATTTAGAATATCTCTTGCAGAGAATTATTAAATAAAAGTAGATAACTAAATATGTATCTAAGCCATTTATAAAAATGGATAAAACAAATAAAATATAAGGAGCTCAAGTAGGGAAGCTGCTGCTCTGTTGCCATTAATTCTAAGCAGATTTACTAGTACATATGTTCCATTACATTTAATGAGATTTATTCATGCCTAAGATTATATTTTAAGGAATATAGGCTTGTAAGATGCTTGTAAGTACAGATAATCCTCAATTTACAACAGTTCATTTAGTGACTATTTAAAGTTACAATGAGACTGAAAAATATGACTTATGGCCATTTTTCACAGTTTATGACCTTTGCAGCATCCCCATGTTCAGGTGAGCAAAATTCATATGCTTGGCAACTGGCTCATTTATGTCTTTTGCTGTGTCCCAAGGTCATGTGATCACCTTTTGAGACCTTGTGACAAGCAAAGACAATTGAGAAACCAGATTCACTTAACAATCAGGTTACTGATTTATCAAATGCAGTGACTCACTTAACAACTGTGGCAAGAAAGGTCATAAAATGGGGCAAAACTCACTTAATAACATAAATTTTGGGCTCATTTGTGGTCATAAATTGAGGATTAGTTCTATAAAGGTAAAGGGAAAAGTTCCCCTTGCACATATGTGCTAGTTGTTCCTGACTCTAGGAGGCAGTGGTTATTTCCATTACAAAGCTGAAGAGCCAGCGCTGTTCGAAGACATTTCCGTGGTCATGTGGCAGGCATGACTAAGTGCCGAAGGCACATGGAACACTGTTACCTTCTCACCAAAGTGGTCCCTCTTTTTCTGCTTGTATTTTTACATGCTTTCAAACTGCTAGGTTGGCAAAAGCTGGGACAAGTAACGGGAGCTCACTTCGTTACAAAGTGCTAGGGATTCGAACCGCCGAACTGCCAACCTTTCTGATCGAAAAGCTCAGATTGGCAAAATGTAACTGCTTCCAGATTTCCATCATCATTATTTTATAAATGTTAGTATGATTATGTGCCTTTTACTAAGTGGACTCTCCACCAAACTGTAGTTGAAAAAATCACAATGATTGCCTTTACAAAAGGCCAAATCCAAACCAAATTGTAGTAGGAATGATGTGTGGATCCAACCATCTTTGCAGCAGTCTTAAGGGTATCAGGGTATGTCTGAGCCTATCCCAAGAAACATAATCTAAATAGCTGTCTCATTGGAAGGCAACAAAGTGGGAAAGAAATTCAAAGACAGGAGTGCTGAATGATGCAGTGAAACTCAGCTTCATTTCATGATAACAAAGAATTGTGTTCTGTGTTCAAAAGAACAGGAATCTGACCTTTCCGTCAAGCTAGCTGACATTTGTTCTAAAACTTAGTTGACTTTTGAATTGTCCTGGATGTTGGCAATTTGCTTGCAACATTATCTGTTCTGCTTTTTTATTAGATAAATAAGAATATATCACATTTCCTGAAGAATAAGGGCTGCTGTAATTCATCCTTTCTGACTTTGTCAGCTCATTGCCTAAAGTTCTTTTTCTTCCTAGCCTACTGGCATAATGGAAAGTATTGTGTTCACCTGCAGGTCCTCAAACATTCAGAGAACAGAATGCATGAATGAGTGTCAATTTACAGTGATGGGCTATCAGCAAAATTGTACAGAATAATGTTTTTGTCAATTATATAAATGCACCCAAATATACATGTGCAGTGCATATGTATTCTTGGGATGCATTACAGTGCTCGGTACACATGGTTAATTTTCTTCTTAGATGCTACTTTGTTACTCTTGGCATTCTGGAAAAATAGATAGGTCTCTGATAGGAATAGTGTTTGTAAATGATATATTTACAATAAAAGTAAATTCTACTCTCTTTCATGTTCACTTTCAGACAGTTTTCACAATTTTCATTTTACATTCTTTGTTACATTTTTAGTATCAGTTGTACAATTACCAAAATATATACACATAGCTTTAAAATAGTTTGAATATTCTGAGCAAATTTTAACTTTGCAACTTGTTTTTCCTATTTTGTGCCAACTCTTGTTCCTTGATTTGGAAAGCAAACACTTTGTGGTATCAGCAAAGGCATCAATTTAAGCTAGGTCATTTTGAGGGGGCATTTCTAAAAATGAAATTAGCATTATTGTTTTTAAAGAAGTTGGGTCTTTTTAAAAAAAGAAACTTTGTAATTTTATAATGCAGTTTAGTCTTCCACTTTTTTAAAAAATAAAACACCCCACACCTTTTATTTTGTTTTTTCTAAAACACCAGTTACCAAGTTTTAGTAATATATTTGTTAAGATTCTTGGCCTTGGAGTGGCAAGTTTTAGAATTAAGCTATGTTAAGTTAAAATAACTATATAATATTGTTAAATATATATATACACACACACAATTTTATAACAATTTAAAAATGTGAGTTAGAAAAATGTTTAACTTTGTGTTCACCATATTCTGTTCTGATGAAGTGATGGAAGACAAATACCTACAGTTAATTCATAATCTCAAAATAAACCTGTGATTCATCTGTGACAGGAATATGATAGAATATAATAATATGTTCATACATTTTTGCATTCCCAAAATAGCATTGCCTGAAAACTTTATATTCATGATTCCAAATGATTCTTCAAGCGCTTTTTGTAACACCAATTGCTTGAAGATATTGCTTATAGAAGGGCATTTTTAATAATGTACCATGGAAATAAAGTTCGGAAATAGAATTCAATGTCTCTATTGAAGCATTTCTCCCATGATATTAAAATGCTAATATTTTATTGTTTATTTTTTTCTTTACAGAAGAAAACTGTAAATACTAGCAAAAGTGAATTGCCCAAAAGCCAGACCAGTGGAGTTTCTTCAGTTAATAAGGTAATTTACCTGTTTGTAGACCTATTGATTGTCCCAAAAGCAAAATATCTTATCATTTTAAATGCTTATGATGATGCTAGTGTAACATATCATTGCTTTTGCAACGAGGTAGAGAATCTCTGAGTTCATGAAAATTAAGAAAAATGCAAAATCATGTATTGAAATATCTAAATTAAACTAGTTAGCAGGATTAAAATTGACAGATTAAAGCAAGGCTTTAATATAGATGTTTGGCAAGAATTTTTGTTTTGTAAACGAGGCTTTGTGCTGGTCACATTTTTCTGTCAGTGTTTTGGCTCATCTCAAATATATTTCCAAATATGTTGTAATCCTCCTGTCTTTTTCCACAAGTTATTTTGGAATACTTCTTAAAATTTAAATGATGTTGGTCTAATTTCAGCCTGTAAATATTCTAAAGTGTAATGTTCCACTTTTCTGCTTTTTGAAATCAATGTGTACCATATTAAGAACTGTACCTAAGTAGATGTAACACAGTATAATATAATAATTTGTGTTTACCTATTTTATATCAATTGCTTTACAAAAAGCAAGAAAGATGGGTGCTTAGATATATTATATTTGATCTTTTCTGCCTGTACAGTTACAAAAAGCAGAACTCTGAGGTTTTAATACAATACAATAGCAGAGTTGAAAGGGACCTTGAAGGTTTTCTAGTCCAACCTCCTGCCTAGGCAGGAAACCCTACACCACTTCAGACAAATAGCCATTCAACATCTTCTTAAAGACTTCCAGTGTTGGGACCTCCATCTTCTGGAGGCAAGCTGTTCCACTGACTAATTGTTCTAACTGTCAGGAAATTTGTTCTCAGTTCTAAGTTGCTTCTCTCCTTAATTAGTTTCCACCTATTGCTTCTTGTTCTACCCTCAGGTGCTTTGGAGAATAGTTTGATCCTTTCTTCTTTGTGGCAACCCATAAGATATTAGAACACTGCTATCATGTCTTTCCTAGTCCTTCTTTTCATTAAACTAGACATATCCAGTTTTGTGTGACATGCTTTCATTTTTGATAGAACAGCAGCAAATACTGTAAATTCAATGAATACATAATATTTATATTTACTTTATCCAGGCATGCTTGGGAACTTTTGTGTTCTGAGACTTAGATTGCATGTTACCAAACCATGATTTCTTATAGGGGAAATGAGCCGAAGTTGAACTCTGAGTTTGCTCTTGTGTTATAGATATTTTATGCTTTCAATTGCCGCTATTCACAGTTTAATATGCTAGTGAAGTCCTAAATAGTGGTTAATACTACTTATATTTAAACAATGGGTGGACATTCAGGTTATGAAGCTGGTTCAGTTTTGTAGAGAATTGGTAGCAGACTATTGTTTGTTATTATACTTTACTTCTAGGAAGGTAAAAAGTTGCTAGTAGAAATTCTGGCTCAGATGCCAAAATAATTTGGCTGGTTCTGATAGTGCTGTGAAGCTTAAATGTCTGCAGAGAGAAGATTAACATTTGCTGCTTGGCCTCAGAATTTTGAGATAGTTTACAAACAAATCATAATTCATATTGACCATAGATTCTGCATGGATAGTATGTCAAGCTGTTGTAGAGAAAGGAAAATTTCTAATTTCTTGTTGTAACTCATCTAAATCAAATTCAACTGCAAGCTGAATTTATACGTTTAATCCTTCTTGCTGAACAACTATGTAGTAGCTAGACTCACATGACACACCAAACCAAAAATAACAACCAAAAAAGGCACTTACTTTATTTCTTTATTATAAAGTTTATAGAGTTACCCATCTCACAGAACATGATTTTTTGTGTTTTGGCTTAATGCAATGTGTGAAGGTAATTTAGAGTTGTTTTCTATAATCTGAACAATAATTTAATTTTACATCCAAAAATCATCAGTGATTGAAGTTACCATTGTCCAAGCCTACGAATTTGTTGGGCCAAAAGAATGCTACAAAAAAACGTTATTTACTTATTGCTTAACATATATTTAGCTTTATTGTGTTTCTAAAATGAAATGATGTGCTCTGAATTAAATTAAAATATCAAATTCAAAATATCCAGATGTTTTTGTTTAAATATCTATAATCTATATCTATTAGTTGTATATATCTATACTATTATATCTATAATAGTTGTTTTAAAGGGCACTTAATAATGGTGTATTCTATCTACACTATTAAGAACATCTTACTTTAAATATGAAGCAAGGAAGAATGATAGTGAAAACAAGATTTTTGAGTGTATTGCTTCTTCCAATAAATAAAAATTACTAAATACTGTTTTGTGCATTTATAATTGCTATCTGGGTAGAGTGAGGAGGGGGCAGAATTGAGGTGTATAGACAGTTGTTAGAAAAACAAGTTGGAAATAATTTATTAATGCTCCCACTTCTTCTTCTACGACTCCTGGTACATTTGCTAATTATGCTGTGTCTGAAAATTACAATGGCTTCTATAAATCCTACAAGCTAAGCAATACCAATATCTAGGGATAACTGCAGTCTTTTTGCACCAAAATTACTGATGAGGAGTAAGCATATTTGACTTAGGAAATGTTTTCTATTTGACTGCATTAATTGTTGGGTTTATTTTTGTCCTGACTCAGTGGTTGCTGTCAACCACGCAGCTTCTTAGCATATTCATAAGGGGGGTGGAGCAGAACGGCTGTAGGCAGAGGGAGTTTGGAAACAGTTCGTTTTACTTCGCTGTACTATTCTGAAATGCCACAGTCTATGTTAAAACTGTAGTCATAGGCAGACCTGATAAGCTCTGTAAGAAAAACAAAATTGTGCTAAGGATCTGAGCAGGCGACATCAAAAACTTGGAGCAGAATTGATGAGCTGTATAGTGTGAGTACTCTTTTCCTGGAATGTTGGTGTGATTGTCAATTTTCTGGGCTAGTTCTACCATACTTCCTTTTTTCTTTTCTGAGACTGCACTTTTCTATACCATAGAAACATGATCCTTCAATTTGTAGATTTGAGACTCACTTAGTAAAATGAGTGCTTTTCCAGGATTTGTAACAGATTGTTAAACTATTGGTTGGGTCTCTCGTTTTACTCACAGAGTAAATCCTTTTCGAGAGTTGCTTGACAGTTTTTTCCTGAGCCTCCCCCCCACCCAGGAAGGATATTATGAAAACAATGGCCTGAAAGCTTTTTAAAGCAGAACAAGAGCTCTACAGATCTAAATATTATTACTAATAAATTTATAAGACTTCCACAGATTTGACTTAAACATTCATTTCTGGTTTTCAATATTTAGACTGCATTTTTCAGGGTGTGGTCATCTGAGTGGCAGGATATGTTTGTTGAAACATGCCTAAGTAACTATTGCCCTTACAACCCATAGGTAGCACTTATTGCAATGCTATTTGCTGTTGTTCCTTAGCAAAACAAGTTGTTGCTAAGCTATCTATGTCATATTTCCCCTTAATTTAATAAAATGTTTATTATTTCATATTTTAGGAAATTGTTTTGTTTGATTATGAGGCTTGGAATTAGTTGACCTGAATTGGAATTTTGTTCTGAGAATTCTTGTGAGGAAATCAATCTTTTAAATGGCATAGAGTACTACTTAGATACACATTAAACTGTGTTAAGGATTGTTCATTGAAATGAAATGAAAATTGCAACTGGGAATTTGAGCCCAGGGTTGCCAGGTGAATGGTCTTTATTGAAATAAGATTTTTAAAAGTTTTTGTTCTTCATAACATACATTTATGCTAAACAAGAAAATGCTTTAAAATAATGTTTAAGGAGGAGTTGTTTTGTTTATCAATTGCAGGCAATTTTATAGAACTATTCCAATGAAAATTCTGTAGATATGAATGTGAATGAAGTTGAAAGCAAAATTTCATTAGAAACAGATTTGTGCCTTTCTTCAGATTAAGAATTTAAATTATTATATTCGAAAATGTTATATTTAACCACAGGGAACCTATAGCCCTTGAGTTGTTCCTGAACCACAGTTCTGTACAACTCTATGTAGGTACTATGGCCAATGGTGAGATCTTGCTCCATTAAGAGAATACTAGCTTTAATGAAGGCCCAGTTTGAATGCCAGAATAATGTTCTGAACAACTCTATGATGCACAACTTTCAAGATTCAGAAAGCATCATGTGACTCTGGAGCTCAGGGTTTTATATTCTTTACTTATTGATGGTTGTTTTTTCCCTTTCAGTTTCATTAGGTACAATTTAGGAATATTTTTAGGATTGTGCAAAATTATTTTCCTGACTCTAACTTGAGTAACTTGAGTTGTACAGTTTTGTTCTAGGTTAGTTTAAACCAAAGGTTTTTTAAATTAGCATTATTTTCCCAGATCCTATGGAAATTGATAATTCAATAACATTGCTTCTGTAATTATTTTAATCATGAACTAATAAAAAGAATTGTGTCCAGTTACATTGAAGTTGTAATTTTATGTAAATGCAACAATGAAATCTGTTTGAACGCAACACAGTTACCATATGTTGCAAGGATGAGGCACAATTAAATTGTTCCATTGACTCATTGGAATCAGATTATCTCTCTCTCTGTACAGTAGTTGGACTAGGTCTCTTAGTTATTTTGAAATTGTAGCTCTGATCTGAACATTTAGTATAGGTCATTCTTTTGGGCAACAGGGACTGGTTTCGTAGAGAGGTTTTTCTGTGGACCAGAGGGGGTCTTGTTTCGCCTGCTGCCTGTATCCCTCAGATGGGGCTTCACTTGGTTTGTGCAGCCTGGTTTCTGGCATGCCACAGACTAGTGTCAGTCCATGGGCCATCGGTTGGGGACCTCTGCTATATGCGACACAGTTTTTACTGCTCTGCCTTTTTCTTTGCAGACTTTCTCTTGAGGTTTATGGAACTCTACAATGGTGTGGGAAAAGGAACTGCACATCCAATCTTTTTATTACCGTGTTTCCCCAAAAATACGACATGTCCTGCTAATAAGCCCAATCAGACTTTTCAGAGCATGCACCATAATAAGCCCTCCCCCCGAAAATAAGACCGCCCCCAACTATTTAAGTGCAAAAAGAGCCTGCTGAAAAACAGAGGCAGGCCAGCAATGCGATCATTCCCCTGCCTGTTTCCTCTCATGCAAAAAAAACTCACTACCCACCCCACCCCAATCATAAAGGCAGCCTGCCTGGTTCCTTTCCCCGACATCCCTTTAGTGAGAGGAGGCAGGTGGGGGGGGGGGGAGAAGCGAGGTGTGCCTCTTACCTGTCCAGCCCAGTTGTGTTCCTCATCCTTTCATCCAGTGAATCCACTTGTAAAAAAAAGCTCATGAGTTCAACTCGCGAGGTTATTTTTTACAAGGGGATTCACTGGACGAAATGGCAAGGAATGCAGCTGGGCTGGGCAAGTAAGAGGCACGCCTTGCTTCTCCCCCCCCCCCCCTTGCTAAAGGGACGGTGGGGAAGGGAACCAGGCAGGCTGCCTTTACCATTGGGCCTGGGTGGGTGGTGTTGGGCCACGGGGCATGCTTCTTACCTTTCCAGGTCTGCTGCAGTCCTCCCTATTGTGTTCAGGGAAGTTCCTGGTAAAAAAAAAAAACCTTCTCGCAAGTTCAAGAAGTTTGATAGAACTCGCAAGAAGGGTTTCTTTTTTACCAGCGGTTTCCCTGGACACAATAGTGAAGAACACACAGAGCTGGAAAGTTAAGAGGTGCACCTCGCTTCTTCCTCCCCTCGCTAAAAGGATGGTGGGGAAGGGAACCAGGCAGGCTGCCTTTACGATTGGGGCGAGGTGGACGGAGTTGGGCCGTGAGTCGGGCCTCTTACCTTTCCAGGTTGTCCATGGTCCTCGTCATTGTGTTCAGGAAAGCCCCTGGTTATAAAAAAAGAAACCCTTCTCGTGCATTCAAGTTTGATAGAACTCGTGAGAAGGGTTTCTTTTTTACCAGTGGCTTTCCTAGACACAATGGTGAGGAACGCGACGGAGCTGGAAAGGTAAAAGGAGTGCCTTGCTTCTTGCCTGCCCCAGAAAATAATAAGCCCTCCACCTATAATAAGCCCAAGACCATATTTCATGGGTCAAAAAAAATATAAGACCCTGTCATATTTTCGGGAAAACCTGGTAGTTTTTTTTTTTAATCTCATATTTCCCAGATTTCTTGAGACTTCAAGTTTCAGAATTCCTAGCAAGGGTGGATTATAATCCCAGCCTGTCTGGATACATATGTAGGATACTGTATATTCTTAAGATATGGAATAAGACATCAGTAAGAGATCTTATATTTTAAAGAAGTCAACTGGGTGTGCTAGTAGAAAAATAAATGAGATGCTTAGTTGATATGTAGGACATGAGCTGGAGAAAGCTAGGAAATTGATTCCTGTGATTTGAAGTTTACTTGTACTGAATATGTTCCATGCAAGGAAGTCTAATGCGTAAATTTTAGAAATGCAGAATATTACATTTCGTTTTCTCTTGGCACTGCTGGTTTGATGTGGCACAGTGAATACAGCTTGCAACTATGTGCCACTGCAGGAAAGAGCAACTTTAAAGAAAACATACAAGTTTACCTGCTTATGACAAAATGAGTAGTAGAATTGAAAATGAGACTTTGTAAATTCTGGAAACATGTTCTTAAGTGGGGGTGGGGAGAGAGGAATCTATATAATTTATATTTACTCCTCTCCATAAATCCCTGTGATTATATCATACAAGAAGTTGCCAAATCTCATCTGGTAGTAATTTTAATACTTGCCCACTCTACGTTTCTCAGAAATAATTGAAAAGCTTACAGTATTCTTGCTGCCATCAGTGTAGGTTTCTTTATGGAAACTGCAAATTCTTTGCTTTCCCCAGGTTCCACCCTTAAGATATCCTTTGCATGTGATAGTAGGCCACAAATTTTATTTCCATGCTAAGATTTAAAAAGCCAAAGGATTTCCCCCCCTATTTTATTAGCTTGAATCAAAGAAACAGTATATTTCTCAAGTTAATTGTTTAGATTGACACTTCCTGAAGCAAATAAAGGATGTTTCATTTTGAGCAAAAATGGAAAAGTGAAATTTCAACCCAGAATTCTCAATCAGCTTTAGGAGGGGTAATTTTAGGAGTGGTTTCAGTTCATGAGAAAAGGATTGGTTTGGATCATGTTGTCTTACATTCAGGGGAGTGCATTCTTCAGAGCACAGTTAGTCATTTCCTTTGTCATTAAAGTTTCTTTAAGGCAGATCCTTAAAAGGCCTAGCCAGATCCTTAAAAGGCCTAGCCAACCACTTTGGGAGTTCAGTTTCCTTAAGTATCTCAGAAAGGATGAATTCAGGGGTGAAATCCATTTAACCTTTGCTACTGATTTGGTAGCAATGTGAGCACGTGTGCGCCACCTCTGTGCATGCGCAGGACTTTCCACGCATGTGCAGAGAGCGCCTGCAAAGGTAAGTGAACAACGATGAGGTGGAAATCTGCTGTGCCATGCAATTTAGATTAGCTAGAAAGCTGGATTTCCTAATATAAATTCACTTGTCACAGCTGATCATCGGAAAAACTGGTTCACATGAACTGGTAGCATCTTTTTTTTACTACCAGTTCGGGCAAACGGGTAGCATTTTTACTACTGGTTCGGGCGAACTAGTCCGAACCGGTAGCATTTCACCCCTGGATACATATAAAGCTATGTAAAATGCTCCAAAGTCACAAATATTTTAATTTCAGGAGAAAACACCTCATATTTTTAAATTTTTGTTCTAAACATAGAACATAACTGTTAGAATACTTGTTAAGATTTTCAATTTTAGCCAGTTGGAACATACTTGTGTTTTGCTGGAACATGATGTGTTTTGATGAACAATCTAAGGACTGGCCTCAGTGTAAAACTTTTTTTTCTGTCACACAGTGATATATACAGAAGCTGATAAGGTTTGGGGAGAGGCATTTTTATTTGTTTATTTTGAAGTGGTTTTGTTTGTACAATGCAGGGAGTGTACCTAACATTCCTGCCTCCTATTCTTTCTACAACAAAAGTCCTATGGTATGGGTTGAGAGAACTGAGAGAATGGCCCAAGACATGCAGCTGGCTTTCATTGCTTCAGGGAGGGCTAGAACTCTCATAGCCTCCTGAATTCAACTGAGTCCAGCAGCTTGCCTATGAGTTAATGCAAAAATGGGTAGATTGTATTAGTATGTAGTGTTTAACCTACTGGGTACTCCTGCTTTTCATAAACTGCTGGTTCCTACAGTATACATGAAATGCTTCTCTCTTTTCAGTGCAGTCAGGAAGTTTTTTTCTTTTTCTGTTATATCTGGGTGTGCCTTCTTCAAAACATGCCAAAGTCTCTCCAAATTCTATTTAGCTATGAATCATTCAGCTATTGTTGGTTACCAGGCAATACTTTCATATTTGCTTTTTAGTTTCAGTATGTCATCCTCAAGGGTCAGAGCTGTGTTTTCTTCTGCTTGTGAAATTTATGGCCAACCAACAATAATTTAAAAAAAAAAGAGTATAGTCAACATTAAGTTTGCTGCAAGATGATTTGTTTCACTTTGAAATTTTATATAGCTGGACTTCAGTCACATTACTTTTTCATTGTTTTGGTATTCTAAAAAAGCTGGACTATCAAGATCTGCTAACTTGCATAGTGAGATTCCCGTGCCCATTACCTTAGAAACAGCGATTTACAGAACATGCAGAAGCCCCAAATACTAATACTGTAAAATATTTCGGTAATCCTTTTTGCAATCTTGCTGTGATAAAGTTAATCTTTTAATAGATTTATTTTTGAATTATATTTTAAAAACTTGGATCTTATATGAAGAATTGTATATTTGATGGGAAGCAAAAAAGATAGTTCTTCTAGATTGGAAAGGCTGTTTGATCCCAGATTTACAGTGTTGAGATGTTTTTGTGAATGGGGTCCTCCATCGCTGTTGTGAAACTATGCTACAGCCAACATTATTTCAAGTGACTGGTGTATAATATATATGTTTAAAAAATAGGCTGGGTGGTTTCTTGTTCATAATGGTTATAATGCCCTCTTGCATTCATAAAAATGATAGCCAGCTTCTTAGACTACTCATTCATACTCATTTTTTCATCTCAAGAAGAGTAAACATTGGGAGAAGTATAATGTGTGTCATGAAAAGCCCTCCTACTTTCAGATAAGAAAAAAAACTTTGTTCTTTTAAAATCAGTGTTTAATTTTTTTTTAGTTTTTATTGTATAAGAATATTTCTTCAATAAAAATTATGTAGAAACAAAATCAAGGGCAGAGCTGCAGTGATAAGAAAGAGTATGTTTATACCATCTCCCAAGGTATCTTGATAAACAATCAGAAATATCAGAAACCATGGCAGGTCCAGGAAAAAGAAGTAATGTCTTTAGGTCAGAATTCAGAAATAGAGGACATTCTGCTCCAGATCCTTATTTCTATGATGTAGATAAGTATTTTAGGGAGAAACTACATTAAATTTTAATTTCTTTGGTTTGAATGTGCTTAAGTCCAATATTCTTTACATTTGTGTACAAACTCAGTTACTGTATATACTTTAATCTTTATGTATTTATTAGGTTGTTCAAGATGATACTTCCTTTCTTCTAAATGTCTTGAAATTACATTCCCTACCCCCCACCCCCCACCCCGACAAATCCTTTGAGATCTGCAAAACTTCAGGTTTAGGGGAATTGTGACAATGTGATTTTTTGTGATTTCAATGCACCAGCTGCTCTATATTGTAGCTTTGCCAGCTGTAGTGATTCATGCAAGATTGCATGATTACAATTTTAAAATTAGAAATTAATTTCTTCTGAAATTCTCTCTTAAAATTTGATCATGTGATTGATGGTGAAGAAGAAGAAGATACATCTAGTCACATAACTCCAGCTTCAGAGATGGGTTGCTGCCGGTTTGGCCGAACCAGTAGTAGGAAGCTCTGCCCACCCTCGCTGATGCTTCTGTGCATGGGGTGAAGCATCATGTGTGGGAGCACACCCGAATTGGTAGTAAAAGAATTAGCAACCCGTCTCTGTCCAGCTTGCAATTATTTCATTTTGATCTTTCTGCTTGCTAGAATTATAGCCTGGAGTTGATTGGGAGGCAGACAGAAGCTTCAGGAGTTCATAGGAATTGATTCAAAAAACCTTCATGTCCTTTCTTTTCCTCTCTGTATGAACAAAAAAACAACAACAAATTGCTAGTTTTCTTTTCAGATATATAAAGCCATTCATAAACACTAAATAAGCAGCTAAAGAATAGCAATAGTTAAGCAAGCCTTCCACTCCCATCTCCTCCCTACCCACCTTTGTGTTGGGTATGCTGAAGAAACAATAAATCAGTAAATATTTTAGTGATTTATGTGCTTCTGTTCAAGCATTTTAAATGTTAATTCTTCCACTCAATAAAGCTTACAATGTGAACTAAATGCATCCATTGCTGATTTTAGATTCCCTTCCTACTTAAGTAATAGGATCAATTATTACCGTATGTGCCGGCGTATAAGACGACTTTTTGGCCCCGAAAAACATGCCTCCAAGTGGGGGGGTCATCTTATACGCCGGGTCATCCGCAAGGTCCTGTTGTGCGTCTGTTAGACTCTGATTCCCTCCCCCCGTCTTTCTCTCGCTCTGGGCCTCTCTCTCCCTGTCACTGTCTCGCGCGCTCTGTGGTGACGGCTGTCCCCTTCACGTTCCTCGTCTCTCCGGACGGCGTCCAGAGCCAGCAGCCACACGGAGACTTAGCGCTTTTCCACGCATGCACGCGCCTATCTTTTGCACAGCGTAGAAAAGCGCTAAATCTCCGGGCGGCTGCGGATGGCTCTGGACGCCATCCGGCGAGACGAGGAACGTGAAGGGGACAGCCGTCACCACAGAGCACGCGAGACAGTGACAGGGAGAGAGAGGCCCAGAGCGAGAGAAAGACGGGGGGAGGGAATCAGAGTCTAACAGACACACAGAGGGGGAAACAGTGGCGTAGCGTGGGTTGTCAGCACCCGGGGCAAGGCAAGTAATTTGCGCCCCCTAACCCTCCCCCAGATAGTCCCTCTCTCCGCTTTCAAACCACAATAAAAGTGGGAAGAGACGGAAAAGTGCGCGCATCGGGGGGGAGCGGGAGGGGACGCCCTGCGCGGGGAGGGGGGGTGGCGCTGGAGGGTCCCGGGGGGAAAGGGTGGGGGCGGAGGGGGATGAGGAGCGGAAAGGGGTGTCTGGCGGGGGGGGCATTCCTTCTCCCCCCTCCTCCTGCTCGGCCGGGGTGTCAATTTGCAGCGGGAGCTCCTCCTCCTCCTTCCCGGCCCTTCGCTCGCATTCTCGACCCTCCCCGGGTGGGCTGAGCAGGGGACCCCTCCGGCCGCCGGAGCGAGCGACTTCCACCCGGGCTCTCTCCGCCGCCTCCGCCCAGGCTTCCCTGTTCGGCGCCGCCTGGCCTTTTCCCACCTCTCCGCGCTCCCTCGACGCCGCAGGAGGGGAAGCTCTGCGGCGCCTCTGCCTCCCTTCCCGCGAGTGTCAAAACTTTGTCGGGGCGGCGGCGGGACGGGGCTGAGGCAGGAGGCCAGCCTGAGGCAGGCGGGGTGCGCGGTGCGAGCGCGCCCCCCAGATGTTGCGCCCAGCCCCCCTGCACCCCCCACGCTACGCCTCTGGGGGGAAGAGACAGAGGGGGAAGGAGGAAACCCTCCACAGCCACGCGGAGACTTGCCGCTTTTCCACGTCCTTCCCCTTCTGTCTCTTTCCCCTGTGTGTCTGTTAGACCAGGGGTCCCCAACCCCCGGTCCGTGGACTGGTGCCGGTCCACGGCTTCACAAGAACCGGGCCGCAGGGCCGGAGAGGAGGAGGAGGGAGCACCCCCTGGGCAGAGGATGGCCGAGAGCGCCTCTCTCTCTCTATTTCTGCCTCTCTAAGTCTGCCGCTCTGTGTGTCTGTCATTGTCTCCCCCCTCGCCCCCGCCCCCAAGCAGCAGAGGGGAGGTTATCCCACAACGGGCGAGCGGGCGGGCAGAGGACCCGAGCTGCGGCTACCTTAAGCACCATCCGGGCGCGCACGCCCACCTTTCTTCCAGCCGCGTGTGGCGCCGTGTCCTCCGTCTGCTCGCTCGCCTGTTGCGGGATAACCTCCCCTCTGCTGCTTGGGGGGGGCGAAGGGGGAGAGAATGACAGACACACAGAGCAACAGACTTAGAGAGGCAGAAATAGAGAGAGGGAGGGAGAGAGGTAATCACACATACATACACACACACACACAGAGTGACAGAGGTGGGTGGAGGGAGGAGAGCGACAGATACACAGAGAGAGAGACAGAAACAGAGAAAGAGAAAGAAAGAAAAATAGAAAAAGATGAATGGTGGAAAGGAGGGAGTGAAGGAAAGAAGGGGGAGGAGGAAGGGAGGGGTGAAAGAAGGAAGAAAGAAGGAAGGAAGGAAGGAAGGATGGAAGGAAGGAGAGGGAGGGAAGGAAGGAGAGGGAGGGAAGGAAGGAAAGGGAGGGTAGGAGGGAGGGAAGGAAAGAAAGGGATGGAGGGTAGGAGGGAGGGAAAGAAGGAAGGAAGGAAAGGAGGGAAGGTAGGAGGGAGGGAAGGAAGGAAGGAAGGAAAGGGAGGGAAGGTAGGAGGGAGGGAAGGAAGGAAGGAAAGGGATGGAGGGTAGGAGGAAGGGAAGTAAGGAAGTAAGGAAGAAAGAAAGAAAGAAAGAAAGAACTTATGACCACAATTGAGCCCAAAATTTTGGTTGCTAAGCATTAATGTTTCACCACATTTTCCAAGTTGCCCACGCCCACTGGGTCACATAACAACTGAGCCACTCCCATAAAACAGACCACACCTTCCGGCTTTTATTTGGTGTGTGGAAGGTGTGCGGAAGAGGGGGTAGTCTTATACAGCGAGTATATAACAAACTCTATATTTTGAGTGGAAATAATGGGGGGTCGTCTTATACGCCCAGTCGTCTTATACGCCGGCAAATACGGTATATGGCTGGGTGTCTCCTTGCGCTGACAGAATATGGTCTGTGTGTGTGTGTGTGTGTGTGTATGTGTGTGTGTGTATATACATACATACACTAAAAAATATCCTGAAGGAATAGCGGGCGCTAGTGGATGCAGTTCCATTCATGAAACTATGAAACAACTATGCCTGCACACATGTACATGCCTGCCCCTTGCACAAAATTACCCCCTCCCCTAGTGTCAGGTCCCAGCCCGGAAGGGTTGGGTAACACTGCTCTAGAGTCATATTTAATATATAGTTAGCATGACATGCTTTAAATTATTTTAGGTGTTCAGTGTTTACCTTGTCCTTCCAAATAATGATTAGGTTTAGACATAACATTAAGTGGTTAGATAAGTGGTTTTGTGCAGTGCATGAATTCAACTGCCATGGCTTTCGATATTTAAGGTTTGCGCTTGCGCGAAGATGGCGGGCTAGCTCTGGAGCTCCGTGTGGGCTGCGGAGGCCGTTAGCGTTTTTAAGTGCTCCCAGCCCTCTCCTTACGAGCTGGAGGGCGTGGGATGGATGAGGAGCCCACCCTGGCATTTCATGACGGGGGGTGAGCCAGGAGCGAATACAACGCCGGCGACAGGAACGCTCAGACGGTGAGAGCGCTGGAGCGGGGATTGCCGCAACGGAGGCCGGTGCGGAGGACGGCGCCCCGGGTGATTTAATAGGGGCGGAGAGGCCGGCTGCGCCGAGGAGCTCCTGATGCTGTTGGTGGCGAGCCATGGGGCGAGACGGTAGTGAGAGTGCCGGGTGGCCAGCGGTGACGGCGACAGAGGTGTGGAGGGAAGATGGCGGAGGAGGCGAGGACGCTGGAGGACGTTGGAACGTTGGAAGGTTGGAAAGAGAGAGTGGAGAGAGAGAGCAGAGAGAGGTGAAGGGGATGGAAGAGGTGGCCGCTGGAAGCCGGGCCGACGGGGGTGGGAGCGCCGGAGGCGGAAGGTGAAGGCGGCGATGGAGGAGATGGCTGGAAGGAAGGTGGCGGCTGTGAGAGAGCCGTGTGGTTGTCGAGAAAGGAGTGGGTTTGAGGCGGCCGCTGGAGGCCAGGTCGACGGCGGTGGGAGCGTCGAGAGGCTACTGGCGAAGGCGGTAACGCAGGAGATGGCGGCGGTGGGAGCGCCGAAATGGTCGCAGACGGCTTGCTGACCAGTTGTAAAATCCTCCCCCTATGGTCACTCTCTTAAGACCGGGAGAATTACGCCACCAAGGCCTTGGAAGGCCCTGGAAGTACTGGAAGAATTGTCCAAAGAACTTGTGGACAGTAACAACTATGGACGCCCAAATGAACATTGCGAACTAATTTTAATTTACCAACTTTAATTTATTACCAACTAACCTCACTATGCACTTTATCTCATTTAATACCAACTGAATGAACTGTTTTAATCATGGCTAACGTCTTTTAACATCTTGTATTTTATCCCAAAACCCACTTGAATTCCACCTACAATTTATTTTTAGATAATTAATTTTAGTTATTTATTTATAAATATATGTACTCCAGAGCGAAACTACTATCTCTGCGGGAGTCCCCGCTCTCGCAGGTCTGGCCCTTTGATCTATCTAGGGCCCATCTTGATGATGGAGTTGTTAATCCGGAGAGATGGGCGAAGCGCGGCCTTAGGGGGTTTTTAGTCCGTAAATTGTTTAAATTGTCTAAATTATCTTTTTTAGGGGGCACTAGGGAGGGGGGTGGGTATAGACAGATGGAGACGGAAGAGGGCCAGGCCAGCAGCCGACGGAGGGAAGCGGAAGGTGCCGATAGGAGGGGGGGACACACGAGTCGTTCCGCAGGAGGGCTTACCAATCCAGAGGGTCGTGGGGAGAGGCAGGGCCGAGGGGAGACAAGTTTCATCCTCCCGGTTGGTGGCACGTAACCGTTGGTTACAAACGGTCGGGTGCCACAACCCCCGCAGGCTAGGTGGTCAGAGAGTACAGAGCCAGGGCCTGTGGCTGATGTTTTGCAATGCCAGGTCCGTTGTCAACAAAGCCCCCCTCATTAGTGACCTTGTGTCAGAGGGGGAGCCGGACCTGGCTGGAATTGCGGAAACCTGGTTGGGCCACGAGGGAGGACTCCCCCTCGTTGAAATGTGCCCACCAGGCTACTGCGCCTTTCATCAGCCCCGGGCCCTTGGTAGGGGCGGTGGGGTAGCGGTCATTGTCAAGGAAGGTCTTGAGCCGAGAGAGACCATTGTGCCACAGACTACCGGCTGTGAGTCCCTCTGCGTGAAGTGGGGCCTAGGGAGGCAGTTGGGCTTGCTGGTTATATACCTGGCTCCCCGCTATGTAGCAGCAGCCCTGCCCGAGCTCCTGGAGGTGATCGCTACGGTGGCAGTGGAGACCCCCAGACTTTTAGTCATGGGGGACTTTAACCTGCCATCGTTGGGCAAATCATCTGAGGCAGCTCGGGAGTTCATGGCTTCCATGACGGCCATGGACCTGACCCAAGTAATTCGAGGCCCCACTCACGAGGGTGGACATACGCCAGATCTCATCTTTGTCTCTGGCCAATGGAAGAGTGATCTGGGTATAGGGGATATAGTCATCACGCCCTTGTCATGGTCAGACCACTCACTTCTCCGGCTCGACTTTCCGACCGCTGCTCCCCTCCGCGGGGAGGCGGAACCAGAGTCTCCAATCTGGTACCGCCCCAGGCGCCTGATGGACCCGGATGGGTTCCAGACGGCGCTTGGGCCATTTCCTGTACCCCTGACCCGTGCCCCGATAGAGGACCTCACGGCCGCATGGAACAGTGCGGCCGTGGGAGCCTTGGATCGGGTCGTGCCCTTGCGGCCTCTCTTGCGGCGGCGAACCACCCTGGCCCCTTGGTTTACCGAGGAGCTGCGGGTGATGAAACGCCGCAAGAGATGCCTAGAGGGAAGATGGAGGTCTACCCGATCTGAATCTGACCGGACACAGGTAAGAGCCCATTTACGGACTTACATTGTGGCGCTGAGAGTGGCCAAACGCCATCATTGTGCTACTCTCATAGCATCCGCAGAAAACCGCCCTGCCGCCCTGTTTAGGGTGACCCGCTCCCTACTTCAACAAAGGGTGCGGGAAGCCCCGTTACAGGGTAGAGCAGAGGAATTTGTGACTTTTCTGCAGGAGAAAACCGCTCAGATACAGAACGGGCTACCCTCCATTGATGGCCCAGTGGGATGCCACGAGACAGATCTTGTTTGGGAGGAGTTTGACTCCGTTACTTCCAATGATATGGACAGGTTACGTAGGCGACTGCGAGCCACCACATGTTTATTGGACCCGTGCCCCTCCTGGCTTGTACTGGCATCCTGGGAGGTGACACGAGGCTGGCTCCAAGAGGTTGTCAACGCATCCTTAAGTGAGGGTTCCTTGCCTGCTTCCCTAAAAGAAGCGATGGTGAGGCCCCTCCTTAAGAAGCCCTCTTTGGATCCAGCTCTTTTAAACAACTATCGTCCAGTCTCCAACCTTCCCTTTCTGGCGAAGGTTGTTGAGAGTGTGGTGGCACAACAGTTTCCCCGTCACCTGGAGGAAGTTGACTATCTAGATCCGCGCCAGTCCGGCTTTCGGCCCGGGCACAGCACCGAGACGGCATTGGTCGCGTTGGTTGATGATCTCTGGAGGGCCAGAGATGGGGGTTGTTCCTCCATCCTGGTCCTATTAGACCTCTCGGCGGCTTTCGATACCATTGACCATGGTATCCTATTGCATCGGCTGGGGGGGTTGGGAGTGGGAGGTGCCGTTTTACGGTGGTTCTCCTCCTACCTCTCTGGCCGATCGTAATTTGTGTTGACAAGGGGCAGAGGTCGACCTCGAGATCACTCACTTGTGGGGTGCCTCAGGGGTCGGTCCTCTCGCCTCTCCTGTTTAACACATACATGAAGCCGCTGGGTGAGATCATCCGTGGTTTTGGGGTAGAATACCATCTATACGCTGATGACACTCAGTTGTATATATCTACCCCAAACCACCCCAACGATGCCGTAGCGGTGATGTGCCAGTGCCTGGAAGCCGTGCGGATCTGGATGGGAGGTAACGGACTTAGGCTCAACCCGACCAAGACCGAGTGGCTGTGGTTTCCGGCTGCCCGATTCAACCAGCTCACTCCATCGCTGGCCATAGGGGGCGAACATCTTGCCCCTGTGGATGGGGCGCGCAATTTGGGTGTCCTCCTGGATTCCCGTCTGTCCATGGAAGATCAAGTGACAGCCGTGGCCAGGAGGGCGTTTTACCAGGTTCGCCTGGTTCGCCAATTGCGCCCCCTATTGGATCGGGACGCCCTGCGCACAGTCACTCATGCGCTCGTGACATCCCGACTGGACTATTGTAACTCTCTCTACATGGGGCTCCCCTTGAGGTGCACCCGGAGACTTCAGCTAGTCCAGAATGCAGCCGCGCGAGCAATTATGGGAACCGCTAGGTTTACCCATGTAACACCGCTCTTGCGCGAGCTGCACTGGCTACCTGTCGTCTTCCGGGTGCGCTTCAAGGTGTTAATTATCATCTTTAAAGCGCTCTATGGCTCGGGACCTAGCTATCTGCGGGATCGGATCCTGCCTCATACATCCTCACGGCCGATTCGCTCCCACAGAGAGGGACTTCTCCGGGTGCCGTCCACTAGACATTGTCAGCGGGCGACACCCAGGGGAAGGGCGATCTCTGTGGCGGGCCCGGCCCTCTGGAACGACCTTCCCCCCGATATCAGGACGACCACGGACCTCCGCTCCTTCCGTCTTAAATTAAAAACTCACTTTTTCTGTCTGGCCGGCCTAGGATAAGTCTCTCTGTCTTTGGGGTTTTTATTGGGAAATTAGTACTGTTTAGTTTTAATGGGGAAATTTTAGCGCAGGTTATGTTTAATTTGCTTTTAGAATTGTTTGTATGTATTTATTGTTTTTATTCTACCTGTGCACCGCCCCGAGTCCCTGTGGGGAGAGGGTGCGGTTTTATAAATATTAAATATTATTATTATTATTATTATTATTATTATTATTATTATTATTATTATTATTATTATTATTTGATATAGACTTATTTAATGGAATAATAATTAAATCTATCTGGGATTATACTAGTGATGTACAGAATTTCCCAAATCTATTTTGCTTTCAATTTGTCATGTACTCAAATGACAACCTGTTTTCCAAATTTTATGGAAGTATTTAAATTGCTTATTAAAACAATGTGCCATATGTGTTGTTCTGTGATGCCTG
Organism: Rhabdophis nuchalis; assembly: GCA_039707465.1. Classification (NCBI taxonomy): domain Eukaryota; kingdom Metazoa; phylum Chordata; class Lepidosauria; order Squamata; family Natricidae; genus Rhabdophis; species Rhabdophis nuchalis. Next base: position 201,735,451 of record CM077644.1, on the reverse strand, counting down.
CTTCAACTTTCCTTTAGAAATGGGCAGTGAAATAAATATTAGCAGAGTTGAATTGCACATGTATTGCATGATGATGGATTCTTTTTTGGGAGATGATGCTATTTTGTTTTGCAAAGTAACCTTTGGGAGATTTTACATTCTAGCAAGAATTTATAATCTTCTGCTTACAAATGCAATATTTTGAGTTTTACTGTTTTTGAATCCAGCCAATTGGAAATGTTCTGATGGAATTTTTCAAGTTAGGCTGGGTTTTTTTTCTGAGCTGAGCACAAAAATATGATTTCTCTTTCATTCATGCCCCAATAGATCAATGTTTGTTATACACCAGTAATGAATGAGACTCGTGTATGATCAGTATGATACAGGATACTTGGGGTTGTTGGTATTGTCTGAGCTTGATTGTTTTCTTGCAGGATATTCCTATATGGTTCCGCCCCAGGCTCCTGATGGACCCGATAAGGTTCCAAAGGGAGCTTGGGCCAATTCCTGTGGACTTGCCCCGCGACTCGACTGAGGACCTAGTGGCCGCATGGTTAAGTGCGGCCATGGGGGCCTTGGACCGAGTCGCGCCCTTGCGGCCTCTCTTGCGGCGACGAACCACCTGGGCTCCTTGGTTTACCGAGGGGCTTAGGGGGATGAAGCGCCACAAGAGACGCCTAGAGAGCAGATGGAGATCTTCTCGCTCCGAAGCCGACCGAACACTAGTGAGAGACCATATTAGGACTTACTTAGTGGCGATAAGAGTGGCCAAACGTGAGTATTGTGCCACTCTTATTGCATCCGCAGATAACCGCCCTGCCGCCCTGTTTGGGGTGACCCGCTCCCTCCTTCAACAGAGGCCGCGGGAAGCCCCTTTACAGGGTCGAGCAGAGGAATTTGGGATTTATCTGCAGGAGAAAATCACTCGGATTCGGAACGAGTTACCCTCCATCGACAGTGGCCCAGTCGAGCGGGCCGAGGCTGTTCTTGTGACACCATCTTGGGAGGAGTTTGATTTTGTTACCACCGAGGATATGGACAAGTTGTCAAAGAGACTTAGGGCTACCACATGTTTATTGGACCCGTGTCCCTCCTGGCTTGTACTGGCATCCTGGGAGACGACACGAGGCTGGCTCCAGGGCATTGTCAACGCATCTTTGAGTGAGGGGTCCTTGCCTGCCGTCTTGAAAGAGGCGGTAGTAAGGCCCCTCCTCAAGAAGCCGTCCCTGGATCCAGCATTATTAGAGAACTATCGTCCCGTCTCCAACCTCCACTTTTTAGTGAAGGTTGTTGAGAGTGTGGTGGCTCAACAGTTTCCGCGACACTTGGAGGAAGTTGATTATCTAGACCCGCGCCAGTCCGGCTTCCGACCCGGGCACAGCACCGAGACGGCATTGGTCGCGTTGGTTGATGATCTCTGGAGGGCGCGGGATAGAGGATATTCCTCTATCCTAGTCCTATTAGACCTCTCAGCGGCTTTTGATACCATCGACCATGGTATCCTATTGCGCCGACTGGGGGGGTTGGGGTTGGGAGGCACCGTTCTGCGGTGGTTCTCATCCTACCTCTCTGGTCGGTCGCAATATGTGTTGACAGGGGGGCAGAGGTCGGCCTCGAGACCCCTCATATGTGGGGTTCCTCAGGGGTCGGTCCTCTCGCCCCTCCTATTCAACACATATATGAAGCCGCTGGGTGAGATCATCCGTGGTTTTGGGGTGGGATATCATCTGTACGCTGATGATACTCAGTTGTACTTATCCACCCCAGACCACCCCAACGATGCCGTCGAGGTTATGTCCCGGTGCTTGGAAGCCGTACGGATCTGGATGGGTGGTAACAAACTCAGGCTCAACCCGTCCAAGACTGAGTGGCTGTGGCTTCCGGCGCCTCGGTTCAGCCAGATTATTCCAACTCTGGCCATTGGGGGCGAAACACCGGCCCCCGTGGAGAGGGCGCGCAATTTGGGTGTCCTCCTGGATTCCCGGCTGTCTATGGAAGATCATGTGGCAGCCGTGGCCAGGGGGGCGTTTCATCAGGTTCGCCTGATGCGCCAATTGCGCCCCTTACTGGACCGGGGGGCCTTACGCACAGTCACTCAAGCACTCGTCACCTCTCGACTCGACTACTGTAATGCTCTCTACATGGGGCTTCCCTTGAGGTGCACCCGAAAGCTGCAGCTAGTCCAGAACGCAGCCGCGCGGGTGATTACGGGAGCGCCTAGACACTCCCACATAACACCTATCCTGCGCGAGCTGCACTGGCTTCCTGTGGTCTTTCCGGTGCGCTTCAAGGTTTTAACGACCATCTTTAAAGCGCTCCATGGCTCGGGGCCTAGTTATATGCGAGACCGCCTCCTGCCCCATACATCTCTTAGACCGATACGCTCCCACAGAGAGGGCCTCCTCAGGGTGCCGTCGGCTGGACAATGCCGACTAGCGACACCCAGGGGGAGAGCCTTCTCTGTGGCGGGCCCAGTCCTCTGGAACGACTTACCCCCTGAACTCCGCACCATCTCCGACCTCCGCCTCTTCCGCAAGTGTCTGAAGACACACCTATTTCACCTAGCCGGCCTAGCGTAACCTCCACACTGACCATTAGATAGTTTTTAAACTTGGGATTTTAATTTGGTTTTTAGCGCAGGGTTTATTTATTAAAATAAGTATTTTAAATTTCATATATTTTATATTTTGTATGTATTTTAACATCCCTGTGCGCCGCCCTGGGTCCTAACAAGGAGAAGGGCGGGATATAAATTTAATAAAATAAAAAAATAAAATAAAATAAAAAATAAATAAATCAAATACGTAAAATCAGCAGTGAGTGAGGATAGAGAATAGAGTGAGGTTTGTGATGCACCCCCTTCTAACAAGGGGACGATTATCAGTAGGTCTCTAACCTTTCCTTTGAACTGTTATTGATATAGTCATTGGTGAACAACTATTGAACACTGTAGGGAAAATAACTTATCTGCTCTTCTCAAGCAGGATTCAGGCCTGGGCATCCAATGGAGAGGACACTGTTTTCTTTTCTTGATTAACTTTTTCAGAATGTAGGGGGTAAAGGCAGCCCCTCTTGTCCTTTTGGAATTCTCAGGAGCCTCCAATGTTATAATACTGTTCTGGACAGCTTGTGAGAGTTGAGGTTTAGCGTTACTATGTTGCAATGACTCCATTCCTACCTGAGTACCATTGGTGTAGTGAGTCTATAAATTTCAGTTATGCAACTTGTTGGAAATAACTGAACTTTGCATTCCTATCTGTCATTGCATAAATCTGTCATTGCATTCCTATCTGTCTTGGAGTCCAGTATAGTTTGAAATACAGTGTGTTATATTCGGGTAGAATGTTTGTCATTTTACTTTTTAAAAAAGATGTATGAAAGATAATCAATTCACACTTTTTTGTACTTTAATGCAGGCTCAGACTTCTGTTGCATCAAAGGCGTCCACTATGAAACCTACTGAAGCAAAGGTATGTCTTCTAAAAAAAAAGGAGAACAAGACATTCTTGCAGTGTCATCTATCCAAGTGCGTTTTTTTTTTAAAATCAACTCTTATAGTGATGATTGTAGCTCTCAATAATTTTTCATATTTGTAATAAAGAGAGAAGTTGCTGACTTGGGAACAAATATGAAATTAGTCTATTGCTTTTATATTTTGCATAGATTAAAGTAAACTGTACTTCTAATTGAGTTCTGCATATTATTGGTATGAATTTTATCAGGGTTTACAGTGAAATTTTCTGCGTTTTACTCATGAATTTGTTTGGTGTAAGTTTTCAACTGTATTATTGTTTTACATGCACTATCACATTAATTCCTTTTAGGAATGTTCATATGAGAGGATACTGCTATTACCATTATTTAGATTTAGATTTAGATTTTATTCAATTTGTATCCCACCGTTCTCCAAAAGGACCCAGGGCAGCGCACAGGAATTTAAAACAACATACAAAAGTAATACAAAATACACAAATTTAAGAACTGTTCTGATTTATGAGACAGCATTTTTGCTATTATCTACTACTGGCACATGGGAATTAATAGTTTCTCTCTATCTCTCTCTTCCTGTCACAACCCCAAATTAAAGAAAGAATAGTTTCATATAGAGACATGATACAAACTGATCAATTTATCAGAACCTTTTTTATTTGGGAGTTTATCTCGAGAAAAATGCTTTTTTATTCATTTTTTAAATAATTCTATTTATAATAACAGCTTTTGAAGTATTTAATCACCTCATTTTAACTGATTTTGAAAATAACGTGACCAAAGAAATATTGTTAAAAATGATATTATAGCAAGACAGGATGATCAAGGTGTGTGTGTGTGTATGTGTCACTTGGTAGTTTCTCAATTTAATTATGAGCCAGAATCCAAGATAACTATTTCTCTGCTTTTAACATTTGTTGATCTTTGAGATTGGTGCTCAAGTGGTCATCATATAAATAGACAAAGTGATTGCTCTATTTATAGCATAATGTGATAACCGCACAGGATTAAAAAGATTGGCAGAGCAATCTAAATTGTAGGATTGTGTAATGGTTAAAACATAGACCTCCAGATACATTCTTTCATTCATAGGGATAGATTTAGTGTTTTAATTGGCTCTTTGTGAAATGCTTTTGACATAGGAGCAAAAGGAGCCACGGAGAAATACAAGGGATTGTCAAGCTGCTAAAGGCAATTTTCAGAATTATTCTTCATATAACTTGTAGTTGAAGCTGTTGTCACTGAAATTAGAGTTGGGTAACTTGTTATAAGATGGATTTTTTCCTTTCTTTTAAAGGAGTTCTGTTTTGTGCTCTTCTAATGCTTAGAGAAATACTGTAAAATGAGGGGAAATTGTATGTTAAACTTAGGCTTCATAATGCTTGGTTTACCAGGCGCTTTCTTATAAAAGGGCAGGATTTTGGACTTTGTTGGGGAAATACCCTTTCCCTACGTTACGGTAATTGCTGCAGATATCCTATTTTCAGGAAACAAAAGTTAATATATGTCTATGGAGATTTTCAGCCATTCAGGTCATGGTTGTCCCAAAGGTGCTTCCCCCTCCCCGCAAGACTTTCCGATTTTTTCTTTGCTTCTCACCAGGAAGCTTCTTTAACTATGACAGGTTGGTGGGGAATGGAACAATTTATACTCCTTGCAGACAGCTGGTCATTTGCATTATTTTAGTGGTCTTTAAGGTCACCTGGAGGTTTATCTGTGTCATAAGGGTCATCTGAGTGGTGCGAATTCCATTTCCTACCATCAAGTCAGAGCTGAAGAAGCTTCTTGAATGAGAAGAAAAATGCTTAAAAAAACAACAATCCAGAAAGTCCAATCACCTTTGGGACAAAAAGTTACTATAATTTTCCCAATGCTATATTTTCCTATACTTCTTTCTTGTTTAATTAGAAACCGGTAGCATTTTTATACAGCAGACACTGATATTGCAAATTTCTTAAATAGCATGAAGTTTTATAGGAAGATGTTACTACTGTTTCTCCAAAACACAGTCAATAAGGTTAATCTTCTAGATATTTATATCATTAATTCTATCCCGTGTATTAAATGCAAATTATTCAAACAAAAATATAATTATTGTGCAGATAAGTCTTAGATTTATGATCACAATTGGGATTGGAACTTTCATGCTAAGTGATGCAGACATTAAATGAATGGAATCCAATTTCATCACTTTTTTATTTCTTTTCATTATGCTTTATTCATATTTTAAGGAAATATGAATTCTCCCATTTGCTTGTTAGGAGCCCCATGGGAAGTTTGCAGATGGGGATCACGTGATCCCAGGGTGCTGCAACTGTTGCAAATACATGCTGCCAAGCATTTGAATATTGATCACATGGCTGTGAGGACACTTTTTTGACAGTGTCATAACTTTCAATCAGTGGTGGGTTTCAAATTTTTTAGAACCTACTCTGTAGGTGTGGCCTATTTTGTGGGCGTGGCTTGGCAGTCATGTGACAGAGTGGGAATGGCCACCTTTTAAAATGTGGTGAAACTCATTTAACAACGGTCTTGCTTAGCAACCAAAAGTTTGGACTCAATTGTGATGATAAATTCTTTCTTTCTTTCTTTCTTTCTTTCTTTCTTTCTTTCTTTCTTTCTTTCTTTCTTTCTTTCTTTCTTTCTTTCTTTCTTTCTTTCTTTCTTTCTTTCTTTCTTTCTTTCTTTCTTTCTTTCTTTCTTTCTTCCTTCCTTCCTTCCTTCCTTCCTTCCTTCCTTCCTTTCCTTTCCTTCCCGTTGGGTCACTAGCAGCCAGTGGGCCAGATTTACTTCCAGGTACGCCGGTGGAACCCCCTCTCACCAGTTCTCTAAATTTCACCAACCGGCTCTCGCGAGTAGGTGCGAGCCTGCAGAAACCCACCACTGCTTTCAATGGTCATTAAATGAATGGTTGTAAATTGAAGTCAATCTGTATATATTTGTCAACAAGTTTAGTGTTTTAGGTACTAATGTACACCCCAAAATTGGGTTCCACTTAGCAATAGCAATAGCACTTAGAGTTATATATCACTTCACAATGCTTTACAGCCCTCTCTAAGTGGTTTATAGAGTCAGCCTATTGCCCCCAACAATCTAGGTCTTTATTTTACCGACCTTGGAAGGATGGAAGGCTGATTCAACCTTGAGCTGGTGAGAATCTAACTGCTGAATGGCTTATCTACAAACCAAAGTTCAGATTTTTAAAAACCTGCCAGAGACTTAAACTTATGTTGTTTTATAAATGGTGATGTAATAGTTTGCCATTTCCCACCAGTCATTGTTCTTAAAAATTCAAGGGTCAGCCAATCTGCAGGTGACACATTTTTCATGTTTGACTCAATTTTTTGAAAGTTAGTTTATTTGCACTTGGCCTTATCCACAATTGTGTATGTTTGTTCTCTGTGCCCAGTGGCATTCTGAGTTTCTGTTTCCCAAACCACAGTTAATTATGCTATATAATCATATAAAAATAAGGATGCTTTAGCTGACACCTGCAAAATTCCAAGTAAGCACTACAATTTAGCGATTTAGATCATCTTAATAGGTCTGTATCCAAGGACAGTCATGTGACTTTCTAGTAAACATGCAACCAATATGTAATCCAGAATCTGGATTACACAACTGGAATGTGTAATCTGGAAGAGTTGCATATTAGTGGCATGTTAAATGATGGGGATCAAATGTATTTATGTGGCAATATAAGAACCTGGAAAATTACTGTACTATATTATTTCCCAAGAAAATAATCAGGCCTAAAGATAGCATGATGGCTGCAAAATTCCAGAAAGAAGTGGCACTACCCACAACAAAAATCTCTGTAATATGGCATTTCTCAAAGAGTAAACCACGCTGTTTGATATATTTAGCAATCTTGTTCCTAGGGTTATCATGGAATTCTGCTTCCATCAGCCTTAAACAGCATTGGAAATCATTATTTTATGCCTACCTATTTTCAAACCTGAACTCCCATCCAAATTAACCTAAATTATTCCTTGTCACCCAGGCTACTACAATGAACTTTGCTTTGTTTTGCACACTCCTAAATTTTAAGATTGCTTGAATCTAGAATGGTATTGAGACTATTGCATTACTTGTATTAAGAGCAAAAAAGAAATAGGATATTTATGTTTACTCATCTCAACCATAGCAAAGAGAACAAAAAGTTATCTCCCATCTCAAATAAATACAGTTATTATACACATGACCAGTGGTGGATTTCAATTTATTTTACTACCGGTTTGCTTGGCCACATGTGCACGCTCAAACACATGTGCTCGAACACATGCATAGAAGTATCCAGGCGGGTGGGTGGAAACTCTCGCTGCCACTAACAGTTCGCCCGATTTGGGGCGAACCAGCAGAAACCTGCACATGACACTTGGATGTTAAAAACAATGTTTTGGATTGGCTTAGATTTATTTTCTCTGTGGTTACATAGATTTGATATGAAGTTGTGAGGGAACATTCAGATGTTGATGAATTATTATTTCTGTCATCCATCACTATTGTCATTATGGCTGGGGATCAGATCTAGGATAAGATAGCTTTCATGTTTGCATTATAAAGGCATAGTTGTGTTAAAAAGTAAAATGATTGTTCCAGCTAAGCTCAGAAATGGCCAAATAAGTATTAAAAAAAATTACTGCTAATGAAAGAACAATCTATCAACTAGCTTTCCACAGCTCAAATTATGCAATGCTAAATATTAAATAAAGCAAGCACATTGAATGTGACCTGTTAATGCAGTTCTCTGCACAGTAATTTATAAGTGAGTTCAACTGAACTGACTGCATTTTCTCTAGTAAATGTTCATTGAACCACAGTCTAAATTCAAGAGAAATAACCAATATAGAAACCGAAGAAAATAAACATCTCCCAAAATTGAACCAACAGAACCATGAAAAAATTGTATTATTCAATGAACCTCAGTATCTTGGTAACACATTCTTTTGGATTTTTGGGAAACCAGCATGCTTATAAGCAACATTTATAATGCAAAGCTATGCAGTGTTTGGGATATGATTCAGCAGTTTATTTCATCCTTTGTTTTGAATGGTGAGGACACAATGAGCTCATATAAAAGCCATACAGAAGTAGTTTAATACGATTAGAGGGCTGAGATTCCGGTTTTATTTGAGCATGGACATAAAATGACTTGTATCCATATAATGTTCCATTTAAAACAAAAATCTTTTAGCTTTCATTTTTTAAAATCAAGGTGTTACTACTTCTATTTTTACTCTCTTATACCTTGGTGCATTTATTATCAGTTTGCTATGCTGAATGTTGTACTTTCTTATATTTTTCTGTAATCACAGACACATGCGGTAAAGTAATTTCAGCTAGTGTGCTATAGTGCAAGTTTATGCATTTGTTTCGACCTTGGACATACTATCCGTGTGTACATGCATAGTCAGTGGTGCTGTGCACACTCAGCTATTTCCCTGTGCCTCTTTAATTGAAGATGCTGTCATTCTGTATTTTCGGCAATGGCCCTACACTCTCTTGGCAATATGGTCATCATTGCGAACTAATTTAACCTAATTCAACTGAATCTATTTACCAACTGATTTATCTTGGTTTACCCATCTTGCACTTTATTTCACCTGATTTCATGTTACCAACTATGAATTGACTTGAGTGAATCGTTTTAATCAACTGCCAACGACTTTTAACATCTGTATTTTTTAACATCTGTATTTATTCCAAAACCCACCCGAGTTTTATATATATAATTATTGAATTTTAATTATCTATTTAAGAATGTATTCCAGAGCAAGCCTGCTATCGCTGCGAGAGTCCCCGCTCTCGCAGGTATGGCCCCTTGATTTATCTAGGGCCCATCTCGATGATGGTATTGTAAATCCGAAGAGATGGGCGAAGCGCGGCCTTAGGGGATTTTTAGCTTTTAATTTATTTAAATTATCTTTTTTAGGGGGTTCAAGGGAGGGGGGTAGATATAGACAGATGGAGATTGAAACAGTGATCAGTAGTAAGGGCCAGGATAGCAGTCGACGGCGGGAAGCGGAAGGCGAAAGGAAGGGGGATACCCGAGTCGTTCCTCAGGAGGGCATACCAATTCAGAGGGTCGTGGGGAGGGGCAGGACCGAGGGGAGACAATTTTCATCCTCCCGGTTGGTGGCACGCAGCCGTTGGTTACAAACGGTCGGGTGCCACAACCCCCGCAGGCTAGGTGGCCAGGGAATACAGAGCCAGGGTCTGCGGCTGATGTTTTGCAACGCCAGGTCCGTTGTCAACAAAGCCCCCCTCATTAGTGACCTTGTGTCAGAGGGGGAGCCGGACCTGGCAGGAATTGCGGAGACCTGGTTGGGCCACGAGGGAGGTCATCCCCTCGTTGAAATGTGCCCACCAGGCTACCGCGCATTTCATCAGCCGCGGGCCCTAGGCAGGGGTGGTGGGGTAGCGGTCATTATTAAGGAAGGCCTGGAGCCGAGAGAGACCATTGTGCCTCAGACCTCCGGCTGTGAGTCCCTCTACATGAAGTGGGGCCTAGGGAGGCAGTTGGGCTTGCTGGTTGTATACCTGGCTCCCCGCTATGTAGCAGCAGCCCTGCCCGAGCTCCTGGAGGTGATCGCTACGGTGGCAGTGGAGACCCCCAGACTCATAGTCATGGGGGACTTTAATCTGCCATCGTTGGGCGAATCATCCATGGTAGCTCGGGAGTTCATGGCTTCCATGACGGCCATGGACCTGACCCAAGTAATTCAAGGCCCCACCCATGAGGGTGGACATACACCGGACCTCATCTTCGTCTCGGGCCAATGGAAGAGTGATCTGGGTACAGGGGACATAGTCATCACACCCTTGTCATGGTCAGACCACTCACTTCTCCGACTCGACTTTCCGACCGCTGCTCCCCTCCGCGGGGAGGCGGAACCAGAGTTACCAATCTGGTACCGCCCCAGGCGCTTGATGGACCCGGATGGGTTCCAGACAGCGCTTGGGCCATTTCCTGTATCCCTGACCCGCGCCCCGATGGAGGACCTCACAGCCGCATGGAATAGTGCGGCCGTGGGAGCCTTAGATCGGGTCGCGCCCTTGCGGCCTCTCTCGCGGCGGCGAACCACCCTGGCTCCTTGGTTTACTGAGGGGCTGCGGGTGATGAAACGCAGCAAGAGATGCCTAGAGAGAAGATGGAGGGCTAGCCACTCTGAATCTGACCGGACACAGGTAAGAGCCCATTTACGGACTTACATTGTGGCGCTGAGGGTGGCCAAACGTCATCATGGTGCCACCCTCATAGCATCCGCAGAAAACCGCCCTGCCGCCCTGTTTAGGGTGACCCGTTCCCTCCTTCAACAGAGGGAGCGGGAAGCCCCGCTACAGGGTAGAGCAGAGGAATTTGTGATTTTTCTGCAGGAGAAAACCGCCCAGATACAGAGTGAGCTAGCCCCCATTCATGGCCCAGTGGGATGCCACGAGAGAGATCTTGTTTGGGAGGAGTTTGACCCCGTTACCTCCGAGGATATGGACAGGCTACATGGGCGACTGCGAGCCACCACATTTTCATTGGACCCGTGCCCCTCCTGGCTTGTACTGGCATCCTGGGAGGTGACACGAGGCTGGCTCCAAGAGGTTATCAACGCATCCTTGAGTGAGGGTTCCTTGCCTGCCTCCCTAAAAGAGGCTATGGTGAGGCCCCTCCTCAAGAAGCCCTCTTTGGACCCAGCTCTTTTGAACAACTACCGTCCAGTCTCCAACCTTCCCTTCTTGGCGAAGGTTGTTGAGAGTGTGGTGGCACAACAGTTTCCCCGTCACCTGGAGGAAGTTGACTATCTAGATCCGCGCCAGTCCGGCTTTCGGCCCGGGCATAGCACCGAGACGGCATTGGTCGCGTTGGTAGATGATCTCTGGAGGGCCAGAGATGGGGGATGTTCCTCCATCCTGGTCCTATTAGACCTCTCGGCGGCTTTCGATACCATCGACCATGGTATCCTATTGCATCGGCTGGGGGGGTTGGGGGTGGGAGGCACCGTTTTACGGTGGTTCTCCTCCTACCTCTCTGGCCGATCGCAATTTGTGCGGGCAGGAGAGCAGAGGTCGACCCCGAGACCCCTCACATGCGGGGTGCCTCAGGGGTCGGTCCTCTCGCCTCTCCTGTTTAATGCATACATGAAGCCGCTGGGTGAGATCATCCGTGGTTTTGGGGTAGAGTACCACCTGTACGCTGATGACACCCAGCTGTACATATCTACCCCAAACCACCCCAACGATGCTGTAGCGGTGATGTGCCAGTGCCTGGAAGCCGTGCGGATCTGGATGGGAAGTAACGGACTTAGGCTCAACCCGACCAAGACCGAGTGGCTGTGGTTTCCGGCTGCCCGATTCAACCAGCTTTCTCCAACGCTGGCCATAGGGGGCGAACATCTTGCCCCTGTGGATGGGGCGCGCAATTTGGGTGTCCTCCTGGATACCCGGCTGTCTATGGAAGAGCAAGTGACAGCCGTGGCCAGGAGGGCGTTTTACCAGGTTCGCCTGGTTCGCCAATTGCGCCCCCTATTGGATCGGGACGCCCTTCGCACAGTCACTTATGCCCTCGTGACATCCCGACTGGACTATTGTAACTCTCTCTACATGGGGCTCCCCTTGAGGTGCACCCGGAGGCTTCAGTTAGTTCAGAATGCAGCCGCGCGAGCAATTATGGGCACCTCTAGGTTTGCCCACGTAACACCGCTCTTGCGCGAGCTGCACTGGCTACCTGTCGTCTTCCGGGTGCGCTTCAAGGTGTTAATTATCATCTTCAAAGCGCTCCATGGCTCGGGACCTAGCTATCTGCGAGATCGGATCCTGCCCCACACATCCTCACGACCGATTCGCTCCCACAGAGAGGGGCTTCTCCGGGTGCCGTCCACTAGACTTTGTCAGCGGGCGACGCCCAGGGGAAGGGCGCTCTCTGTGGCGGGCCCGGCCCTCTGGAACGACCTTCCCCCTGATATTAGAACGACCACTGACCTCCGCTCCTTCCGTGTAAAATTGAAGACCTATCTCTTTCGACTGGCCGGCCTTGAATAGTTCCCTCTGTCTATTGACTCCAAATATTTTAATGGGTTCTTAATCTTATATTTTTAGCACGGGTAATATTATTTAATTCTATTTTAATGTATGTATGTTGTATTTATTGTATATTGTTTTTAGCTTTGCCTGTGCACCGCCCCGGGTCCCTGAGGGGAGAGGGTGCGGTTAATAAATTTCAATTTCAATTTCAATTTCAATCCACTTACAAAATGGGCCAAGATGTCAAGTGGCAAGTTGGTGAAACTTTCCGTTCATTAACCCAGCAAAGATGTCATATCCCATAGAACAAAATGATTTAAGTGTATTAATTATGTTTACTTTATACTGATTTACTCAGTAGAATACTACATTATCTAGATCTTTATATCAATTTAGGGAATAAATACAATCTTTTTTAGTTGAAAGGTTTTTCTTAGGAATTTTTGTACTCAGAAAACATAAAAAAATCACCTCATCTACTTAATCTGTATTCCATACATAGGTTATTTCCAAAACTCAGGGGGATCAAATCTGATTTATTCCAAGTTATAGAGTGAGCAGATATGACACAGAGTTAATATTTCTGGAATGAAATTAGGAATAGAATGAAAGAATTTGAACCTTTGCCTCCCTTTTTCCCTCCACTATTTTTTTTAGAATTTCTAATTATCCAGAAAAGAGAACCTAAAACGTTTTTAAAGGACAAACTTGACATTTATATATAGTATATGCAAAAAGGACAGGTTGTACTATTAGAAATAATACACAATAAGGTTTAACTTGGAGTACAGAAATTGAGAAAATTGGAACAAGGTGATAAATCCAAATAGTTATCTTAGCATCCACATTTGTCAAGGCAGCAAGCCTATAGATTGACTCTGCAGTGTTGTGGATTTGAAGGGGAAAATGTGCCTCAGAGCATAAGTAGCCCTCATATAGCATTGATCAAATTCCTTAAAGCAATTACAGTAATTTTTTTATGGAAAACTATTTTTAGATTAAGGAGTTGCAACAAATGGTACAATTTCCACCACATCTATTTTAAAATATCTTTATTCTTTCAGTTTCGAAGTGCTTCATGGCCCTTGTCAATAACTGGAACAAATAATACAATCTTTTTCCAGTTTCGGAAGAACCATAACATTTGTCTAAATGACACCTAGGTGTAAGAATATGCAATGTATGATGGCTAACCGGTTTTGGCTTGCGTGCCAAAAGCGGGGGGAGCGTAGGGGGTTGTGCATGGGCGTGCCACACCCATAATGCTATGTGCATGACCCCCTGATTTTGGCGCACTTTTTTCACCCTGCCCAGGCTCCAGAGGCTGTCTAGGAGCCTGGGGAAGGTGAAAACAGCCTCCTCCCCACATCCAGCGGCTTCAGGAGCTTCCCTGAAGCCTCCAGAGGGCAAAATACGGCCTCAAAAGAAGGCCTAAATCAGCTGGCCAGCGCACACATGCATGCTGGAGTTGACAGGGTAACACTTTGCGTGCCCTATGAAATGGTTCCGCGTGCCACCTGTGGCACCCGTGCCATAGGTTCGCCATCACGGATATACATATTTTTTTAAAAAAAAACTTCACTACATTCTTCAACAAAATAAGCATAAGAAATAAGAATCCTAGTTATTTTTGTATCAATCAACAGAGATATTTTGCTAGCACCCCTTCATAATTTCATCAATATAATTGTGTTCACCATTTTGTGAGAATAGAAAGTTGAGATTAGTAAGAAGTTTCCTTATTATATCTTGAGCAATTTCTTTCCAAGATCCTGAGTTTGTACTCCCAATACTAGGCTTCCTCAAGCCAACAGCAGACACATGGAGCGGACTCCCAGAAAAGAAAAAGAAACAGGAAGAAGGTGATACAGACCCTGGGTTGTGTGTGTTTAAGCTTGATAATAACATCAGCCACATTGCTAGCATGTGCTCATTCCTTAGTTCTAAACTAATACATTCTAGTTTATGTCTGTCTTCCTTTTGTATGATCACATTGCAGTCTGTTCTGATGGCACAGCACACGTTGAAAACGTATCATATAAAAACAGTCTGATAGTATTTTTTACCATTTAGTCTACTGTGATTAATATTAATATTCTAGAGAATGATACAGCTTTGCTTTGGCAAATTTCTTCTTGTCTAAAAGAGAAGAAAGCTAGAGGTTTCTGCTTTTCTGCTTGTGTTTGAAAACAGTTGTATAGTATTAAAATGTATGGATGCATTGGAGAAAAGCTTTTATTCAAATTATAAAGAGGTTAGTTAATTGAAAGTATAGCATTATGTAGAGTTTGAAGTAGGCAATTTATATGTTGCTAATATAGATGCTTATATACGTGCTTAATATTTAAGATGATGTAAAAGTAATTCCAATTTGCTCTAAATCCCACTTTCTGATTTGAATTTTCCATTTTTTCCTCTAACCCATGATTTAAATTATTTTCATAAATACCACCCTAACATTTCTCATTTGTTAACTAATACATTTAGATTTCATTTTCTTCATTCTGCTCTTGTCAAAGATAGTAAACAATTTTGCCTATGCACCATGTAAAGTTGTTTTTATATCATGCAGAGTTTTACTGTTTCTGGCTTTTATTTTATGTATGTTTATAATGTATATGTACATATTGTTATGTGTATATTTTTTTTAATTCTTGGTTGTTAGCTATCCAGAATTTGGTTAAGATGGATGGCTATACAAATGTTTTAAATAAATAAATTGTATAAGTCTGTGTTATTTTAAATAGCTATAGAAATAGTTTTGGGGCTTCTTAGTTATAACTTTCTCACAAAAGTTATACAAAGCTTGCAGAAAATCTTCCTGCAGTAGCCATTGAAAAATATAAATTAAGTAATTATTTTTTATTCTTTTTATTCATATTGCAGGCAACACAAAAACCAAAGGCCGAACCTGAAAAAACACTACAGGACAAAAAGGTAGGATGAAAAGCCTTTATTATGAGTGTGCATTAAATATTTTATTTATTTTGTCAAAACATGTACGAGATAACAGGTATAAGCATAAACATGGACATGAACACAGGAGATGGGTACAAATAAATGGGGATTATAGAACAGGGACAGTAAGCACGCTGGTGCACTTATGCATGCCCCCTTAAAGACCTCTTAGGAATGGGGTGAGGTCTACAGTAGACAGTTTAAGGTTAAAGTTTTGGGGGTTTGAGTGGTGGGATTTATATTTTAATAATCAAGCAGCGGTACATGACTAATTTGAATATATAACAATGATAATGTAATTACATTAGAAGATTTATGTCTGTACAGTATTGAAATGTGTACTGTGTAGGGAAAGTAATAATATTACTTGGTTATTTTGTTCATCATGCAAAGTATTCTACTGTAGAATATAAATCAGTATAAAAGAGGTTTGATTAAGTTTTCATATTACTGTGTGTGCTACAGGCAGATGAATCCCAACCTGTCTGTCCAGTTGAAGGGAAGCAGAGAGATCCTGGAGGGGTAATTGATTTACATATTATGATACATATTATTTTAAAGGCAAATTAGTATAAACACATGCATAAAGGTTTTAAAATATATTTGTTCAGGCAAAACATTCAAGCAAAGATTCTTTAGGGAAGGAGCCTAAGCAACCAAGTTTGGGAAAAGAAACCTCTGGTCAAAATGCCAAGTCAACACAGTTGGCAACAACTAAAGAAGGAAAGGTAAGGTAATTTTTCTAATGAAAATATTCAAGTAGCATTTCTTATGTTAAGTTTATGACAGCCTTCCCTTGAAATGAGATACTCCAGAAATTACTGGGATTCCTAACCATAGGCCATGCTAGGTTAGAATTCTGGGAACTGCATTTTGTTAATCTGGAGAGAAGCATAATGAGTAAAACTGATAGAGAAGGAGTCCCAAAGACTAAGGAGGACAAATGAGGGGAAATATACTTTTACATAAATCACTTTGGTAAATAAATTTCACTTTTTCTGCATTCTTAGAACAGGTAAAAATATATTCCAGATGTGTAATTACAACCTGTTCTATATAAACTTATGATTGTGGGATTTCTCTTTGTTCTTGTTGTATTTGTTCTTGTTCTTGTTGTTCTTGTCTGCAGAGCAATAAGACAGTTTCAAGTAATTTAGACTTATTTAGGTGAAACCTCATAGTTGGTCGCCTTATTGTATCACAAAATTGGCCAAAGTTCACTTGCAGGACACACAAGCCACTCTTTGATCCTGCATAATAGCTGAGGGAATGCACTTTGCAGTAACTCAATCTGGTTGTTTAAAAATGTACTTTAAAAAGCTTTACTGTAGATTAAGAACAGTTTCCATTTAGTAAGCATTGGTTAATATAAAAGTATTTTGTAAGGCAGTAGTTAGTGTATTAAATTGGGTTAGATCATATTCCCACTATTTTATTGAATTATTTATTATTGAAAATGTTATTTTCCTAAATACCTCAGATGTAATGTACCACTATATAGAACAGCATTGTGCATGGCCAATAAAAAATTTTTTCCTCTCATATTTTTATTTCCATGGCTAGAATTACACTGTTGATCCTTTTGTTAGGCAGTGTTCTAGTGTTACTGTATCTCATAAACAATACAATACTAATTAGAAATGAAAATATAACCACAACTGACCCCAAAATTTATGTTCCTAAGTAAAACATTTGTTCAGTTAATTTTGCCCCATTTCATGACCTTTCTTGCCACAATTGTTAATTGTTAAGTGAATTGTTAAGCGATTCACTGCAGTTGTTAAAGTTAGTGATACAGTTGTTAAGTGAATCTGGCTTCCACATTGACTTTGCTTGTCAGAAAGTTGCAAAAGGTGATCACATGACCTCCGGACACTGCAACCGTCATATTAATGTGAACCAGTTGCCAAGTGTCCAAATTTTAATCACATGACCTCAGGAACGGCCGTGTGAAAGACAGTCTTGCATCTCTTTTTTCAATGCTGTTGTAACTTTGAATGGTCACTAAATGAGCTGTTGTAAGTTGTGGACCTCCTGTATATGCAAGATACATTTTTATAGTAATTCTGAATTATGCTTGTGGTAAATGATTTCATGATATGCTTTTTACTTATGGCCAGTGTAAAATCATGCTTGAATGACAATTTCTGCTTAGAATTCGGGCTGCTCTAAATATTAGTGGCACTTTGTGTTGGCTGATCCTACCCTTTTCCACCTTAGGCTAACACTGACAAGAAACCATTGGCTTCCAAGGTAGCTGTTGGCACAGCTGGAGCAGTTACAGCGGCTGGTTTGACTGCTACAGCTGCAGAGGTGAGTTTAGTGATGGTTAGTAGTATGCGTATGTGAAATTATGTACTAGTTCTCAGAAATACATTCTTATTTTCAGGCTAAAGAACATAAACAGGCAACTCCTGCTCCAGTTACTGCAGACAGTAAACCAGCAGAAAAGGTAAACAAAGGTTTACTTACTGTGTATTCTAATGCAGCATTTTTCTTTTGTTCAAGCACCATTTTAAAAGTAGCTAGCCAGCATGGAGAATCTTGATATTCTTTTTTAAATATGCACAATCAGCTTTATTTTTTTGTAATTTCCCCATCATTACTATGCTGACTTCTGACAAAATAAATATAGAGATATATTGTACTACCTATAAAATGTACACTTGTTATATGTGCTACATGCAACACTTGAATAATCAAGCGTGTATGTGGCACATATAATCTTTCTCTTACTGCTGTTGACTGGGAGGTTTGGTTCCTCCTTTTGTCTTTTTAAGCTGCCTGATTGTGAATAACTTTTTCCTCACTTTAAATCTCTGCCTTTTTGCTTGCTTGCATTTGAGTAATTTTTCTGTTTGTCTATTAATCTCTCCTTGAGTCCTTTTTATTCCTCAGGTGCTTTATTAAATTATCCACTTCCTTTTCTTTTTCCTAGCCATTTCTTCTAGGTGTGGTCTCTCTGAGTCAAGATTACTGATGTCAAGAAGAATCCCTAAGCCTGTATTATCTTTCTCTCTAGACATCTGTCTTCTTGTACTCATAACACCACACCTTTTATGTCTTTTCAAATTCAACATTTGTTTCTTCCTCTTACCTCTTCTGGGTGTCTTTCCCCCTCCTTTCATTCCAATTTTCTTAAAAGTTTACATTTTTTCTGTACTAAAAAGCTTCTTATCTCATCTTGTGACCCAACTGCCTTATTTTCCAAGCCATGTAGCATTTACCTGCATTTTCAAGTCCTATTTCCTACATTCTGCCAGTTATCTAGATATCTGGATTTCTAACAGCTGAGTTATTTCTTTCTTCTTTTAACAAGTCTCTACCATACAGTATTGACCAAATTTGTTTCTCTAATGGTAAAATATCTCCCGGGTTACCTAAACTATAATTTAGGATACTTATATTTCACTAAAACATTTTACAATTTAAATAATAAGTGAGATTTTATTGTATTGATTTTTAAAATATTTGATTATAATAATTTTAAGATGTGTATATATATATATTTACTAAATAAATAATAAATGTATTGGCATAGAACACACTAGTAATCAACTACTGCATGCCAGTGCTATATATTATTGAAAAAATGTTTTCCTAGTCTGATTTAGATACTGCCTTAGATGATTTAATAAATACACTTGGAAGTCCTGAAGAAAATGAACCACCTGCTCCAACATATACTGGACCGGAAGTTTCGGTATGGATTTTTTTTCTATAAGAACCTTATGCATTAAATGTGCATTTTTATGATTATATTTTGTAAATGTGGATGCAAGTAAAATGATAAGTTTTATTTCCTCATGTGAATCCTTGAACATTAGTGTATGTGCCTCTATTATGCATTTTTCAAGTTTTTAAACCACATAGAAATCTGGATCAGGTGTTTCCCCCCCCTATTTCAATTATGGTAGGCATTCCCCTTCATTTTTTTTATCTTCTGTTGCTTATCAGCATATTGTGATTATTTTACTTCAGTTAAGCCGAATGAATTTAGGAGAGCTTGCTTCCACGGGAATAGGTCTAGGTGAAGTGACTGACCTGAATTTTCAGAATGTAGAATTGTTCCTCATAAACACATTTACTTAACATGGAAGGTGTATATATCGCACAACGATGAAGTTATGCAGAGATTTTCAAAAGGCAGCCCATTTGAGAATCTCTGTATATATTCCTGACTCATTTGCAACATGTTCTGAAACATTAGAAACAGCTTGCATCCAGTCTGTTTTCTTTCTTAAATATTCCCATTACTCATGTTTTCATTTTATGTCTATCGTAGAATGGTAATCTGGTTTAGATTAGAGATAGCATTGCACTGTTGTGAAAAGATCATATGCTCTTTAAAATACCCATATTAGAAAACAGGGAGATTGAATGATAGTGTAGGCTTCTTGCTCAGTTTCTAGGAGGAATAAAGATATTGAACAGTAAAAAGGGAGAACTGTTTCAGACAATAATGTTTAAAAATATGTCTGTACGTATGGACTTTCCTCCATCTCTTTGTAATCAAAAGGCAGTAATTCCTGTACTAGGAAATAATATAACCATCATTAATATATAACAGGGTAGGTTAATGGTTTTTTTTTATTATTTGCATAGTCTGATAAGAAGAAGCTAATAGTTGAATCTCAAAGTATAGCGAAAGAATAATAATTCTCGATTGTTAGATAATTGGGGTAAGATAAATTTTTTATGTAAACAGTGATAGAATAAGAGAACAGAAAAGACATTAGCAGAGGTAGACATAAGCTTTTATTGATTTTTCCTACCATAAGCAGTCATTTTTACCAAATATTAGAGATTACTGTTTTTCATGGATAACTAACCATCATTAAAATGAACTTACAATTATATTTTTCTTAATAAATTGGAATCTTATGGAAATATCTTTTATGTAACTATGAATTAATTGTTGAGTTCAAGAATAAAATATAACTTTTCCTTTGATGTAGGACCCAATGTTGTCCTTAAACATAGAAGAATTGGGCAAATGGGAGAGCACAATTCCTCCAGAATACAGGAAATTATTGGAGGTATAAAGTACTCAGAATTATATTCCAATCATTTTTTCTAAGGCAAACTGGTTAAAATATTATTACAAACATACTTTTCTTTTTTAGAGTAAAGGTGATGGTAAAATAGCTTCTCCATCAGTTGCAGTGGGAGAATCACAGGTATGGTTAATTTGTTCAGTACAAAATGTGAAAATACAAAATTATTAATGATCTTTACATAAAAAGTTATCCACACTTGTTTCAAACACAAATAAAATAAGTATGCTTAGGCACATATAATTGGACTGTGCAGTGGTTTGGATTTAATCTCTAATTGGTGGTTGGGAGCACACAGTAATTGCAACATCTTAAACGTTTTGGGTGATCCTGAAAAAAGATGCTTCTATTTTATTTTATTTATGTTCCCACCTGCTCCAAAACATCTGAAAATTGAATATAAAATTTATTCACAGAAAAAATTGCTTTGTTGGGATGCAACCAATTTACTATATATGAATAACCATGGTCTTATTCAAGTGACTAACTCAAACCACTAGAATTGTGAAGGTTTAAACAGTTTGTTTGACAATCAAACAATAGTGGGTAGTATTATTTTTGATAGTATTATTTTTGTTGAATTCAATAAGTAATTTCTAGGATGCAGAATATTGTGTAGAAAAGGTTTTGTACTTGTGTGGGACAAGAATTGTGGATTCAGACTATAAGGTGTGGCTTTCCATTCCTAATATAAAATATATGGGGCACAGTCATTGAATAAAATTCAGGATCCCTTTTAATTCTGCAATTATATTTCAAAATCTTTTGCTAAATTAAGACATGTATAGTTTCATGTTGGTGACTAATTCCAGGAAAAAAAATCAATCAAGGCAATATTTTCTAATAGAATATAAGGAGATACAATATCTGCTCTGTTAAAATTCTGTTGGAAAGGATTTTTTTAAACCAATAAATAGTAATTCTGAAAAAATGGTAGATTCCCAGCTTATGTTCAAATAATAGCTATCTTTTCAGAATAATTTTTGAAGTATCAGACATAGGGAAAAAACCCTCACTGGTGTTTTAATAGTCAGTTTTCTCTTCAACTCTATAATCATAGTTGCTGAATTCACTTATTGTGCTAAATTATAATGTTGGTTTGTTGTTGCCATTGCCTGACTTCCATTAATGTAGGTAATCCTTGACTTACAATCACAATTTCCATCATAAATCATTGTGGCCATAAGTCAAGTTGGATCCAATTTCATGACAATTTTATAGTAGTCATCAAGTGAATAATAATGGTTGTTTAGTATATATCATATGGCTGTTAAGCAAATCCAACTTCCCAATGGGCGACTTTCCACAATGGGTAGAAATTGAGAGGCGGGGGGGAAGGTTGCAAATTGCGATTATATGAATGCAGGACACTGCAACAGGTCATTGTTGTAAGCTGGTTGCCAAGTGCCTGAATTGTGATCATGTGACTAGAGGGTTATGTAATGGTAAGAAGTGCGAGTGCAGGTTATAAATAACTTTTTCCAAGGCCATCGTGAATTGTTGTCAAACAAATGGTCTTAAGTTGAGGACTCTCTCTCTGTAGAGTCCTTAAGTTGAGGACTCTATTTGAATCATGCTATTAAAAAAAACACTCTTGATATTATGTGGAAATGCAATCCTTGAATAGCCAACAAGAACTGCTAGAGCAGCAGGTCATTGCAACACTAGATTGCAAATCTCTTTTTTTCCCCTTTTGTCTTCAATTTTGATATTACTGCTTCTATTAATAGAGAATTTCATTGTAATTTTTACAATGACAATAAAGATTATTATTATTATTATTATTAGAATGATGGGTGTTTCCAGATTAGAATTTGGCTAATTTGGCTTTGAAGTATTTGCATTAAACTATATGGTGCTCATAACCTGTGAAGAGCTATTGGGCGACTAGTATAAGTCTAACCCAGCTTATGTTTTCATTTAGCCAACAATGACAGATGATGACCTTGCAGATGCTCTGTCATCTGATTTCACTTGCACTACTGTACCATCTGCTGGAGAAAAGGAAGTCAGGCCAAAAGAGGTACTGGTTTTATTGTCTTTTAAAGGAATATTGCCAAGCTTGGAATATCCATTTAGAAATAAAGTTTTAATACATTACTTTAGCAATAGCAATGCATTTAATTTAATATGTTGCTTTTAAAACATTGATACACTCATTAATACATTAATGCTGATTTAATGCATTGCTTTTATAATGTATGCCAATAAAGTTTGTGTTTATATTTATTTATTATATATTTATATTTTTGTGGTATAAGTCTGCAGCAAAAGATGAGCTTTTACAAGCCCATTCTACAACATCGGTCAGCAGTTCGGCTCCTCCCAAAGAGAAGAAACCAAAACTGGAAGAGGTAGATAGATACGTTACGATATCTAATGTTCTAATACTAAAAAATAGATGCACAAAATTATTATGACCAAGGATTTTGGAAGACTGATACAAAAGTTAGGCAACAAAAACTTTCTGAGCTTTCTTTTTCAGTCCTTATTATACATACTGTTCAAATTGTATCATGAGAATTTGTATTGAATCATATAAATTGAACTGGATGTAAACTTCATTCATTGGATGAGTCTTTCCAACTGAAGAAAATATTTTCATCTTTGCTGCTTTTCTCACTCAGCATTTTCCAAAATGCTTTTAAAATGAGGACCTTATTGTGCTTCATCTTAGTGAGGCTCATCCCCCAGAAGGCTTTATATGAGAAAATTGTTATACCCACAACTCTTCAACCGAAAGAGTTTCAAAATTGATTGTAGATTTATTATTATAACGGTTGATGAACCTGCGTTATTATCGATTACTTGAAATTCAGTATTAAATATAAAAAGACAGACTATTTTCCTGTAATGGAAAATATACCATCCTGCATTCAAATGTTTTAGCTATCAGGTCTAAATTATGCTATAAAACAATTGCTTATAAATCTGAATTGTCAATACAGCATTATGTCCAATAATTCCAGAACGTGTGAAGATATAAGGAATCGCCTGCATTGTTTCTTTTAATAATTGCACTTTGGTTTTACAATTTAGGTGGCAATTAGTGATAGTGCCCTGGATGCTCTTGTGGATACACTTGGTATGCCAGAACCTGAACCTGAAGAAGATACTAGTTCCATCATTGAAGTTGAAGAGGTATATCTGTGCTACAAACATTTTGGGAAACGAGCCCAAAATAGAGTCACTTTGGTCTAGTGATTAAAACACCAGGGTAGAAAACAGAAGATTGAGAGTTCTGGTCCTACTTTAGCCAAGAAAGCCAACTAGGTGATATTGGGCCAGGCACTTTGCATAACTCACCTCACAGGTTTTTTGCTGTGGCAAAAATGGGAGGAAAAAGAAATATTATATATCACTGCCTTGACTTATTTATAAAGAAATAAAGGCAAGATTTTTTTGTAAAAAAAAAATCAATCAACAAATATGCAAATAATCAACTAGCACAATATTTGTTTGTTGGTAAAATAGTTGTACTTCTCAATTTAGAGTTAGCACAATTAAATACCGTATTTTTCAGTGTATAAGATGCACTGGAGTATAAGATGCACCAAGATTTTGAAGAGGCAAATTTAAAAAAAAGGTTTTGCACTCTGCAAACCTCCCAAAAATGGCCTGTTTTTCGCAAAAACTGGCCCATTTTTTTGTCAAAAACAGGGCATGCATAGCCTTTAGGAGGCTTGTATAGTGCTCCTGGGAGCTGGGGGGCAAAAGTGAGAAAACAACAGCTCATTTTCTGCTCATTTTTGTCCCTCCTAGCCCCCAGGAGCATTCTAGAAGCCTCCTAAAGGCTATGCACGGCCATTTTTGCAAAGGGGGCAGGGTTTCGGGAGGCCCAAAGTGCTGGATTCAGTGTATAAGACACCCCCCTTTCACCCTCTTTTTGAGGGGAAAAGGTGTGTCTTATACTCCAAAAAATACGGTACATTAAGAGGTATTTGGGAATAAAAAGTAATAAGATTAGGTTGCAACTGCGGGAGAATAAAGTGCTATTTAATTAAATACTATATGTTCAATAGTCATGTGTATATGGTTCATTAGTCATTGATGTGATTGATTTAGGTTTAGGCACTTTTAAATCTCACTGATTTTAGTGTATCTATTTAGATTTCTGAAGAATCAACTTTTATATTGATAAATTGTTTCCCCCCCCTCCTTTAGCCAAAGGCCATAGAAAGGAAAGAAAAGAAACCTGGTGAACGTGATGATACAATTCCTCCTGAATACAGATTAAAACCAACTTTGGTAACTAATAATCTCCAACTTTCAGTTACATGCAATATAACATTTAGAATTTTATGAACTCCATTAAGTCTGTGTAGAAAAAAAATGTCTATGACAGAATTTGCAGGCTGTCCTTGACTTTTGACCATTCATTTAATGAACTATATAGGTTGGACATGCAACAAAACCTAGATTTTTCAGAGTATAATGTTTTCTTGAATTACATACGTAGTATATGGAATTTGACACCTGGACAGCATAGCCAAAGCCTAATAATAACACTAGTTATTATATAGTTATAGTTATAATAATAGCCCTAGCTTAATCGGCTTCTTCTTAGTAATCAACTATGCATCTGATTTATTGTTACGATATAGAACTATTAAAGTGAGAAAATATTTCTGTTCTAGTCTGGACTAAATTGAGAAAATATTTCTGTTCTAGTCTGGACTTCTTTTGTATCTTCACTATTTTTATTTTGATTGAATACAAGTTGAATTCTTAACAATAATTCTTTTTTTTAAAATATTAGGACAAAGATGGGAAGCCACTGTTGCCAACAGCTGAAGAGAAACCAAAGGTTATTTAACAATTTTTAAAATATTTACTATTACTTCTGTTGAAAAAGAACAAGTTGAGTGAAACTTTTATCAGTTCTTTTTTCAAGACATATTGAGAATACATTCAATATTCACTTTGTAGGAAGTCTAGTATATTACAAAGGGAAGTCCTTAATAAAGATTTTTCTTTTCTTTTTTTTATTATTCTTTTCCTTTCTATTGTTGCAATAACAAATGCAATACCAAGTTAGAGTTAAAAAAGGACTGTGACTGTAAGTCACAGGTTTCAATTCTGTACATGCAGGAAATTCAGAAAGAAGACAGGAAATCAAAAGCGTTCTTTCATTGTTGATTCCCAGCAACTGACACTTTAGGTGTGGAGGTTTTTTTCTGATAGTAATAGAAGAAATCCAAATGAATAGCCTTATTCTTATATCAATTTGTCTTCGTACATTGGATGCTTTAGTTTAGCACATTTGATGGCAATGATTTATATAATTTAATGACATATAGTTGAAGAAATTACTTCTTTTTATCATTCACAAATCTCCTCATATCTTATTTCAACAAATAAGACCAGATTCTAATACTGTGGAGGGTTGAGAAAAACTTTTTAATACTGATTTTTTTTCCCCATATATGGATGATTTTATAAGCCTGTATTATCTCCCACCAGTGGTTCGCATTCTTTCTTTAAAAACTCAAAATATATCTTCCTTCTGCATGTCTTACCTTAGTTTTCGGTTTCTTACAGTGCAAGTAAAATAATATTTTACCAATGCCTATTGCTTTAAAAGTTTCAGATCTTCTTTTGATTTACAGTATACTGTCACAGAGGCATGTTTTGCATTACGAATAAAATCTCATAAGAGTTGAATCAATATCTTGGAAAAATTATGATTATTGTTTTAGAAATCTTTCTTTGTGTTAAGTGTATAATATAATATGCTATTGGTGTGGCATCAGTTTGCATTAAAGCAGGCTAACTGGATCTTCAGAAGAAAGGGAAATGGCAAGATTCCCTTTTTTGCAAACATATTATTAATACAGTGCTGTTCCTCCGGGGGGGGGGGAGGGGAGTTCAGATCCCTCTCTTGAACAGAAATGCATACATATTTCATGTTCTTATCTCTGCTGAGGAACACTAACCTGATAAATGGTACTTGATAAGTGTTTGTACTATATGAGCCATCCATGGTGACACAGTGGTTAGAAAGCAGTATTGCAGACTATCCTGACCAGCTCAAGGTTGACTCAGCCTTCCATCCTTCTGAGGTTGGTAAAATGAAGGCCCAGATTGTTGAGGGTAGAGTTTGCTGACTCTGAAAACTGCTTAGAGAGTGCTGTCAAGCACTATGAAGTAGTATATATAAGTATATGTAAATCTAAGTGTATTGTCACTGTCATTTTTGTCTTTTTTAAATTGATTACTCTGTATCTATTTCCCCTTTTTGTTTTACAGCCAATTACTGAGACTGAACTCATTGATGAATTTTCAAAAGACTTTGTCTGTCCTGCTTCCTCCACAGAAAAATCAAAGCCAGCTGAACTTGCTGATACATCTAAGGTTTGTCCAAAATGCTACAGTTAAATCCAAAATACTGTATTGAATTAGATTACTTTTTCTACTGATTCTGCCCCAATATGGTGAAAATGGCATGTTCTGCTCCTGCCAGCTAAGAAGTATTGCTTGGTGGAGTCCAGAAAGAGAGATTTTTGAAATATCAACCCCCCCACCCATTGTTTGGCCTGTCCCTGCTGCCTTTTGTAAACTTGATGTTCATGGATTTGACACTGCATCCTGGTGGTGTGGATGATTGGTTAAATTATGCCTGGATGCCATGTTTTTTTTTTTTTAAAATATTGTCTACGTTATGTATTTTATATCATGCCATGTAAAAGTAAGATGAGCAGCAATATAGATCCAACAAACAAAGTTCTCAGCTAGGAAACTCTTTTGAGAAATATGAAAGTAGTATTTCGCAACGCATCAGTAGAATTTCAAATTGAGAAAGACTGCATTGGATAGAAGCAGACGAAAAATTGGGTAAATTCATCCACAGTATAATATCACCTTATATTTTGCTCTTCTATAACTCATCATTTGTTAAGGTTTAGGTAACATGCTGAGAAATAGACATTTGGGCACAACTCCTTTAAATGGTGCTCAAACAATCGTATCTTTTAATGATTAAAATTCATTCATCATTTTCCCCCTAAGAAACCTGTGGTAGATGAGTCCTCCAAAACTCCCAAAGAAAAAGTAGCTGCATCTTCTGTAACTCTTCCTGTGCAACCTTTGGCTTCATCAGAAATTTCACCAGTGAGTATCTTCTTAGAGATCAAAAAAATGAAGTCACATTTGAGAGGGCAATAGGTGTGTGTGTGTGTGTGTGTGTGTGTGTGTGTGTGTGTGTGTGTGTGTGTGAGAAAGGGAGGGAGGGAGTCTTTGTATGTGTGGGAATGTGGGTATGTATATATGATCTAAAAACTGCACATTGATTCTAGTATCATGTGACAGAAGAGGATTTATTTGTTGAATATAATATAAAGATGAAATGTTCAGATGTTTTCTAAATCAAATGTTTTAATTGTGCTAAGATTGACTGGAATCTTATTATATCTGCCTGTTAAACACACAAAGCCTCTTGATCTATGTATGCAAAGGTAAATCCTTTAAATAGTATCTGTTTGTGCCTTAGAAGCCCAAGTCAACTAAGCCCCAGAACACATCTGCAGAAGAAGCTGTCTCAGCTTCAACTGTGCCTTCGGTGAAATCTTCAGCTCCTACAGTCACTTCTCCAGTGAGTAACCAGTTACATAAATTAATATAAAATTAATACAAAATATCTCAAGTTGCACTTGATCAAGTCCAATAATTTATTTTATGGCAAAACCGTAGTGGCCCAGTAGCTAGACTCTGGCCACTGCCAGGAGTTCGATCCTGACCAACTCAAGAATGACTCAGCCTTCCATCCTTCCAAGGTCAGTAAAATGGGAATCCTGATTGTTGGGGGCAATATGCTGACATTGTAAACTGTGAAGAGAGTGCCCTAAAGCAGGGGTTCCCAATCCACAGTCCATGGCCTGGTACCAAGTAGAGTGCAAGCGTGCAAAGTTGCATTTGTACAAGTGGCACGCATGTGCAAAACTATTCCCTCTCTCTTCCCTGTTGCACTACCAGCACCGGAAATGTTGGGGACTCCTGCTGTAAAGCAGTATATAAGTCTAAGTGCTGTTGTTATTGTTATTGCTATTGCTATCTTTAACATCCTTATAAAATCTTTCAGTATAGATTACCCAGAAGTAGCAATTCACACAACTTAAAGTTATGAAAGTTGAGAAATGCTGATATAAATAATTTAGGATCTGAGATAATCTGGAATTCTTTTCTCTTTTTTTTATATTTGGGATTGTTAGATTGAAGCTTTTTCCCTGATTCAGGGGGTGACTAAATCCAATTTAACAAGCTTTTGGCAAACGAAAGTCTTTAAATGTAATTAATCTAGGAGAAAATTCCATATAAATTTTGTCTATACCTACTACTTTTTTTTTTACTTAATCGAACCAATTCTATATTACAGTAGTAGTATCATAATAGTAACAAGTTTTCGTGACTGTTATTTTATGTTAAATTTGAGATCGATAGCATTATATTTCTCATTTTTCAATCAGTTTTTAAAAATACCTCTTAATTATTTTGCTTGTTATTTATAGACCACACAAGCAACTAATGAAGCACTAGAAGCCTTATCTGGAAGCCTAGGGAAAAATGAACCTGCTCCAGAAGAAAAAAAACCTGCTGTGGATAAAGTGAAAGTAATAAAATATCTAATTTGCTAATTATAATGGAAGGGGCCTTTCCTTTTCTCCAAAAGTACCAAAATAGTTTGCTATGAAGTGTAGATTTTCTATAATTGCTAGCATTTACTGACCTCCGCGCCTTCCGCCAAAAGCTTAAGACTCATCTCTTCCAGCAGGCCGGCCTGGCCTAATCTACCTTCCAGCCTTTTTAGTCTGAATATCTAAATTGTTTTAATTGGGTTTTTAAGGGGTTTAGTTTTTAGGATTTTAGGTTTTTTAGTGCAGGGATATAGTTATTTAATTTGATTTCATATATTTATGATGTATCTATGTTTGTACGTTTTTTAATTCCCCTGTGCACCGCCCCGAGTCCCTTCGGGGAGAGGGAGTGGTCTACAAATTAAATTTATTATTATTATTATTTTCAATTTTTGGAAAGTATTTCTCCAATGATGGAGCAGAGCCATGAAATGTTTGGGGCTTCATGCATTGTCTGAAGCCAACCATTCTGGCTTGTGGCTGAGTCTGATTTATGAACTCAAGTCAATTATGACTTGTTCCACAAACTATGCTCAAGCAAGTCAAAGCTTACCAGGCATCATTGCAGTCACAACCAGAGATAGCCTAAAATAGCATTTTGAAAGTGGCATGAAAGAAGAAGAACATGGGTGTTGCTGTGGAATATATCTCAAAAATGGCTACTCATTGAATTCTTCTTCTCATGCTCTTCATGTGGTAGGGAATTGGCTGAAAGAATCTCTGTGATAGTCAACAACAGATTTAGTTATTGTTTTATAATACAATGTAATGGGACAATTCTAATGAATTATACTGAAACTGTCTTGTTGATGGAAGTTTCTATTTCTTGTATTTTTGTTGTTCAGGAAAAATCAAAGAAAGAGAAACATGAGAAACTTGGGGAAAAGGAAGAAACCATCCCTCCAGATTACAGATTAACTGAAGTAAAGGTAATAGATCTTATTTTTCTTGTATGCTTCACTTTTGTTGTTGTTAAAATGTAGTTTTTATGGTTTAATAAACATTCTGCAAAATTGTTGCATAAACCTCAGTATATCAAATCATGAATTTTGGATTTATGCATTTGCCTGCTCTAGACACAATGTGTAGAATATATTGATGGTTGTGTAAAGAGTTCAGTTAAATATACAAATTACTCTGAATCATTTTCTTCATGTTTTTCTTCTCATATGGCAATATATTTGCTAGGTCTGTGATAGAATATTAGAATAGAATATTTATTTCTATAACCGCGTCCTCTCCTCGAGGGGACTCGGAGCGGTGCACAGGGAGAAATTAAAACAACATAAAATATATACATACATAAATACAATAAAAACAAATTAAATCTAACTATTCCTGCACTAAAATTCCCATTTTAAAATTAACATTTCCTAACCCCTAAGGTAGAGACTAACCTAGGCCGGCCAAGCAGAAAAAGTGAGTTTTTAATTTCTGACGGAAGGAGCGGAGGTCCGTAGTTGTTCTAATGTCGGGGGGAAGGTCGTTCCAGAGGGCTGGGCCCGCCACAGAGAAGGCCCTTCCCCTGGGCATCGCCCGCTGACAAAGTCTAGTGGACGGCACCCGGAGAAGTCCCTCTCTGTGGGAGCGAATCGGCCGGGAGGATGTATGGGGCAGAATCCGATCCCGCAGATAGCTAGGTCCCGAGCCATGGAGCGCTTTAAAGATGAGAACTAGCACCTTGAAGCGCACCCGAAAGACGACAGGTAGCCAGTGCAGCTCGCGCAAGAGCGGTGTTACATGGGTATACCTTGCGGTACCCATTATTGCTTGCGCGGCTGCATTCTGGACCAGCTGAAGTCTTCGGGTGCACCTCAAAGGGAGCCCCATGTAGAGAGAGTTACAATAGTCCAGTCGGGATGTCACGAGAGCATGAGTGACTGTGCAAAGGGCGTCCCAATCCAATAGGGGGCGCAACTGGCGAACTAGGCGGACCTGGTAAAACGCCCTCCTGGCCACGGCTGTCACTTGGTCTTCCATGGACAGCCGGGCATCCAGGAGGACACCCAAGTTGCGCGCCCCATCCACTGGGGCAAGATGTTCGCCCCCAATGGCCAGCGATGGAATCAGCTGGTTGAATCGGGCAGCCGGAAACCACAGCCACTCGGTCTTGGTCAGGTTGAGCTTGAGTCCGTTTCTTCCCATCCAGATCCGTACGGCTTCCAGGCACTGGCACATCACCGCTACGGCATCGTTGGGGTGGTTTGGGGTAGACATATACAGCTGAGTATCATCAGCGTAGAGATGGTACTCTACCCCAAAACCACGGATGATCTCACCCAGCGGCTTCATATATGTGTTAAACAGGAGAGGCGAGAGGACCGACCCCTGAGGCACCCCACATGTGAGGGGTCTCGGGGTCGACCTCTGCTCTCCTGTCAATGCAAATTGCGATCGGCCAGAGAGGTAGGAGGAGAACCACCGTAAAACGGTGCCTCCCACCCCCAACCCCCCCAGCCGATGCAATAGCATACCATGGTCGATGGTATCAAAAGCCGCCGAGAGGTCTAATAGGACCAGGATGGAGGAACAACCCCCATCTCTGGCCCTCCAGAAATCATCGACCAACGCGACCAATGCCGTCTCGGTGCTATGCCCGGGCCGAAAGCCGGACTGGCGCGGGTCTAGATAATCAACTTCCTCCAGGTGACGGGGAAACTGTTGTGCCACCACACTCTCAACAACCTTCGCCAGAAAGGGAAGGTTGGAGACTGGACGATAGTTGGTTAATAGAGCTGGATCCAAAGAGGGCTTCTTAAGGAGGGGCCTCACCATAGCCTCTTTTAGGGAAGCAGGCAAGGAACCCTCACTTAAGGATGCGTTGACAACCTCTTGGAGCCAGCCTCGTGTCACCTCCCAGGATGCCAGTACAAGCCAGGAGGGACACGGGTCCAATAAACATGTGGTGGCTCGCAGTCGCCCATGTAACCTGTCCATATCCTCGGAAGTAACGGAGTCAAACTCCTCCCAAACAAGATCTGTCTCGTGGCATCCCACTGGGCCATCAATGGGGGCTAACTCGTTCTGTATCTGAGCGATTTTCTCCTGCAGAAAAGTCACAAATTCCTCTGCTCTACCCTGTAGCGGGGCTTCCCGCACCCTCTGTTGAAGGAGGGAGCGAGTCACCCTAAACAGGGCGGCAGGGCGGTTTTCTGCGGATGCTATGAGGGTGGCACAATGATGACGTTTGGCCACTCTCAGCGCCACAATGTAAGTCCGTAAATGGGCTCTTACCTGTGTCCGGTCAGATTCAGAACGGGTAGACCTCCATCTTCGCTCTAGGCATCTCTTGTGGCGTTTCATCACCCCTAGCTCCTCAGTGAACCGAGGAGCCAGGGTGGCTCGCCGCCGCAAGAGAGGCCGCAAGGGCGCGACCCGATCCAAGGCTCCCGTGGTCGCAGTATTCCATGCGGCCACGAGGTCCTCCATCGGGGCGCGGGTCAGGGGTACAGGAAGTGGCCCAAGCGCCATCTGGAACCCATCAGGGTCCATCAGGCGCCTGGGGCGGAACCAAATTGGTGACTCAGGTTCCGCCTCCCCGCGGTGAGGGGCAGCGGTTGGAAAGTCGAGCCGGAGAAGTGAGTGGTCTGTCCATGACAAGGGCGTGATGACTATATCCCCTATACCCAGATCACTCTTCCATTGGCCTGAGACAAAGATGAAATCCGGTGTATGTCCACCCTCGTGAGTGGGGCCTTGAATTAGTTGGGTCAGGTCCATGGCCGTCATGGAAGCCATGAACTCCCGAGCTACCCCGGATGATTCGCCCACCGATGGCAGATTAAAGTCCCCCATGACTAAAAGTCTGGGGGTCTCAACTGCCATCGTAGCGATCACCTCGAGGAGCTCGGGCAGGGGAGCCAGGTATACAACTAGAAAGCCCAACTGCCTCCCTGACACCCGTGATGTCAAGATCCCAAACCTATTTTGGTTAATTTGTTAATTCTATTCATTAATAACCAGACTAAATATGTTTCCTGAAATTGGGGAAGTCTGCAGGAGTGGGAAAAATACTAGCCATGGCAATATAAGAGTAGCATTACCATTTTTGGGGTGTATATTATGAGGCTTCAATTTAGTGATTGCGGTTGCTCTCTTTTAGTTTTGTGAGCACCCCAATAACCCTGCCTGATGCCTTTTTAGGATCTTATTTGCAATATTTCTGTACTGCACTCTTAATACTGTAAGTATTACAGCTCTGAGATATTACTATATACCTTGTATTATAAAATAACAAATTAAATTCCTAAAAGCTTCCAGTTTTATCTCACAAATGATGTGGCTTCAGACATTGGCTTGCAGATGTAATGTAGGAATGCATAAATGTAGGAATGCATCAACTTGAGACTTATCCTACAAGTGGGTACAGCCAGTGTTTGTTTAATGGCCCTTCAATCTCTCTCTCGACCCCACAATCCCTGGAGTTGCTTAGTTTAGCCATTGGCAAGAGAGTTTACATATTAATGAAAATTATGGCTCTGGATTATGGTCTAGAAGGTATTGGGTGCTTACTATGACAAAAGAAATAATCAACCAATTGGGGCTAGGGCAGAAAGTTTGTTACACTGAAAGAGTAAATAGAAAAAGCTACCATGTCTTGTCTTTTCAATTTCAAAAGGCAGCTCACAGGATCCTTTTTATATCATCATAAATTAATAAACATTAAAACTAAATAAAATATTTCTAAAGTTCCAAAAGCAAAATTCATTGTCAAAAAATTCACTCATTGGAACAGCAAAATGCAGTTAAGAATGTTCCTCCTGAAATTATTCCTGCTTTTTATGTTGAATTTTAGTTTGAGGAGTGCTGGAAGCTATATCACCTTAATCTAGACAATAGCATTTTAAATTACGTGTGGATTCCTTGACTGCCTTGTACAATATATCCATATCCTGAATTAGTATGAATGATGTAACTTGATTATATGTTGACCCTTCTCAAAATTTCTGAGTCAGTGGAAAGATATCTTGCAGTCACTAAATCTTCCAGCTCATCTTTCAGCAAGGGCAACACCATCTTTTTCACAAACGTATTTGAGGAAGAAGCAGAAGCTAATTAAAATATGCAGTTAATAAAAGCAGCTGCAGCATTTGTTATGGTCTCTCTGGAAATATATATATACTATGAGATGGTTGATGTCCGAAATTTAGGACAGAATTATGTGTAATATTTGACTAGTGGAGTACCGTAATTGCTAGATTCCTTTTTTTCTCTCCACAGGATAAAGATGGGAAGCCATTTTTGCCAAAACCTGAAGAAAAGCCTCAGGTGAGTGCACAGATTGGTCAAGAACTATATATATTAGTTGAAAGCTTTTGTTATGGCTTAATGTCTTCTAATTAGACACTTACTTAACTGACTATTCATTCATAATTAAGAATTTTAAATGGAGAGTTCTGTGTTCAGTCACAATATGGAGAAAAGGGACATTTAGACATGTATTAAAACATTTTTAATAATTTGTTCTGATTCTAGCCCCTGAATGAAAGTGAACTTCTTGATGCTTTGTCTGAAGGGTTTTCTTGTTCTGCACCAGCATCAACAATAGAAACACCATTGGTAAGGATTGGTTGAGTCTGAGAGAGACTTTTGAAACTTAGATGAAATTACATACATACTCTAGATATATATAAAAAATTCTATTAACTGTACTAGAGCTGTATACTTTATACCCGTGATGGCTAACCTTTTCCAGACCGAGTGCTCAAAGTGCACCCGACACCCCCAAAATGCAATGTGCGTCCAGCCTCCGTGCATGTCCTGCCCCTGCACATGCATGCACAGTCCCCTCCCGCATGCCCCACAGCCCCTCGCATGGTTTTCCCATGCATGTATGCATGGCCCCACGCAGGCACCCCATGCATGTGCGCACGGCCTCTCCGCACATGCCCTGCCCCCCATGTATGTGTGACAGAGACTCTATGACCAGCTGGCTGGCGGGAGGTAAGCGCACATGCACAGCAGAGCTGAACTGGGGTAATGGTTCACGTGCCCACAGAGAGGGTGCTGTGTGTCACCTGTGGCACCCATGCCATTAGTTTGCCATAACAGCTTTATACTGGTGAATGGAATTCAGTGTTATTTCAAGTATAGAAGCACCTAGATCTGTACAATAACGTATTTATAGGGTCATTTTTGCACCCCTTTAATACATTTTGACACACATTTTGCATTTTTTTCATAGTTGATATATCGCAAGTTCACTTTTTAACTGACATTTTCAGAACATTTCTGGATAAGCCAGAATTTTTTTAACACAAGGGACTTTTATAGAAGGCAGTCAACATTGAGAGTTTTCATTTTATTAGCAGGCTAGGAAAGATTGAATTTTAGTGGATGGCAGGTTTCCCCTTCCAAACTCTGATTTGAAAGAAAAAGGAACACATTGATTTTCAGAGATCAGTTTAAAAATGCTATTTATTTAACTGAAAGTTACAGTATTTGAGAGCTCAAAATGATGATTCTAGAAAAAGAAGAAGAAAAATTACAGATTCTAGATAAATGCTGTGTAATCTAGTTTCCTTGCTTTCAATTTAGGATTGGCAGTTACAGCAGAATCCAGATGTGAAGATTTCATATCCATTAATGTGTTCACGTGACACTTTTATAGCTATATTTGCATTTATGAGTATGTACACTGCCCAGAAATCTTGTCCAAAAAAAGGGCAAAAATATATCAAGGAATGTTATAGTAATTTCTAATTGGAATTTCTTGCGTTTGTAAGACAAATGATCCTCCTAATATGTAGACACACAAAACATCTTTCAAAATAGAGTCACTTGTCCATCTACCTCTTCCAACTTAAAGCAGCAGTGGGGGGAAAAGGGAGATGAGATGAACAAAGGGAGCAGCTGCACTGGGAGGCAAAAACAAGAGAGGAACAATATGAGTAGAGAGGAGGAAGCAAAATAAATGAGAGAATCCCTATTGAAGCTTTATAAAAAGGGTTTTAAAATCACCATTGAGCAGCAAGCAGCAGCTTAGCCCATGCCAAGTTCTTTAGGCGATCTAGTTTTCAAAGATATTTGTGTTTCAGTCATTGCTGCTATTCGAGAAGTGTAGAGCAAATTCTCTATTGCTTTCCTAATAAATTTTAGCGCTGTTTTTTGCATTATAGGAGATGCCCTACTTCTTTTCATTGCTTCTTCCTCTTTAACCATGTGCATCAAGAGTTCTGATTAGCTGAAACTAAGGGTGTGGTAGTCCCTTTCAACAGTACATGCTCTCTTTAAATGTCATCTCTCCCTCCCCTTTCAGCAATAGTTTACTGTATGAAAAACCTGATGTATTTTCTGTAAATTATTTAGTTTTAGAAAAGCACTAGCCGTTCCCAGCCACGCATTGCTGTGGCCAACCAATCTGTGTGTAGATCTACACCTCCACACACAAACATGTACACACCCCAACCTACCTACCTACTGTATCGCTCCCTCTCTATCCCTCTACCTACCTACTGTATTTCTCCCTCTCTCTCTCTCTATTCCTCTACCTACCTACCACATTTCTCCCTCCCTCTTTCTGTTCACCTACCTACCTACCTACCTACCTACCTACCTACCTACCTCTCTCTCTATATTCCCCTACCTACCTACCTACTGCATTTCTCCCTCCCTCTCTCTATCTCTATAGCTGCCTACCTACCTACTGTATTTCTCCTTGAATATTATGGACAGAGTATGTCATAAGGATTTTATGACATAGTACAAAATGTCATGTGGCTCACTGCTCCCTCTGTCTACATTTTTTGTTACATTTTGTACATTTCCGTTGCATGTATCTAGCACAGGTGTGACACCTACACAATCTATATATGTCATTGGTGCAGTATTTGAAAGGAACGTTGTGTGAAAATTTGGAAGCGATTGATGCAGTACATTAAGAGATTACCTGTTTTGAACAAACTCATAGTTACATTTTTATTTATATAGATTTAGGAGGCATTAAGGGACAGGCCCAAAACACTTCTCTGTCTTAACTTCTTTTTTTCTCACTTTCACACGTATTGATGAATCCTTTCCATTCCTTGTAGAAATCTACAGGTCCTAGCAAGCCTGCTGTTCCTAAAGAAGAGGTGATTTCTTCTGCTGCGGCTTCTGCTGTACATTCATCTGTTCCAAAAGAAGCAGTCCTACCAGTAAGCAGAGCAACACTTCCTGATAACTGTTCTTATGGCCAAAATGTCAGACATTGGCAACTTTCAGCAACCTATCAATATTCTGATACGTTGACATTGCAATTCAGTTTCATTAGCCCCATTTGATGTTTTAGCAATGCTGATGATTCAAATTCAAGTCCAGGATCTTGAAGTTTGGAAGAAACTGTAAATTATTTGAAGATATATGCACCCAGTCATTTGCTTTTTTAATACATATTGTTATTTGTTGGAGCAATCTAGTAGTGTTCTTGAGTTCCATTGGAAACATTGTTTGAGTTAAATTTGATTTACAACTATAAAAAAAAAGGTTTTAGAAGTATTGAAAGCTGAATTCCCTTGCTTGTAGTCAGAGGTGCAGAAATAAAATGATGACTGTAGTTTTCCCTGCAGCCTTTCACAGCTCTTTCACTGGGCTCTGCATAATCGCTACTCCTCCGGAAGTTTGTGATTGTGTGTACATATGTGTTTTTTGTTTTTCTTAAATCTGTCAGGGTAGGAAAGAACTTGATGACGCTGCAGACCTTCTTGCTGACACACTGGGACAAAGAGAGCCTGACCCAGACGAAAACAAACCATTTTTGGATAAAGTGAAGGTGAGAAAAGAACAGAACCTTCTCCCCAAACTGTGAATTAATACTGCACTTGTTTTCCAGAGTTACAAAGAAAACTAGCTGTCCTAAGCTAAGTAGTTGGCAGAAGTACGGATGGACTGAGCCAGGAAAGTTTGCTGAAGAAGTAGAGAAAAGAGATGTTTTCTGTGTCAGCTCTCTAAAGTCACTGTTTGTTTCACTGTCTATTTTATTGCTTATTCCTGCTGGGTAACTCTTTTGCTGTCTTTGTTTGCCTTTTTAACTACTGAAAATTAAAATATAATTTTATCTCTGTAATCTTTGTTTATATGAAATACGTTTAGATTGCAAAATTCAGCCAGTGCAAGAAAAATGTTACTCAAAAACTTCAAAAAAATTGTTTATGTATAAGAGCCTCGGTGGCGCAGTGGTCTCCAACCTTTGCAACTTTAAGTCTGAAGGACTTCAGCTCCCAGAATTCTCCAGCCAGCTGGCTGGAGAATTCTGGGAGCTGAAGTCCTTCAGACTTAAAGTTGCAAAGGTTGGAGACCCCTGGGTTAGAGTGCAGTACTGCAGGCTATTTCTGCTGCCTGCTGCCAGCATGTTTGGCAGTTTAAATCCCACCAGGCTCAAGGTTGTCTAAGCTTTCCATCCTTCCAAGGTAGATAAAATGAGGAACCAGATTGTTGGAGGCAATAGGCTGATTCTGTAAACTGCTTAGAGAGAGCTGTAAAAAGCACTGTAAAGTGGTATATAAATCAAAGTGCTATTCCTATAATCTGTGTTAATGTTTACAAAAGACTTTGTTCCAAAGAACTGAAAATTCAGAGACTTGACTTAAAATATTTTAAAATGTCTTAAAATATTCTAGTATTTCTTGAACTAATTTATAATAAAATATATGTTGTTTTGCATTTAGATGGCATTGTAAAACATGTCATATATTTGAAACTGCAATGTTTTGTGGCATTTTTTGTAACGTTTATGTGACATCAGTTTTTAAACATTTTCATTCTTCTGAAAAGATTACCACGTGTACTGCTGAGATATAGATGAGACTGTCATCCATAAATCATGGTTGGGATTCATTAGACTCTAAAAAAATTAGTGCATTCTTTTAAAAGCCCACTTTTTTGCAGGAAAAAGCCAAAGCTGAACATTTGGACAAACTTGGAGAAAGAGATGATACAATCCCTCCTGAATATAGACATCTTCTGGATTCAGATGAAAAGGTAAATAGATACTTTTAAAGTCAAATTTACAACATAAGTTTTTTTAAAAGAAATAAATGTACTGGAGCAGGAATAGACTGTCAAATAATATTGATAAAAAATAAATGCAGGATGCCTCTTGTATTTAAATGTATATTACCTCATAAATAACAGTATTGCTCAGCCTAGGGGCTTCTAAATGTGTTGAAATTGAACATCCGTTAGCGTTAGTCAGGATGGGTTCTGTTAATCAAGAATCATGGGAGTTGTTGTAAGACTCAGTTAGGGAAGGATGATTTAGAGCAGGGGTCCCCAACCTTTTTTTCACCAGGGACCGGTTTCATTTTAAAGAAAATTCTGCGGACCGGCTGAGTGGCTCAGCAGTCATGTGACTGGGTGGGCGGGGCCAACTTGGAAAATGTGAAACTCACTTAATAATGATCTTGGTGAGCAACCAAACTTTTGGCCTCAACTGTGGTCATAAGTTCTTTCTTTCTTTCTTTCTTTCTTTCTTTCTTTCTTTCTTTCTTTCTTTCTTTCTTTCTTTCTTTCTTTCTCTCTCTCTTTCTTTCTCTTTTTTGTCTCTGTTTCTCTTTCTTTCTCTCGCTATTTCTTTCTTTCTCTCTTTCCGTTTCTCTTCCTTTCTTTCTTTTTCTCTTTCCCTCTTTCTCTTTTTCTTTCTCTCTTTCTCTCTTTCTGTATCTTTTTCTGTCTTTCTTTCCTTTCTGTCTCTTTCTCTCTGTCTGTTTTTCTTTCTCTTTCTTTTTCTTTCTTTCTCTGTCTCTCTCCTTCATCCGCCCATCTGTCACTCTGTGTGTGTCTGTCTTGCATTCACTCATTCTGTGTCTCTGTCTATCTTTCTCTCCCTCCCTCCCTCTCTCTGTCTCTCTATGTGTGTGTGTCTGTCGTCATCGTCGTCCCCTCCCCCCCCAGCCCGTCCGCCGTGCTTGGTCACTCGTTCGCTCAGTCAGGCTCCGTGGCTGGGTAGGAGCCGGGCTGCAGGGCTGGAGAGGAGGAGGAGGGAGGAGGGGGCAGCCCATTGGGCAGAGCGCGCGGGAGAACGCAGGAGGATGGTGGGAGCTCTTCCTCCACCCTCATCGACAGAGGGACTACGGCCGCCAGTTCCCTCCCCCGCCCGCGGAACCTCCGCAGCCCCTGGAAGAAAATGAGTGGCTGGCATGCCAGCAGGGGAGGGAATCAGTGGCCGGTCCGGCGTCGTCCAGGAGTCCCTCCGTGGACGAGGGTGGAGGAAGAGCCACACTCCAACGGCGCGAACGCCTGCGTTCTCCTGCGTGCTCTGCTCAGGGGGCTGCCCCCTCCTCCTCCTCTCCAGCCCTGTGGCCCGGCTCCCACCCAGCCACGGACCGGCACCGGTCCGCGGCCCGGGGGTTGGGGACCCCTGCTGGTGGACTTCAACTCCCAGAATTCCCCAGCCAGCCTAGCTGGCTGGGGCATTCTGGGAGTTGAAGTCCACCAGTCTTAAAAGAGCCAACTTTGCAGACCCCTGCTTTAGAGCAGTGGTAGTCAACCTGGTCCCTACCGCCCACTAGTGGCCGTTCCAGCTTTCATGGTGGGCAGTAGGGGTTTTGTCATATACTGAAGCACTTTCCTTTTTTAAAATTTAATTAACTTCCCTACTTTATAAATCACCATCACTGCGGAACCAGTGAGCGGTTAGAAAACTTTACTAACAGAGATACAAAAATGGGCGATAGGTATAAAAAGGTTGACTATCCCTGCTTTAGAGTAACTACGGCAGATTGTTTGATATTGAAAATGAAGGCATTGTGTTCCCTTCATATTTTTTGAAACTGTGTTTTACATACATGCAAACATAGGACTGGAAAAAAACCTTCTAGGTCTTCTAGTCCAACCCTCTGCCCAAGGCAGGAATCCTTACACCATTCCAGACAAAGGATTGTACAATCTTTTCTTGAAATCACTCCATTTTGTACTGGAGGTACGGTTTTCCATAAATGCAATAAAACATTTAAAGTTCCAGCATGCAGAGTGCTACTTTAGAAGGACATGAAGGTAGTCTTGAACAAACAGAATTAGAGCAAGCTGAACAATCTAACAAGCATTCTAGATTATTTAAAATAAATGACTAGATAGACTTGAATAGGCTGGTGAATGAAACTGATATTTAATTAAGTTTATCTTTGTCAAAGGGTAAGCCTATAAAGCCAAAAGATAAAGATGGTGAGAAACCCAAAGAACAAACGGTAAGGAAGTATTACTTTCAATTCTATGCTGTGTTTGCTTGTCAACAGATTGGCTTAGTTTACTGAAATATGAATCTACCTCCAGGACCAAAATGATGGATATTAATCCCTTAAAGTAGCATGAATTTTAATGCTGTTCAGATGAAAAGGTGTCTTGATCAGTTTGTATAAGACCAATGAGAAATAAGATAGCTTCTATCTGTAATAATATTAGAAATAACTTAATTCTTTCTTATTTTATTTATTTAAATTTGTACACTATCGATCTCATCTTGGTACCCCTGGGTGGTTTAGTTCAAGAAAATTGAGGTCAAGAAACCAATCGAATTCTTTAAAAAAATGCAGGATTCTTATGACACATAATGAATTAGAAACCAAATAGAACTAGCTCTGGTAGTAATAATGGAGTACTTTTATTAATTCTGCTACTGCAACTTGGTGAGCTTTTATTCCCAGCCGTTTCTCTGTTGTTTCATATCAATTAACCCCATGTACCAGTGAAAAACCTCAAGGGGTAGGACCCAGTGGTGAGCATTAAAGAGAAGGATGGTTTTAATTTTAATAACAAAGGCACTTGAAAATATTTCTACATTTTGAAAGTCCTTGTTTCATTTGCTCTGCATCTTTTGTACCAAATATGTTTGAAACTCACAAATGGATGTTTGAAATTAAATTTCTGATTTTGGTTTAGAGCTTATCTTGTACAATGGTCTTGGAAATTTTTGCAGTTCTTTAAAATAATTATCCTTATTTCAGAAGCCAGACAGTGACTCAGCAGCCATTGATGCTCTTTCTGGAGATTTCGACCATTGTGGTCGACCTGCAGTTTCCCAGCCACCTTCAATAAAGGTAGGCCTCTTTTTTGGCAAGATCAGGTGCCCTTTAACTCATACTTAACGTCCTGCCACATTAAGGGAACAAAAGTAACAAAAGGTAGTTTGCAAAATGGCCTAATAAACAGCAAGTAAAATCTGCTGTTGAGTAAGATTTGATTTGTTATGTTGTTCTGAATCAATATTTTTTTTAAGTATATTATACAATATTTGCATTCTATTTGTTGACTGTAAGCCATATTTAAGAAAGAATCCCATTTGAAAAGTCCAAGATGACCCAAATCAAAGTTGTACTACCTACTATTTTTACCTTGCCCTTAAGGTGGCAAGCAAACATAGTACTTCTGCCTCTTGTTTTCTCTTCAACACCTCCTTGAGTTTGGTTGGGCTGAAAACGGACTGGCCCAAAATTACCCAATCAATTTTAATCCCTAATGTAGGCCTAGAACTCGTCTCCTGATTTCTAGGCCTTCTAGTGCACCTTTACCACTACACCATATTGCATAAATGTGGATTTTTTTCCTATTGTGCATGGAAATACATATGTGTGAGAAGAAATTCAACATCTTTGGTTCAACAATCTTTATTAGACCTTAATTATGTCCAAGTTTGAGTTTCAAGAATTCTTCAATAAGGAAATAGAACAGGAAAAAGGAGAAAAATACATTGAAAAAAAATTGAAAACTATCTTCTGTTCTTAATCATATAGCAACACAATTGTAAGAATTTTTGAAACTTGAAAGCTTATTCTCTTCTGTCATTTGGTTGATTATAACGAACGTGGTTACCTCTGGCTTCTTATCATGGATACTGTGTGAAATGAATTAAAAAAACCTTATTCATGTTTTCTGTCTCCTTTGTGGTTATCTAGTGAACAATGTTTAATAGAAAAATAGTTTATAAAGATGTTTTCTCAGTTTAATGCCACTTCTCTAAATAAGTAAAACATCCCCATTTATACTATGCTACAGCGCCATCTGCCTGTTTTAGAATATGCATTTTTCATGTTTTTAATTTTGCTTGCATAATTTTATTTCCTCTCCTACTTCCATGAGAATTTGAG
This sequence comes from Rhabdophis nuchalis, assembly GCA_039707465.1. Lineage (NCBI taxonomy): Eukaryota > Metazoa > Chordata > Lepidosauria > Squamata > Natricidae > Rhabdophis > Rhabdophis nuchalis. The sequence goes on along the minus strand of CM077644.1, from coordinate 201,692,266 downwards.
GATTCGATTCATTTAAATATTATTTTAAAAGGCAGAATGCATGGTTTACCTATTCACAATTATTTGCATATAGCTTTACCAAAACTCTGTCCTTGGTAGGTTTCGTTTAATTTTTAGGTAACGTGATTTTTAGGTAATTAAAAATTCTACCAATTATGAGAATATAGCTGAGGTTAATCCCACATTGGCTTCTAAAGCTAATAATAGACTTGTTAAACAAATGCTGTTTAAGAGTGGCATTTTATTTCTAGTCTTTGCAGGAACATGCGTCAATTAACTCAAGTAATGGAACAAAGAGTTGGTTGTTTTGAATGCTAATTCAGGTATCTTAAGAGTCAGATAGAATGAGGGAACAAGCATTAAATGCTTATTCTTGCTTTTATTTCTTAGTTGTAAATCTGAGTTTTATTAGTTCTCATGTCTCCGGTGCAAATGCTGCCTAAATTATCCAAAGAAAGGCTTCACTCGTCAAAAATAAAAGTTGTTTTGAATGTCTCTAATAAATAAAAGCTAATAAAGTTTTTCTCACAATAAAATTGTGCTAAGTATAGGCTTGTTTTTGTTTATTTGCCTCTCTAGGACAATTCAAATAGAGCACAGTTTTCCCATGTGCCCTCAATAAAATGCAAGACTTTATTCTTATACAATAAATAAAAAATATGCATGAACCTGCATGTTTAAACATTAAGCTTTAGAAAACCTACCTTTTTCACAGGAGAGAGAAAGCAGAACAGAAAAGGGAATGCTTGGCAGGAGATGTAATTCCCCACAGTCAAGTGTTCCCTTAACTAAAGTCTCAGCAGCTGTATTATATAAAACCATAACTCCTCTTAAACTTATATTATGGAACTATATGGTGTTCTACCTTTCACAACTAGTTTTAGCTTCCCCTTTCAGTTATTCTGAACCCTTGGGTTATATTTTGGGTCCTGGGTTTTTGCGAGACCGCCTCCTACCACACACCTCCCTTCGATCTGTCCGCTCCCACAGGGAGGGCCTCCTCAGGGTGCCGTCTGCCGGTCAATGCCGGCTGGCAACTCCCATGAGAAGGGCCTTCTCTGTGGCGGGTCCGGCCCTCTGGAACGACCTGCCCCCTAATCTTTGCACCATCACTGACCTACGCCTCTTCCGTCGGATGCTTAAAACGCATTTTTTCCATCTGGCCGGCCTGGTATAGATTAAGGGTTTAATTTTAAAGTTAGCATTTTAGTGATTTTAATTTTTTAGCACAGATTTTCTATTTAATTTAATTTAATATTATATGTATGTGTTGTGGTTTTTACCTTTTTCTGTGCACCGCCCTGAGTCCTACCATGGAGAATAGGGCGGTATATAAATTTGAAAAATAATAAAAAATAAAATATCTCCATCATATGAATTTCAATTTCTCTGTATAGGTAATGCTTGACTTAATGATCATCCATTTAATAATGGTTGAAATAGGGGAAAGTGATAGTTGACCTGTCTTCAAAGTTAGGACCACTGCATTACCACCATAGTCATGTAATTGAAATTCAGGCACTTGCCAAATCAGATTACATTTACAACCAATATGTATCCTGTGGTTACCTAATCATGATTAGTGATCTTCCCAATTGGCTTCTAACAAGAAACGTTAATTGTGGGAAGCTGGATTCACATAACAAATGTGATTTCCTTCAGGACCATTTCAGGTCCCAGTTGTGGTCTCATGCAACTACTTTGAAAACATGTTATTTCTTGAAAAATGAACAAGCAAATTTCTCTGTTGGGCATAGGAGGGGAAATCAAAAAGTGCTGCCTCATCGAAACCTAGAAAGGAGGAAAAGAAATCCAAAACACCCAAGAAGGTAAGATTGTTTAGTATAACAATTCTACTTAGTATGATTTGTTCCACTTTTGGCTCTTGTATGAGCTAGAGAATTACTGAAGCATCTTATGTACAATTTTAAAACTAATTCTCTTGTCCTTTATTGTTGGTCAGTACGTATGATTTTTTAAAATCTCATTTCATTACTATCACCTATTACTAGAATAGAAATTATGAACCTGTTGTTGTACTCAAATTGAGTAATGTGAAACTCTGGGGATATAAAGAAGAGTGACTATAATCAATTGAAACTATATCCTAGCCTGAAACGTACTTATAAGAACATTATTTCTAAATTTCATACAGAAGTTAATGATCCTCTGAAGATTTTATGGAACCTGCATACATAATTTGACTAAATTCATAGGCATATTTAATAGTAGCTTCTATCTTAGTTTCTTAAACATGTAAAGGATAACCTTTTTGCTGTTTTAGATGCTTATATTGGGACTGGGAGGGATCAAGTCTGGAGTGACTTAGAATGGCGTGTTGCCTTAGCTAATAGTGGCTAATCACTAAGTGAAGTGCTCATGCATCATGCTTTATGACCATATCACTTAGCAATAGAATTTTCATCCCAATGGTGATTAAGTCAAGGATAATCTATGCGGTAAAAACAAATACATTTACCATTGGGGTGAGCAAATGTTGAATCTCTAGATACATGAAAATATCAATTAACCAATTAACTTTAAGAGAGATAGTTTTAGGGTGTGAAAAGCTTTTTACCCCAGTCTCTAGTTTTTGATCATTTTGTGTATTTCAAACTCACCACCCCAAGTCTTTATTTACCATTATTATTTTTAATGACCTGGCTAACACATCATACTTTACTATGGTTTGATTAACCTTGTCCTATTGACAGAACTTCAGTTCACAGAGCACACCAAGCCAAAACCAGCCCCCCAAGACACAATTCATAACAGAATGTGAATTCAGTGTTTACTACATGGATGCAATAACTAATGTCATGATTCTTTTTTTCTCTCTTTTAAGGCAAAGGAGCAATCTTCCACTGCAAAATCTGAAAAACAAAAAAAAAGTTAAATGTCACCAGGTAAGGCAGTCCTAGGTTTTCTTTCATGAATCTATATAAATAAAAATGTAAAATAGTTTGTGCAAAGCCGCTAATCTCAGAAAATACTGCACCAATCGGTACCAAATTTTCACACAATGTTGCCAAGGACTTCCGATGCAATCATACGTACATTTTGTGTGGCTGTCACACATGTGTCATGTGCAAGCAGCACAAACGTAAAAGGTAAGCACTTCTCAGGTTTTAACCTCCCTGTAGCTCCTCCCACCCAGCGGCTGATGATGCATCATGCACACGCCCCCCACATTTTCAACGGTCGTTTCCTCAGCAACCGAATAAGCCTCCAACATTCCCACATTGCATGGAAACCTACTAGGCCCAAAACTAGGCATGGGGAGTGGGTGGGGTAGCACACTCCCAGGTGGCCCATTTTTGGTCCCAGGAGTCTATATGGATGCCTACTAGGCCCAAAACTAGGCATGGGGAGTAGCACACTCCCAGGTGGCCCATTTTTGGTCCAAGGAGGCTGTATGGACGCCTACTAGGCCCCCAGGTGGCCCATTTTTGGTCCCAGGAGGCTGTATGGAGGCTTAATAGACCTAAAACTAGGCATGGGGGGTAGCACACTCCCATGTGGCCCATTTTTGGTCCCAGGAGGCTGGTAGGTAGGTAGGTAGGTAGGTAGGTAGAGGGATAAAGAGAGGGGGGGGAGAAATACGGTAGGTAGGTAGGTGGAGGGATAGAGAGAGAGAGGGAAAAATATGGTAGGTAGGTACGTAGGTAGAGGGATAAAGAGAGAGAGGGGGGGAAAAACTAGGTAGGTAGGTAGAGGGATAGAGAGGGAGAAATACAGTAGGTAAGTGGATAGGGATAGGGAGGGGAAAATACAGTAGGTATGTAGAGGGATAGAGAGAGAGGGAGAAATACGGTAGGTAGATAGGTAGGTAGAGGGAGAGAGGAAGAAATATAGTAGGTAGGTAGGTTGGGTGTTATATGGTGGTTGTGTGTATTTGTTTGTGTGTGCAGGTGTACATCTACACACAGATTGGTTGGCCATTTAACCAGTCTGGGCCACAGCGCATGGCCGGGTACAGCTAATATGTATTCACTCAGAATGAATTAACATTTAGAAAATCTGTAGTTATAAACAGGACAGGACATCAGAACAGCTTTTTCACTAATTCAGAGATTAGTTGGACTCATAGCCCACATTCTGATGTCCTAAAAAGTCTTTCCCGACATGGAGCCTTCTTTGTAAGATGTCCTCTTACATCTTTCCCATTAGGGATCCATTGCTGTACACTTGAAGTAACAGATGGATAACCTACATGATGCATCAGCCCTCTTTTGCAGTCCCTGGAGGCCTCCCCTGAAAATATCAGCACCAAAATGCAGAGGCACAATTTTGCCTTGTTTCTTATCAATAACAAGTAAAATCAGATCATTCACAAAAGAAATAGGTTTGCTCTCTGGTGGTAATAGATCACTGCCATAATCCTTAAAGTTGTAATAAATCATTTAAAAAAAACATATTCTCCCTGACTGTTGTTGGCTGAGCTAATTTTTTCTACAGACCTCTGGTTAATTTTGAAGCATATTGCAAAAGACAAGTTCAGACCTCTTTCCCAGCTGCTTGGGAAGAATGAGAGAATGAGTGTGCCTACTGTCACCATTCAGCCTTTGCTTATGCCCCATCTGGCTGCCTGATAATTTTATTTTTTTTAAGTCTGCTAACCTTTTAAATAAAACACTAGTTTTTACTCTTGGGAGCAAAACAATTTGATTAAACAAGGAAATTTTGTTCAGTAAGAGGATTCTATTTATATGAAACATCATAGGTGCAATGATATGTTCTTATATCCTGTTTTTTTGTTTTTGTATCAAGTCACAAAATTGAGATGAACAGCTCTATACATTCTATATCATTGGTTAGTTTAAATTTAAATCAACCCTGTTTATCCTGCTAATCTGGATATTTTAGTTTTTTGTTTTAAAATTCCTGCCTCAGCTGTTGAATGTTATGACACAGTTCCTTTTAAGAATAGAACATATTTTTATCTTTTCAGAATGTTTATCACCAGTGTGAAAATTCTTTATTTTGATGGACAGCATTTGAACAAAAGCAGTTTTGCAAAAAGATAGCATCTTGGACATTTTATGGTATTGGGCTATGTTGGCATGCAAAGCATTTATTTTGCTATTTTCAAGGATGAACTCACATTTTCTAGACACTTACTTTATTGTCTGTATTATTGTCATTTTTCCTAAGGTTTGAGAAGAAAAGAATGCTTTATATTTGTAAGAAATATATTTCTTATGGATTTAACAGAGTGAAATATGCAAAATTTTGCACATAATCTACCCACAGTGCCTGTAAATCTCAGTGAATCTATGCTAGTTTGTTATAAAAATGGAATGCTTTAAACATGAATTTGGTTGCCTTCTTACTTTGGCCAATTGCCTATGAGTACTTTTGCTGGAGAATACTTTGGGGAAAATGAGTAAATAGTTGCAAAGTTTTCAAAATTGGAGCAGAGTAGAAACTTCTAGGTTGCAACCTTGACTTCTTATCAAGTAATGAACAGTGCCATCCTCTAAAACTTGCATTGTATACAAAGCATTTGTGCTACATCTGTCATTGGCTTCCTGGGACAGATATAGTACTACATCCAAACTTATAGAGAAAAGTAACTAGTACTTTTCCCACCAACCCTCTCCCCCAAAACTGTTCTATACTGTCTGCTTTATTCTGAGCAATATGTAACACAAGAGCTAAATACATAGGATGACATAATACCCATCCATGGAATTGAGAACATGCAAGGAATCCTTATCCTAGTGCAGTGTTTTTCAAACTTAGCAACTTTTGAGATATATGCCTTTCAATTCCTTTAATTCTTGGATTTAAAGTCCACACGTCTTAAAGTTGTCTGATTTCAGAATAATTCTTAGTCATATTTCAGTGTTTCCCCTTCTTTAAGTATTCCATGCAGCGTATGTGAGAGATGGATATAGTTCCAGATTCAGATGTGCTTTGAAATCTCTCAACCCAGTTGCATGTTACAATTATCACACTTGTTCTTAGGCAGCTGGCTCTATAAACTAAACCAACATTAGTTGCTCCAGGAATCTTAGTGTGTGATTCCTTTTCACCTGCATGGGGATTAAAAGAAAGAGCATGGTGTTTTCTATCAGAATGTCTACTTTTTTCAAATGGATTCAATAAAAGATTTTCTTGTGGATTACATCTTTCATACTGAAGACAATGAGACTGTCCTTAATTACATGTAATGTCAATACTGAACTGTACTTGACATTTTAATGTGGCACACTAATAAACATTTTATGTATTACTTTATATTTGTTATTTTGTTATCTGTCGCAACCTGAATTCTATTGAAAATACCGTATTTTTCAGAGTATAAGACACACCTTTTTCCCTCAAAAAGGTGAAAATCTGGGTACATCTTATACACCGAATACAGCATTTTTGGCTTCCTGAAACCCCTCCCCCTTCACCAAAATGGCCATGCATAGCTTTTAAGAGGCTTCCAGACTGCTCCTGGGGACTGAGAGCAGAAGTGAAAAATGGGCCATTTTCTTTGCTCGTTTTTGACCAACCCCCAGGAGCACTCTATAAGCTTCCTAAAGGCTATGCATGCCCTTTTTTGACAAAAAACAAGCCCCTCCCACCAGGAGCACTCTACAAGCTATTCATGACCATTTTTTGACAAAAAAAACGGGCTGGTTTTTGCAAAAAATGGGCCATTTTTAGGAGGCCTGCAGCGTACAAAAACATTTTTTAAAATTTACCTCTTCAAAATCTTGGTGTGTCTTATATTCCGAAAAATCCGGTACTTTAAATATGCTTTGTTATATCTTATCAATTCCTATTACCTAATCCTTCAGCATACACATTTCATAGACCAGTCCAACCTTGCTTTTATGTACTGCTGTGGATTATGGACTTTTCACATACTTTGCCACTAGGAATTATGTCTTAATTATTGAAATTTGATGCTACTCAACTATAAATGATCAAATTTAAAACAGTGCAGCTTATTTTGGAGAGTAATACTCTGCTATTTTGTTTCACCAAGTACACTAATATTTCAACATGTTATAACAATGCAGAGAGGTCTTTGGAAATGATACATTCCAAGCCAAAAATATACTTCTCAACTTTATTCTCATAAATCGGGATTACTATAGTTTATTGCAAAAGTGTTGTTGTGAAATCCATCAAAATGTCTAATAAAAGTCATTCATTACAACACAAATGTATGACTTGTGAATAAGTAAACAAATTAATGAGGGTGAAACAAGAACATTAATGAAGGAATGACATTCTTGAGATACAGATCCCTCCTTCTATATTATTTTTAAACCTTTAATCTAAAAATGAAGTATAATAGCATGCACCAATATACCTAATTAAGTGAATAATTAAGTTTGTTGAAAGTGATCACTTTTTGCCAGTTGCCATCAAAGAAAGAACTACACAAGCATCTTCATGCAGATTATCCTCGCTTAACAATAGTAATTGTGAGTAGAATTTCCATCACTATGCAATATGGTTGCTAAGGATGATGTCTCGTGACTCCATTGCTTAGTGACAGCAGTCCCATTGGTATCATTGTGGACTATCTCACAACTTCCTGCTGACTTTCAATGAGCAAAATTAATGGAGAAGCTGGCAGAAAGTTGCAAGTCCCAGGCAGCTGTCAAGCAGGCTGGCAAGTAAGTAAGTGGGTAGCCTAATGTGGTGTAAGCATGGTGGGACCAGCTGTTGCTGGGTGAGAGAAGAGGGACTATGACAACTCAATCTCCTTGAAATTGTGTTAGAACAGACAAGAAAAAAAAAGAGTTACCCTTCATTTATACACTATCTTAATTTTTATGGTTTATAGTTGCTCTGAGTAGCAAAATAATTCTCTTAAGCTCATTTTAACATTCAGTTACTGATAAATACTATTTAATACTAGCCCCTGGAGTCTGTAGAGTTATTTTAAAGTAATGGTTACTTTAAAATAATGGCCATTACAGGTAGTCCTCAACTTACAACCATTCATTTAGTGATCAAAGTTACAATTCAATTGAAAAAGTAACTTAGGCTGTTTTTCACACTTTATGACCACTGTAGCATCCCCATGATTAAAATTTGGATGCTTGGCAACTGATTCATATTTATGACAGTTGCAGTATCCTGGGGTTATGTAATCATCTTTTGTGACCTTTTGACAAGCAAAGTCAATGGGAAAGCCAGATTAACTTAATCATATTACTAAACTGCAATGATTCATTTAAGAACTGTGGCTGGAATGGTCATAAAATGGGGCAATATTCACTTAACAACTGTCTCACTTAGCAATATAAATTTTGGGCTAAACTGTGGCCTTAAGTCGAGAACTACCTCTACCTGTTTGAAGCTGTCTATTAAAGTGATTGTTATAAAAATACTTATGTAGGACATTGCAATTATAGTGGCAATAACTGTACTGTTTTCTTGCCTTTGTTTTCTATAAGCTCAAACTTAGCCCAAGTGGAATAATTTTAAATATATTAAGGAACAATCCTATTGCAGAGATGTCTATCAGTTTCTAGACAGTATGTATAGTTTTGAGAACTTACTTCTGTCGATTCCGAATCAATAATTCATACTTTGCTATTAATCTGTAACCATGTCTTGATTTTTTCAAGGTTCTTATCCATCCACTGGATATTTTCCTCAATTGTTTCTATTGCTTGTTGAACAGCACGGAGCTCTGAAGTTTTTTTGTCCATTGAGATGAAATAGTTTTTTACCTATTGAGGAAATACACAGAGAAACACAACTGATTCTTGCAGGATTCCTACCAAAGTAGCAACAGAAAGCTAGTGTTCTCAAAATAGACTTAATACTGAACACAGTATGCCATGAAGGTTCAATTTAACTGTTGTTAAAAGTCTATGCGCAGGAATCTTCTCAACTAACGGTCAATGCCTGATTAGAGTTAGATAAGGGACAAGGTCAGACAGGTTGGGGGGACTTGGTTTGTTTGTGGCTATTTAGGCTGACTAATTCACTGGAGAAAGATTAAGGGCAAAAGAAGAACGGGACAACAGACAATGAGATGGATGGAGTCATCGAAGTAGTAGCTGTGAGCTTAAATGGACTCCAGAGGATAGTAGAGGATAGGAAGGCCTGGAGGAACATTGCCCATGGAATCGCAATGGGTTGGACATGACTTCGCAACTAACAAGACCCTTTTTTACATCCCGCCCCTAGTTCTGGCAGTCCTTCTCCTACACCTAAATTGGTTACTAATTTGTTTCTAGGTACAATTAAAGTTTCTAGTTTGACTTATAAAGCCCCACATGGCTTAGCAGCTGGTGAACTTCATAAGGGGAGATGACTTGGGAAACTAGAAAACGCTGTTTTTTCATCAACCCCGATATGCTTAGTTACGAATGCCTAGAAGGTAATGAAACTCTATTCTTCCAGAGGGCCTTTGGAAGGCTGAAACTGGATTTTGTTACTGTATTAATTGAATAGTATCGTGCTTTATTTCTTGAAGTGATTTCGATCTGCTGATGTTATAATGATGTTGTGTTTTGTTGTAAGCTAGCATGAGTGAATTATTTGGAAATCTCATTATATGTATGTGTGTTTATTAGAATCACTTTAGTGTAGTGATTAAAAGCAGTGAAGCAGAAATTAAAGTTCTTAAACATGGCAGCCAGCTGGGTGACCTTGAACAAGTTACTCTTTCAGCCCTAGGAGAAGACAATGACAAATCCCTTCAAAAATGTTGCAAAAGAATGCATGAACTTGTCTATACAGTTGCTATGTCAAAACCTGTTTGAAAGCACAAACATATGTATCCTTATACTGTATACACAAACACAAAGCTAAACATTATTATATATTCTTACCAATTTGATTCTCTCTCTCTCTCTCTCTATATATATATATATAAATGGTTTGCATTGATTTAAGATTAAAAAAAACATCATGTCACAGTTACTTATATAGACTGTCAAAGATATATTTACCTCAGCAAGCTGTTCCTTTGTGGAATACTGATTTGTTATGCCAGTAATCATATGTGCAAGTGAATGTGAGCCAAGGTCAAATCTACAAGAAAAACAAACAAAACCAACAGCAAACATCAACAGAGTAAACAGTTTTGTAGGCTTCCTCAAAACAAATTAAAGTGCAAGAACATGAAGGCCATACATACTTTTGTACAAGTTTCTGCCAGTTTTGTTTTAAAAACTTCCAAGCTAATTGGTATCCATAAGGATTCCTTCCAACACTCAAAACTATAGAAGGCAGCTCCTGAGTCTTTATTATGTCACCTTGCAATGCTTGATCCATTAGCCTAAAAAACCCAGATGAAACAAGTTTTTCAATTAAGCATGGATACATGAAATACATGCAGAAATTTATTAAGAAAAGTATATCCCTTATTGAAGTGAGCAAGGAGTACAACAAATAATGCAACTTTTTAATTTGCTCTCTCATTGATTATCTCAATAACTATTGCTCCCCCAAAATAATAGTTTTCTTGTTTAGCTCTATCTTGGCAATATTGTTTCACAAAACAATATTTAATTCATCCTATACATGCAAATGTATCAATTAAAAACAGTTATTTATTTGGAAGCTTTTTTTGTTTCTTAATATATGTAAAGTAGAATATATGCACAACATAAAAGAAATTGATGTTTTGAAAAAGCTGATTGTGAATGTGGATTTATATGTGGACATATAAAGACTTGCTAGTACAGGAAAATACAAAGGAAAATAACTGACTGCTGAGGGATTTAGTTTTCAATAGTTTTAATATGTGCAATTAAAATATTTAGTATAGATTGTAAAACGTTGAGGAAAAAGAAGTGATAAAATATATAATTTTTTGTTGAGATTCAAAATGGAGGAAACGCAAGTTAAAGGGTCTGAAAGTCCTAGAAAGTTCAATGCAAACGTTTTTAAAAATGATGTACCATGACCCCAGATAATTTGTCTTAAGATGTATAAAGATACTTCAAATCACTGTTGAAAATGTGAAAAACATGAAAAGACATTTTCTCATGCATGATGTCAAAGAGCAAAAACATACTGGATACAAATGCATATACAATGCATGTGGTGATGCAGAGAGTTTTAAAAATTAATATTCAGATAAAACTGGAATTTTCTTATTAGATGTTATGAACTATCAGTTAGAAAAGGCTTGTGGATGATTGGACTTATATAGAGTAATTTTGAGGCTATTATATACACAAGTATGGAAGACTATAGGAAGTCCTCGATTTACAACCATTTGGTTAGTGATCATTTGAAGTTAAAACAATATTGAACTTATGACCATTTTTCACACTTACAAGTGTTGCCACATCCCCTTGTTTACATGATCAAAATTGAGATGCTTGGCAACTGGTTTGTATTTGTGATGACTGCAGTGTCCTGGAGTCATGTGATCACCTTTTGTGACATTCTGACAAGCAAAGTCAATAGGGAAGCCAGATTCACTTAACAACTGTGTTACTAGTAACAAATGCAGCGATCAACTTAACAACTGTGACAAGAAAGGTTGTAAGATGGGACAAAACTCAACAACTGACGCTTAGCAACAGAAATTTTCTCAATTGCAATCATAAATCGAGGAAAACCTGTTCAGAAACATTAGTAATGGATGGATGGATTGTAAAGATGGCTGGGTTTACAGAAATGGCTAAATTGACTTATTTAATTAAGGAGGGAACTACAACTACTTTTTTAAAAGACTGGAAACCATGTATAGACTTTTTGCTGAAAATGAATAAAAATGAATGGTTGATATCTGTTTGCAGGAAGAAAGGAACTATGATATACAATATGGGAGGGCGAAGATGGTAATTGCTATGTTTATAACCTCTGCAAAGAAGATTTTAGTCATTTCAGACATCTTTTTCTTACTTTTTATTTATTCATATTTACCCCTTTAAAATATTTTTCTGTTCTATGTTTCTGTAGTTTTTAAAATCTTTGTAAAACCTTTTAATAACAATTATCAATAAAAAAAGCTAATTGTATCTGTGGAATGGCTTTTTAATTAAATAAAATTCTACTGACAAAATATAAATAAATGTTAAACAGTGCAAAACATAAAAAAGAAGAAAATATAGACTGGAACAGAAGATTAAAAGCTCTTGTTCAGCTGTTTCCTACTTGGTATTAACAAATTTCTCAATTCTTCCTTGTTCCATCCAAGCTTGCGTTGCCTACTGACCTCAAAGGAATAGTAATATAAAACTGCATTTTTGTCTAGTACATGTTAACAACATGTGCAATTATTGTAGAATTAAACAATTATATTTGATTATAATTGAAAAAACTATTGCATAACTACTAAGTGATCATGAAAATGTAAGAAATGGGTATTGAGAGAGCTGTAATGTTAATATATGAGCTAGTTCCTTTGAATTTAAAATCACCCGTGTTATTAAACAGTTTCTACCCATGGGCTGTCAGATTCCCAAACACAATCACTCGGTGTAAATATGGAAATGTATTACTAGTTTTCCCCTCCAATTACTTGTACAAAGATTATTTTCTATACAATTTATGTTGTCTTGTATTTTTTTTTGTTATGAACTGCACCAATAGACGCTAAACCAATTTTGTTGTATACATGATGTACAATGAAAATAAAGGCTATTATTGCTATTGTTGTTGTTGTTGTTGTTATGTTATTTGAAGAATGCTTACCACTGCAGCTTTTCTTTGTTTTGGCTCAGACACAGTACAACTTCAATCTGATTCTTTTCAGAATCGAATTCAGGTAACTGATATTTGCTGAAAAGGAAATCCCAGTTTTCATCTGTTTGTATTCCAACAGCATATACTGCCATCTTAATATTATTCGCCAATCTGTAACAAATTGTGATCATATTATTCTCTGAGAAAAAAATATTAAATCACTGCTATTTATGTGATTCAGTTTGCAAAGTAAATCTCCCACCAAGCAGGATTATAGACCCCTGAATAGATGTCTTCTTCCTGAAGACAGAAGGATATTGTTTAAGCAGCCTTAAAAAGTGAAATACGTACTTCAGAGTTCCATCTGAGTCCTTCCATTTCATGAAGTACCCTTGTGCCTTGTCTACACATGGTTTGTATTTACGGACACATGCAAACATAAGTAGGGAGTTTCGAAGTATTTGCTCAGACACGGTACCTTCATCATCCCAAGATTGTTTGTCAATCATATTTTTAAATAGATTTACTATGTATGCCTAGAGTGATTTGTGAAATAATAAAATAAGGTTGTAATAAATGTAAATCAATTATTTAAAGCAGCAACTAACAATCTTGTTATTCAATCAAATGTTATATTGCTTGTATCTTTCATAAATCACAAACATAAAGTTCGATAGGATGTATACTCCCTATGGTTTAAGGAATAATTTCCTTTAATAATAAAAACTATAGAAATTATTTAATATATGTGATCTTGTTTATAAAATTGTAATCATACAGTGCACATGCATGCCTATACATTGTTCTTAGAGTAGTCATAACATCACTGTAGTCTGTAAAGAGACGAGATTCCAACAAAAGACAACATCTGAAGCTCAGGGTTGAATTGTGGAGTCCTTGGCACTGTCTGAGCTTGTTGTTTACTTGGAGACGTTTCATTACCCAACTAGATAACTTCATCAATGCTTTGGGGATTATTAAAAGACATAGAAGGGATTAAAGAAAAGGATAGGTAACATTATTAGTGATTCAGGGATCATTAAAAACATTAAAGGAAGGGATTGTTAAAAAAAAGAGAAAATTGAAAACTCATACCTTAAAGCTTTGGCCTATATTTACTACTTTTATTTGCCAAAATATAAAGGAATGGAAGATATTCCAATGACTCTTATCTAGGGAATAGGAAACTGTTCAAGAAAGGATACATAGGCATGCAAGTACCGTATTTTTCAGAATATAAGACACACCGGAGTATAAGACGCACCATGATTTTGAAGAGGTAAATTTTTAAAAAAGGTTTTTGCCCTCCATGGCTCCCAGGACCACTCTGCAGGCATCCCAAACCATCTGCACATCCCATTTTTTGTGAAAAACGGGGCATGCAGAGAGCTTAGGAGGCCTGCAAAGTGCTCCTGGGGGCCAGGAAGGGCAAAAATGCAAAGTGTGGGAGCTTGATCTTCTTAAAGAGTAAGGCTTTTATCGATCTCAAATCCACTTTTCTCTTCAGCGAGGAGGGGAAAATATGTGGGGGCTACTGAATGGCTGCTGCTGTGCTTGGCTGGGAACGGCCCATTAGATGTGGAGGGCTGGGGATCCTTTCCAGGGATCCCTTCCTTGAGCGGCAAAAGGAAAGCATAAAGGAAATGAGGCTGCTTTGTCACACACACACACACACACGCACACACACATACACACCTCAAATCCGCCCGGATCTGTCATGCAGCAAAGAGATATGGTAGCTGGGCTCAATAGCAGCAGTAGCAATAAGCACTGCATTACAGATCTGGAAAGATTTGGGGGGGGGGGAGCAAGGGAAGAGAACCTCTGCACTTTTCTCAGAACCCTAGATCTCCACTTTTTCTCCGGAAAAAGCTATTGGCATTGTTGGGATCTTGGCTAGTGAAAGAAGCGCTGGATGGAAGGGAAATTTTGGAATGCGGCAGCTGCTAGGCTCCAGGAATACGATGCTCCTGTATTCCAAAGTTTCCTTTCCATCCTGTGCTTGTTCCATTAGCCAAAATCCCGAAGATGCAAATAGCATTTTTCCGGAGAGAAAGTGGAGATCTAGGGTCCTGAGAAAAGCCTTCATGGATATTGGTTCTCTTCCCTTCCTCCACCCCCTCCCCCAAGCCTCCTGGATCTGTCATGCTGCGAAGACATACGATAGCTGGGCACAATAGCAATAAGCAGATCCGGAGAGATTGGGGCGGAGGCAGGGGGAGGAAGGGAAGGGAAGAGGAACAATCTCTCTATGAAGACTTTTATCAGAACACTAGACTTCCCCCCCTCCCCCCCGCAATATCAAGCTTGATTGACGTGCTTTTTGGGCAGCAGTTTCCGGCAAGCGTGGCTTTCTTTCCCAGTTACTCAAAGTCTTTGGTATACTTCACCCTCACCCTCCTCCTCCTCCTGCAAGCAAAAGGTGCCTCAGAGATTCAGTGGGCAGCTCAGGGGAGACAATGGCCACAATGATTTCATTCCCCAGCAATGTGAGGAGCCGCTGCCACCCCCTAAGCCCTCCTGGAAGTCAAGTCGAGCCAAGTGGAAGTCCTGAAAGCGAAACCTCTCTCCTTTCCAGTGATCATGATCTCTGCAGCGTCAGATTCACCTGCCCCTTTTTCAGACGACCCAGGCAGCTACATTAGGTGTATAAGACGCACCCAGATTTTCACCCTCTTTTCTGGAGTAAAAAGGTGTGTCTTATACTCCGAAAAATACGGTAATTTGATTTCTTCAAACTAAGAAGCAGACAATCCTTTAGAGAAGAGTTCTCCAACCGTACCAAGTTGGCTGGGGAGAGGGAGGGGAAGAGGGGATGGTTTGTGTGAGGGTAGTTGTGCGCAGCTTCATTTATGTGAGGGGTGGGCATGTGGAACTGCCACTAATGTGAGTGGGCTACAGGCCCTAGTGCCCACCAGTCACATGAGTGGGCCTTGTATGAGTGGGACTCACATGAGTTGGTTGTGCTCATGCAGCCTGGTTGTGTATAAGCCACAGCCGTGGCCCACAGATTGGGAACCCCTGATTTAGAAACACAGAATTATAAGATCGAAAAGACCATTCAGGTCTTCTACCCCAGCCATCTGCCCAGGACAGGAACATTGTTATGCCACACCAATGATTGTCCAGGCTTTACTTGAAAACCTCGAGTGTTAGAGCTCTCATGGCTTCAAGGAGCAGGCTGTTCCACTTCTAGACAGCTCACAATCCTTACCAAAATAAATATAGCATTCAGTAATATTTAATATTACATAACATGCAATTAATTTAGTGCATTATAGATTAACCGTGACTTTATTTTGAAGAGTATTCTTAACCAATGCATATTAATTTCCTATTTTCATACATCTTCTAAAGATTAAAAAAAATAACTGGAGGTTTATCAGTTGATTTCATATCTAGGAGGAGCTCCAGTTAAGATAATTTAACTGAGAACATATTCCAATAGAGAGCTTGTCTAATAATACCACTAGCTGGAATGTGTTTATACTGCTGTTAACAGTGGTTACAGTGCTGATGACAACTGGAAAGATCTAAATCTATCATCTGACTTGAAATCCAACTGGATAGCATTAGCCAAGCTTATGTCATATTGTTATTGTAGGGATAAAATGGATTTTCATAGGAAATCAGTTTTGAAATTTAGACATCTATCTAATCAATCAATTCTGATGAATTCTGATGATCAATCCTGATCATAGAATATTTTGCCAATATGTTAGTTTGTGTGTATGTATTTATGACTTTCTACCATGATGGGCAAACACCATTACTGTGGTAGTAGAGAACTACCAGCATTCTGCAAAGAATACTCTATCTTGGAATTTTTAAGTTTAAAAAGAAATAAAATTCATTTCATTTAGCATAGAACATATCCACTAATTATTTAAAAATCTATGTAAGTTTTCAATTTTATTCTGCCTTAACTCTTTCTTATTTTACCTTTAATTGTTGTTCTGTGTCCCTTATGTTTGTCTTCTCCAGCAGTTTATACAAAGGAACTAGCTCATTCAGTCCTTGATGTACAGGAGTAATTTCAAATTCATGTTTTAAGTATAATGTTAAATCAAGAGCTTTTTCAATTGACAGTTTTCCAGCACTGAGGAAATAGAAAATGTGTTTTAAAAAATAAATATTTTTGAAAGTTCTGAATCATCTTCCCTATAAATGTTCTAATTAACGATGTATATTAACCAAATACATTTTAGATTTTTATTTTTACCATGGTTGAACATAAATTTATAACCAGGTAAAAAAGTATTGGTATCTTTTTGTAATGATGTATTTGTCTAAAAAAGAAAACTAATGTTGTGTTCTAGATCAGTGATGGCGAACCTATGGCACGTGTGCCACAGGTGGCACGCGGAGCCATTTGTCAACTGGCCAGCGTGCATACGTGCGCTGGCCAGCTGAATTTTTTCATGCTTTTTTCACCTTATGAAGCCTTTGGAGCCTGGGGAGGGCGAAAAGAAACCCCCCCCTCACCCCCCAAAGGCCCTCCAGAGGCTTCATGAACTTCCCTGAAGTCTCCGGAGCGCTCAAAATGACGCTGCAAGCAATCGGAAGTCACTTCCGGTTTTAGCGGTGCATCATTTTGAGTGCTCCAGAGGCTTCCCAGGCCCTCTGGAGGCTTCAGCAACCTTCAGGAGGTGTCCCTGAAGTCTCCGGAGTGCTCAAAATGATGCTGCAAGCAATCGGAAGTCACTTCCGGTTTCAGTGGCGCATCATTTTGAGCGCTCCGGAGGCTTCAGGGAAGCTTCCTGAAGGTTGCTGAAGCCTCCGGAGGGCCTGGGAAGCCTCTGGAGAACTCAAAATGATGCTGCAAGCAAATCGGAGGTCAGTTCCGGTTTCGGCGGCACATCATTTTGAGTGCTTCAGAGGCTTCCCAGTCCCTCCGGAGGCTTCAGCAACCTTCAGGGGGTTTCCCTAAGCTTCCGGAGCACTCAAAATGATGCGCCGTCGAAACCAGAAGTGACCTTCGATTGCTTGCAGCCTCATTTTGAGTGCTTCCGAGGCTTCAGGGAAGTTCATTAAGCCTCCGGAGGGCCTGGGGGGGAGCCCTTTATAGGAGCCCTTCCCAGGCTTCTATAAAGCCTCTGGAGCCTGGGGAGGGCGAAAAGAGCATGTAAAAAATGGGGGGGGGGGAGGAATCTGTAGTGCGTGCATGCGCACTAGGGGTGGTTGCACATTGCATTATGGGTGTGGCATGCCCACACACGACCCCCCCTGCGCTCCCCCCCCTTATGGCACGCGAGCCTAAAAAGGTTCGCCATCACTGTTCTAGATAGTAAATGCACTGAAACGTAATGTAGCACTATGCTTTGGGACGACAGCTGATACATTACAGCTTCTCCCATGAAAAAGCTCTAAATTCTTGAACAATAGCTTCACTGGTACAGGTAGTCCTTGAGTTACAACAGGTCACTTAGTGACTGTTCAAAGCTAGAATGGCACTGAAAAAAATAACTGATGACCATTTTTCAGTTACAACTGTTGTAGCATCCCCTTGGGCACATGATCAAAATTTGGATGTTTGGCAACTGGTTCATATTTATAACAGTTGTAGTGTGCTAGGATTATGTAATCTGTTTGTATGACATTCTGACAAGCAAAGTAACTGCGGAAGCCAGATTCACTTAACAATCGGGTTACAAACTCATCAACTGCAGGGATTCACTTAACTGAGGCAAAAAGTTCATAAAAGGGGTTAAAACTCACAAATATCTCACTTTACAACATACATTTTGGGCTCAATTGTGCTTACAGGTCAAAGACTACCCTACCTCTATAGCTCTGTGGCCTTCAATACACCTTCAGATCAGTTTTCATCTATAGTCGCAGGCTTTTTATACATTGTTTTATATGGGTTTGGATTATCTTTAAATCCCTTAGCACAATTCTCAACCAGGGTACAAGGGTATATAACATGTCTGACATTTAACTGTATTTCTCAATATACAACAGTTATTTCCTTTCTTAGCTCATGATGTGTCCTACCTTTGGATACATTCAGTTATTCTGTATTACTTCAACCAGTGCCTCCTGCACAAATGTGGAATATGCTTGTTTGTCAGGGAAAGATCCCTCTTTCTTTTAAAGAAGTGAAATGAGGGGTTTCTTACATCAGGCATCCATGTTTGCTTGTTTATTTAACTCCTTCCTTGCCCCAGTCCTCAAATATTAGGCATGTGAAAATCTTTTAACTCTTACCTCACCAGCTGGAATGCATTGTTAATGAGGCTTGCTCGATCATTGCTGCTTATTGCTTTATGATTGTCTTTTAACAGGCGAATTAGAGAATCCCAGCCATGATCTCCATAATGCACAATATAATAACCATTCATTCCTACATTAAATTTTATCCATTCCACTTCTTCTGGGAGGACTATGTTATCTGAAATCAAAATATATCACCATTATATCAATATATCATCACAGTGACACCTGATTTATTTACATTAATCACATCATTAAAAATAAGGATTTTTGGCACATTCTTTTTCGAAAACATACCTTCAACATGTTCTGTGGATATGCACCTGTTTTTTAATGACTGAAAAGATATCATAATCCTAAAATTCAATATTCGCTAAGTTTTGAACTCTTCCAAAAATGTATTAATATATCAATAACTGATTGAAATATATATTTAAAAGAATTATGCAAAATGCTTTGTGAACAAATAAATAAATAAAGTAATCTCACCATTTCATTTGCAATCCAGTTTCTGTTCCAAGTCAGAATGGTACATTTTAGGTTGGATCAACTTAAATATTTGTACTAGGTTTTGACAATAAAATATTTTGCACATCTCTGTTGTTTAATGTTTGAAATCTTATGTACGTCTCCACGACTTGAGTTAAACTTACTTGTTTTGGTTGTCAGCAAGAACCTCTGAACGTCATTACATTTATTGGTAAGATATGTCAATGGAATGTGCCACAGACTCCTATAAACAAAATCAACACTATGATTTTTGAAACAGATTGAATGATTTTTTAACAGATAAAATGAATGCGTTTTTTTAAAAAACACTGAGTTGCATTACTTTGAGAGATAGACGTTGTAAACATTAACCTGGGAAACAGTGTCTGGTAATAAGGACACATTTAGGAAGGTGAAAATAAGGTTAAGTTCCTAAAAAGTATTTAAATGGTTGATTCAACCTTCCTCCTATGTTAATGGCAATTATTACAATTTTAACAGCTATCTAATGCTTACTCTGGAGTAAATTGAATGAGTAACTTTCTGTAAGAAAGATATATATGCATGACTTTGTCTACTAAGTTTCCTAAGAGCTAAAAACATCAAATGGATTCCTAGAGAGGAAGCAGATTCATCAAGTAGATTCCTAGAGAGGAACCAGGGAGAATTTGACACTTCACAGCAACAGCCAAACTTTTGCAAAAAGTAACCCCACCAACTGTTTTTTTTTCTTTTTTTGCTGAGTGTCAAGGCTCTCTTGCAAAATTCTTTCATCAATTCCTGTCATTCCTAAGCAATTGCAGGCTTGGATTGCTCAGCAGGGGCCAGAGCAGAGAGGAAAAATTAATGTACCATATTTTTCAGAGTATAAGACGCACCTTTTTTCCTCTAAAAAGAGGCTGAAAATCTGGGTGCGTCTTATACATCGAATATAGCATTTTTGGCCTCCTGAAGCCCCACCCTCTTCACCAAAATGGCTGTGTCTAGCCTTATGGAGGCTTTCAAACAACTCCTGAATTGAACTGAATTGAATTTATTAAATTTGTATACCGCCCTTCCCCCTTACGGGACTCAGGGCGGTGAACAGGCATAATAAAACCACAAGAGATCATATACAAATACTTAAAAAATTGATTAAATTTGGGGCCTGTTCTAAAACCAGGTAAAATTGATTGCTAAAGTTACTTAGAATCAATTAAAAACTACAATTAAAAATTACAATTAAAAAACTACACCAGGCCGGCCGCACGGAATAAGTGCGTTTTCAAGGCCCGACGGAAGAGCCAAAGGTCAGTAATCATGCGAAGGTCAGGGGGTAGGTCATTCCAGAGGGCCAGAGCTGCCACAGAGAAGGCTCTCCTCCTGGGGGTCGCCAGCCGACATTGTTTGGCCGACGGTACCCTGAGGAGGCCCTCTCTGTGGGAGCGGACTGGTCGGTGGGAGGTATTCGGTAGCAGGATGCGGTCCTGCAAGTAACCAGGTCCTATGCCATGGAATGCTTTAAAGGTGGTTACTAGTACCTTGAAGGGCACCCGGAAAGCCACAGGCAGCCAGTGCAGCTCACGCAGTAGAGGTGTTACGTGGGAGCATCTTGAGGTTCCCAGAATCCCCTGCGCGGCCACATTCTGCACCAACTGGAGCCTCCGGGTGCACCTCAAGAGCAGCCCCATGTAGAGAGCATTGCAATAGTCCAGGCGGGAAGTGACGAGGGTTTGAGTGACCGTGCGTAGAGCGTCACGATCCAGAAAGGGGCGCAACTGGCGGACCAAGCAAACCTGGTAAAAAGCCCCCCTGACTACGGCTGTCAAATGATCATCTAGTGACAGCCGAGAATCCAGGAGGACACCCAAGTTGCGCGCCCTCTCTGTGGGGGCTAATAATTCGCCCCCAATGGCCAAAGATGGTACCAGTTGGCTGTATCGTGACACTGGAAGCCACAGCCACTTGGTCTTGGACGGGTTGAGTCGAAGCCTGTTTCTCCCCATGCAGACTTGCACAGCCTCCAGACACCGGGACATCATTTCAACGGCATCATTGGGATTGTCTGCAGTAGAAATGTACAGCTGGGTGTCATCAGGGTACTGGTGGAATTCTATCCCAAAACCACGGATGATCTCAGCCAGTGGCTTCATGTAGATGTTGAACAGAAGGGGCGAGAGGACCGATCTCTGTGGCACCCCACATGTGAGGTACCTTGACGTCGACCTCTGCCCCCCTGCCAACACAAATTGCGACTGGTCGGAGAGGTAGGAGGAGAACCACCGCAGGATGGTGCCCCCCAACCCCAGCCCCTCCAGCCGGCGCAATAGAATACCATGGTCGATGGTATCGAAAGCCGCTGAGAGAACTAACAGGACCAGGATAGAGGAACAACCCCTATCCCGAGCCATCCAGAGATCATCCACCAACGCAACCAATGCCGTTTCCGTGCTGTACCCAGGCCGGAAGCCGGACTGGTGCGAGTCCAGAGACAGTTTCCTCCAGGTGCTGGGGGAACTGTCGCGCCACCACACTCTCGACAACCTTCACCAGAAAGGGAAGGTTGGAGACAGGACGGTAGTTAGCCGGGTCCAGGGAGGGCTTCTTGAGGAGGGGTCTTACCACCGCCTCTTTCAAGGCAGTCGGCATAAACCCCTCTCTCAAAGAAGCGTTAACAATTCCCTGGAGCCAGCCTTGTGTCACCTCCCGGGAGGCCAGTACCAACCAGGAGGGGCATGGGTCCAGTAAACATGTGGTGGCGTTCAGTCGCCCCAGCATCCTGTCCATGTTCTTGGGAGTCACAGGATCGAACTCATCCCACAAAACGGTCTCAGGACCTGCCTCCGTCAGCCCGCCTGAACCTGCCCAATTGGAGGCTAACCCGTCCCGAATCTGATCGATTTTATCATGCAGAAAGCCTCCAAACTCCTCTGCACGACCTTGCAAGGGGGCATCCCACGCCCTCTGATGGAGGGAGCGGGTCACCCGAAACAGGGCAGCGGGTCGGCTATCTGCAAATGCGATAAGAGCGGAGAACTAGTTCCGTTTCGCCGCTTTTATCACCACTAGATAGTTCCGCAAATGCGATCTTACTAGCGTCCGGTCAGATTTGGCCTGGGTGGTCCTCCAAATGCTCTCTAGGCATTTCCGACGTTTCATCCCCCTCAGCTCCTCGGAAAATCAAGGAGCCAGGGTGGACCGACGTCAAGTAAGAGGCCGCAAAGGCACAACCCAATCCAGGGTCCCCGCGGTCGCCGTATTCCAGATGGCCACTAGGTCTCCAGTCGAGTCGCGGGTCAAGGTCTCTGGTATTGGCCCAAGCTCCGTCTGGAACCTCAGAGGGTCCATCAGGCGCCTGGGGCGGAACCATCTTGTCACTTCCGGGTCCGCCTCCCCGCGGTGGGGAGTAGCGGTTGGAAAGTCCAACCGAAGGAGAGAGTGATCAGACCATGACAGGGGCTCGATGACTATTTCCCCTAAACCAAGATCACTCAACCACTGGCCAGAGACAAAAACTAGATCTAGCATGTGTCCCCCAATGTGGGGGACTGGGGAGGGCAGAAACAAGAAAAAAATCCCCCCCAGCAGTTTCCCCCCCCCCCCAGCAGCAGTCTATAAGCCTCCGTAAGGCTATGCATGCATTCTTTTTGACAAAAAAAAACAGCCCGTTTTCTTGCTCCCCCCAAGCACTCTTCAAGCCCCCCACAAGCCTATTCATGCCTTTTATTTTTAAAAAATGGGCCCATTTTCGCAAAAAACAGGCTGTTTTGGGGATGTTTGCAGAGTGCAAAAAGGGGTTTTTTTTCCCTTTTGGAAAGCTCTTTAACTGATTGATGAGAATTACATGGATCAAATGTTGTTCCAGCAGGAACAAAGTTAGGTGCTGCAGATTGTCAGCGATTTCCTTCTCCAGCACATGGATAAGTACACCTGGAAACATCTACCTACCTACCTATTCTCTCTCTCCCTACCTATCTACTGTATTTCTTTCTCTCTCTCTCTCTCTCTCTCTCTCTCTCTCTCTCTCTCTCTCTCTCTCTCTCTCTCTCCCTCTCCCTACCTACCTACTGTATTTCTCCCTCTCCCTCTCTCTCCCTCTACCTACCTACCTACTTTTTTTTTAATTTGCCTCTTCAAAACCTTGGTGCGTCTTATACTTCGGTGTATCTTATACTCCAAAAAATATGGTAAGCAGAATGGGCTGCCTCTGGCAAGTGAGAAAGCCAAGTGTAGGCCATGTATCTCTCCACACTGGGATTAAAAATCCTACTTGCAGAGAGGATTTTTCAGTGTCACAATGACGCTTTACAGGGTTTGCTTCAACTTGCTGAAGTACCCAACATGTCTTAGCCTCCATTCTGTCTACTTAACGACACATGAGATCGCTTAACAATTGCAAGTGGAAGAATCAGAATTGCAGTCAAATGGTGTCTTGCTTAATGTCTGCTTCGCTGAACAATCCAGGTTCCAAGCCAACTGTGGCCCTAAGTCAAGAAATATCTGTATCATGAAGTAGAATCGGTATAAAATATAATCAGAAACAAGTCTCATTCATTCATCATTACCCAGCTGATGAGGAAAAAGTAGGTTTTTTTGAATAATATTCTTGTTGTAGATGAACATTTTTTCCTTTAATAGTAACTGTCACTAGGGGAAATCCTTTTTGGAGTGTCCAAGTATTCATCACTGCCTGCACATCATGGAGCACAGATTTGGTCCAGTGCTATATATAAGTTATAAAAATATGAAATATTAAAAAATACAAGTGTGCCATATTTTAATCATTTGCAAAGTCATCAGTTTAATGTTGTCAACTGTGATATTCGTTTCAGCATAAGGAAGCAATGTTTTAATGATAATTCCTTATTCTTATAACAATAAAGTAATATTCCTAATATGTTCCAGATTCTTCATTTTTATTTCCAATTATCTACGTACCAAGGGAACAAGACTCCTCTTTGAATTATTTTCTGTAGCTATACAGTTCTAAACAAGGTTCCAACTCAGTTAATATAAGAAATTATTTGCTACATGGAGAACACGTTAAACCTGTGTACTTCTACCTTTTCTTCCCCTTCCACATCAGCAAAGTAATGAAGCTTAGTAATTTATTATATTTTAATCAGCTGTAATTTTCCAAATAAGTTGATGACCTTTTAAAAATTCAACTTAAACAATTTATTTAAATTATGTTTTGGGAACAAAACCAGTATATTCTTTTTTAAAACAACAACAAATGCGGCCATGAAAGAAATCTCAAGGTTCACCATGTTTCTTCCATTGGAAATGGAAGTGGAGTGGATGGCTGCCTAGAGATGCTGGATAATGAGTTAGGCAGCACACATATTAAATAGAAAAAGAAAGAGAGTGGGGGTGGGGGGGGGAGAAAGAACATAAAGAAAGAAAGAAAAAAGAAAAAGAAAGAGAAAAAAAGAAAAAGAAAGAAAAATGATCTCACTGAGTTTAAGACTCTCTCCTTGTTTCTGATACAAACTCCATTTTGTACGTGACTTCCATCAGCATCTGGACAAACCTAACCAATAAATAATTATTCAAGATATTACAAAATGAACATCAGTGCTGCTCAATAACATTTTAAAATTAGGTATTTTGGGAGAAGTAATACTTCTCAAATACTTGCATCTGATAAGCTGTCCCACAGATCTTTGTTTTTTGTGTTCTGATAACTGAATCGCAACAAATATTTCACAAGACCAGCTTGAAAAATTTCTGGGCTGAGATAGTCCTGTAGCATATTGAGAATACAAGCTCCCTGTAAATAGAATGAAATAATACAAAATCTGGTGTTTTTTTCCATGTTTAGGTATTTGAAGTAATATCACGTCTATATAGTCACTGATCATGGTACTAAATCTGCAGTTTGAAATTAATGACCTAAAAATGTTTCTGATAAACATTACGATTTGTGGTTTTAATGATTAGAAAAAAAATGGACAAAGGATAATAAAAGCAAGGGAAAGTATGGATTTTTTTGTCATCACAAAGAAGTAGAAAATTGTTATAAATGTACTTATATTTACTTTACAGAGAATCTAAACCTTCTTTTTTCTATTTTTTTCCTTTCAATTCTTCCAGCACTTTTGCTTTTCTTTTTCCCCCCTTTCCGGCTTTTGCACTTTATTATTTGCATTAGTTTTTGTATTTTTATAACTTTAATAAAAAATCATTAAAAACAGAACATCATATAGTCTGACCATCTTAACAGTGAAAATGAAAATAACTTTTGGATATAAACATAATACCCAGAATTATTAAACTTGGCCAAAATTTCTTATTTTACCTTATCATAGGAAACATCATCAAACATTTCTAGAATCTGAGCTGGATTTTCAACAGGAGTCGATATAGGATGTGAAGAATTTAAAGCATCTACTTCCATGGCATTAAAATACTTGTTTAAAAAATAATCTTCCTAAACAAAAGAAAAAGAAGGCAGAAATAGTCTAATGAGATTTTGAGCTCATTTTAAAATGAGACATTGAAATAAACTTACATTTAATTATTTATACAGAATTAATACATTATTACTTCATTTATCATTTCAAACTGCTTTATACATATTTTGAGTACCATTACTTTTGGTAAGAGTGGAGAATTAGCATATATACTCCTTTTACCATGATCACAAGGTGGTCAAAGTGAAATTAAACTTTAATTCCCCTCCCCCAAGCTTGCCTCCAAATCCAACTGTGGTAATGTCACTAAAAATCAAATTAATGTAAAATAATTACTATATCTATTTATAAAATACTTTTGCTTATAACATGATCATCTTTAATATTACTGGGACAAAATTTTATTATTCCAATTCCAGCATTAAATTAAACATTGGTAGGGTAATGTTTCATCCAATTGATCAAGCAAATTCTAGTCCAACATTTTTTATGCCATAATAAATTAGTCTTTTGGGTATTGTGTATTATTTGTCTGAAAATATTGGTCTCAGTAGAAAGAAGATAAATTTGTTTTCTTTATGGGCTGAGAATAAATCAAATGTTGGCAGACTCCATTCAAAAATTCCACCTCCCAAAAGCAAAAAAGGGAGAACAGAAAATAGTAGGAAATAACTATCTTAAGGCCTAAGTGATTTAGAAAATATTAGTGTTAGTATTATGGGAAATGTATACATGTATGTATGTATGTATGTATACATATAATCCTGTAATCCCCTCATTGGGGTGAAGTCAGGGTGACAGAATGGAGTGCAAGCATTTATTGGCTGGATGCCCTTCCTGATGCCTACACAGTGTTCACAACAGATTAATATTCATTATGCCAAGAGAGAGAAATATTTTCTGCTACCTAGGATCAAACTCACAGCCTCCAAATTGTGAGGCAAGAGCTCTACCTCTAGGCCACCATGCCGCTCACATAATTCACTATATAATTATTTTCATTAATTATAAAATTTTGTACAGTGCTATACAATCATGCCTACAGTCTAAAAACTTTGTTGAGCCTGCTTAGTGCAAATCTACAAGGGGGTGGTGGTGTCTATTATCAGTACTAGGATTTTCTTGACATTATTAAAATGGGGGGGGGGACCAATACTTACAACTTTCAGTTCTGGATGGGTCTTGCTTACTGACACAAATTCCATAAACTTTGCAAAACCTTCATTAAGCCAAAGATCATTCCACCATTCCATTGTAACCAAATTTCCAAACCACTAGAAAAAAGTAGCAAGATTGACACAATTCATAAGATGCTAATCAAATTGAAAGTATCAATTTTATAAATAGGGAAAAAGTAAAGGTATAGCCTGACACTGTTCTGTACCTACTCAATCGTCTCTTGTTTATGAAAAGAAAAGAAGTGTTTTGTGTGACAACAGCTAATGCCTTTCATGAGAAGACCATGTAACATTTGTTGTTTATGAAAACCGGATATGCACAACAACTCCAATATAAACATCAGCAGCTAATCTAGCACAATGAGCCTTTAGACTGATTAATTGGCATTGACTGGGTAGTAATTTTTAAGACAAACGGAATTTCCACAGGAATGTACTTAGAAGAACCAACTCTCTTACTGAATTTCTATAGGATGGACACTCCAACTATCTCAAATAAAAGTACTAATATTCACATCTAATCCAGTCAGAAATAACTGGAATATAAGCAAGTGCATATTTTTCCTTCTGTTGAAATCCCTAAAAAGTTATTTATCAGATTTCTATCAACACTTGTGTCACCAAACAAGTGACCATGGGTGGCATACCACAAAGCTTATGTGGTATCACTAAAACTATATGCAGTACATTCACTGGTGAATACAAAGTATGTACTCACACTCTCTGTGGCTTGAGTCATTTATATAAGTGTCATAATGTAACAGTCAACTGATGTTACTTCTCTAAATTCAGAAAGAGTTGTCCAGATAATTAAAATATAACCTTCAATTTCATATATGGAAAGCAAACTACAATTTACCTGATGAGCAAGTTCATGGGCTACTGTCATAGTAATTCCAAGTTTCCTTGATACTGTGGATTTTTCAGAATCATATAACAAAGCAGCTTCCCTGTATGTGGTCAATCCCCAATTCTCCATTGCACCAGACTGAAAATCTGGAATAGCTACTAGATCTATAATGAAATGTTATTTTCTTAAAATCTGTTTACATCATACTACACCTCGGGGGGGAAATACATGCACATCCACATAGAGACATCTAATATAAGTTCAAATATTTAGTGATATAATTTTTTTTCAAAATAATCATAAATCTTTTTGGCCCTTTAAAAAACATTCTTCAGAAGATTTTTTTTAAAAATCAACAATTTCATTGCTCTATGCAAGGGGTTGGCAACCTTAAATACACAAAGAGCCATAAATGTCCTAACCGGAAGCCTCCGTTCAATTCTGGAGCCAACTGGATGACCTGTTCCCCCACCATAGAGTCTCCTCTTAGTGCAGCATCCTTTTTCATCTACCTGTCCTAAGCAAAAGCACTATCAATTGTGGAGCTGACCAGAAAACCCTCCCTTTGCCATAGGTTATCCTTCTGGTGCGCTGTGCTTTCCCCCTACCAACCGGAAGCTCCTCTCAAAATTGTGTCACCAACCGGCGACAGTAGAGGGATGAAAGAGCCACACGTAGCTCCAGAGCCACAGGTTGCTGACCCCTGCTCTATGCAAAGTAGACTAAAAAAGAACATGCAATTAAAAATAGCAGTGAAAAAAGATGATAGCTACATCTAGATAAAATAAGTCTTTGAAATTGCATATGAAATGTTTCCACAAACAACTGTTTACGAATACGAAAAAATCTAGAACTCTTTATGTGGGTGATTTTTCTGACAGAACTTCATCATATTAAACTCAATAACCCTTCAAAAATATAGGACTGCAATCTGAAATTCCAATGAGTTTGTTTGTATGTTAGCAACATTATCGACAATAAAGTCTAACTTCCTAGTAGGAAACTTAACAAAAATTGGAGGGAACTTTGAATTGAATAAGAATTTGTTTTGTATATACATAATACATGTCTTTTTAAAAATCTAATACTAAAGGATTGTTTAAATATTTAAAAAATGACTTTAAATTAGAGAATTAATCTGGCTAGCTAATATACTTTTCAGATGTTAACAGTATCTGAGAATAATACATATACCTTGTTTTGGCAAAGGATATGCAATGCCAAAATATCCCTCATAGAAGTCTAAAAGTATCACTGCTGCATCCAATGCATACTCTGCTTGTTTGATTTTGTGTGGCACAGCATATACTGAAACCTAAAAGACACAAGCAGGAATGATTCTGAACATACTGTTAAGATGCATTAAGATAGGTTTCTCAGAACATAGTCCCAAGTTACTAAAATCAGCACCCAGAATTGCACTGGGTAGATCAAAACAGAGAGTTTTGTTGTATTTGCTTCCAATTTTGTCTTGTTTAGGATGGGAACAAGCCAAAACTTCTAGGTTTCATGTCATGCTAATAAATAGAAGCTTTGTTCAGTTACTTCTGTTACCATAAGCCTGGTGTAAACAACTGAGAACAGTTCTGAATATGAAGCATTACTGTGCTACTTTATAAATAGGTCTCAACATTTCTTTTTAAAAATTATGTAATTCCTTGTTCAAGAGCTTGAAAGCAATAGTGCAGTCTAAGCATTTGATTATTATATTCCATTAATATACTTTGAAGTTTCTGAAAAATTAGTTAAAATCAGACTGTACTCATTTCCAGAAATCATTTTATAATTGCTAGCTTGTGCTTGAATCTGTATAAATGTTTATACAGATAAAATCAGCTGATGTTAAATGATTACCTTAATTCCACGTAATGTCATCTTGGTAACTGATTCGAAGTCTGAAATAATGAAGGCTACTAAGTAAGTACTCATCTTTACACTGATGTCAAACTGGTCCTCAACAAGCCGTTCATTAATGTTTACTGATTTCACCTAAAATTTAAAAACATAATTAGTTTTTGTTACTAGATGAAAACTCCAAGGTTGTTCGGAATTAAGTTTTTTGTAACTCTATTCAATCTCTCTCACTGCAAAAAGATTATAAAAATGTTATGCTAATGTTACAAAATATTCTTTTGCAGCAAAGACTATACTTGTCCTTTTGAAGGGCCACTAAAATGTAAGTTACACATGTATATCTATGCAACTCATTAATAGTTACGCATTAGCGTGTTCTACAGCAGGGGTCTCCAACCTTTGCAACTTTAAGTCTGAAGGACTTCAGCTCCCAGACTTCTCCAGCCAGCAAAGCTGGCTGGAGAATTCTGGGAGCTGAAGTCCTTCAGACTTAAAGTTGCAAAGGTTGGAGACCCCTGTTCTACAGAACAGTTTAATCCAAATCTATCCAGAAGAAAACTTCATTAAGTTTAACTGGATACCTTTCAAGAAAAAAAGTAAAGTGTTGCAGCTCAAAATAGGAAAAGATGCCACTTTTGAGAATATAAATAATTTTGATTTCAATTTCAGTATATTAACAATGAACTTTCTTTTTTGATTTGATGTGAACATTTGCATAAAATATATGCAAATCTTTTAGTCTTCTCTTTAAAAATATTTTTCTTTTATCTGCCTTCTAAAATATTCAAAGTATGCATATACCAAAGGCATATTAGATAGTGCTAGATGCTTTGGGCTTCTTCTGATCTTAATAGAAAATGTTGCTTTTAGTGCAGGTTCATCAAAGCAGGGAAAGGCCATCCGTGCAGCTGTTGGCTCAAACTGGGTTGATGCAAGCACTCTGGAATTAAGACAAAAACAAGTACATTTAAAACTGATCCTGCAGATAGAATTCATGGTAAAATGTTTACTAGTCCATATTTCACTTCAACAATATAATTTTACCTTATATTTATACATCAGGATAAAAAACATTAAAATGACCATGTCTATACATGTTCTTTGGAAATAGGTACTTCTGCTTATTGGGATGTATTCTGAGATGTGAGGTAGTCCTTGATTTATGACCCCAATTGAGCCCAAAATTTCTGTTGTTAAGTGAGACATTTACGTGAGTTGTGCCCCATTTGACGAACTTTCTTATCCCAGTTGTTAAGTGAATGACTGCAGTTGTTAAGTTAGTGACACTGTTGTTAAGTGAACCTGGCTTCCCCATTGACTTTGCTTGTGAGAAGATTGCAAAATGATCACATGACCATGAGACACAGCAATGGTCATAAGTATGAACCAGTTGCCAAGCATCTGAATTTTGAACATATGATCATGGGGATGCTGCAACAATCATAAGTGTGAAAAACATTCATAAATCACTTTTTTCAGTGCCGTTGTAACTTTGAACTGTTACTAAATGAACTGTTGTAAGTCAAGGGCTACCTTTACAGAAGATTAGTCTGTATCACAACTACTTTTCTAGAATTTACAACTTGAAAGATTCTCTCAGATTGCCTGTTTAATAATGGATTTGTTTTTTTAATGGTTTCCATGTGAAAGATATTTCAAAGATGCATTTTGGGAGAGAGAAAAAATGCATGAAAATAAATAACCAATTCTAAAATACGACATATATCGCTTTATAAACTAGCATTAAGATGAAGGATGAAGAATGAACTCTCTACCAGAATTGCTTTATCACCAATTACCACCAGCTGAAACGTTAAGCTAAATATGTATATTATATTGTCCTGTTATAATATAGGAAGTATTGTATTTAGACCTAGGAAAATATTTATTAAAACCTTCTGGAGCATGTGTACCAGACAGGAAAATTCCCTAGGATTTCTCAAAAGATATCTAAAACATTATCTGGTCCTATCTGGGGAATGAGTTCAGTTGTTTTAACTTAAGGATAATGAAAATGATTGAGATATTACATAGCAACCATTACCCTTAGCCTCGGACCATCTGGGTTTCATATTAAGTTAGATTAGATGGGTTCAGGAAGTTACACAGGCTTTGTTTAAAGCATTAAAATAAGTACTGCAAGATCTCTACTTAAAAAATCCTAATTGAAGCTGACGAACTGTAACAACTCACCTATAAATATTTTCCTCTGGAGCAAAAAAATTAAGAAATTTGGTGGCTGAATTTCAGACTGGTTGGATTAAATCAATAAAATCAATATCAATCCAGATTCATGTCAGAGTCTGACATTATTCTTATCACCCTGTAATTTTTCTTGATTTCAACTTCTTAATGAAATCAACCATAGCGTTTTATTAGTTCAGGTTGAGATATGGCAGTTTATACTCAACCTTATTGCAGCTGAGGTATTGAAAATCCATTAGGTGCTAGTTTACCTTAAATATTTGTTTGAAATCTGTGTTAAATCATTATATGAAACAATTGAAGGATTTAACCGGATGGCAAAATACAAAAATCTTGCAATTTGATTAAAAAAAAATTTTAAAATCAAATTTTAGTAATAATTTGTTTCTGGAACTCTGTACTTTGATAGTGCCCAAGGCCTCTGTACTTTGATATTGCTAATCAATAAATAAAGATATGGAAATAATTAGGTGAAAAACATGGGAACCTTCAGAGTCAGTTTTCACCAGATTCATGCCAACATGATACAATTAATAAAGTTAAAAGGGCTGTGGGAAGACCTTCAAGGTGCTAACTATCATATTTTTCAGAGTATAAGATGCACCGGTGTATACGATGCACCCAGGTTTTGAAGAGGCAATTTTTTTTAAAAAAAGTAGGCAGATAGATAGAGGGATAGAGAGGGAGAAAAAGAGACAGAGAGAGTAGGTAGGTAGGTAGAGGGAGGGAGGGAGGGGGGGAGAGAGAGAAATACAGTAGGTAGGTAGGGAGAGAGAGAGTGTTGATAGGTAGGTAGTAGAAGGATAGAGAGAAATAGAGAGAAATACAGTAGATAGGTATGGGGAGAGAGAGTAGGTAGATAGGTATATAGATAGAGGGGGGGAGATAGAGAAATACACTAGGTAGGTAGGGAGAGAGAGAGTGTAGATAGGTAGGTAGGTAGGTAGAAGGATAGAGAGAGAAACAGAGATAGAGAGAGAGAAATACAGTAGATAGGTAGGGAGAGAGAGAGTAGGTAGGTATATAGAGGGGGGAGAGAAATACAGTAGATAGGTAGGAAGAGAGAGTGTGTAGATAGGTAGGGAGAGGGATAGAGAGAAATAGAGAGAGAGAGAAATACAGTAGATAGGTAGGTAGAGAGAGTAGGTAGGTAGGTAGATGTTTCCAGGTGTATTTACCCATGTGCTGGAGAAGGAAATCACTGACCACCTTTGGAACAAATCTTTGTTTCTGCAGGCACAGTACTTGACCAACGTAATTCTCATCAATCACTCTAACTAAACAGTTTTCCAAAAGGGGGGAAAAACCCCTTTTTGCACTTTGTAATTTTCATGAAAAATGGGCGTGTTTTTTTTTCAAATAAAAGGTATGAATAGCTTTGGAGGGGCTTGCAGAGTACTCCTGGGGGGAGGGTCAAAAATGAGCAAAAAAACGGCACATTTACCGTGAAAACGGACCATTTTTTGATCAAAAAATTGTATGCATAGCCTTATGGAGGCTTATAGAGTGCTGCTGGGGGGGGGCAGAAATGCCCTGTTTTTTCCTCATTTCTGCCTTCCCCAGTCCCCAGGACCTCTCTGGAAGCCTCCATTAGGGTATGGGCATGGCCATTTTGGTGAAGGGGTGGGGTTTCAGGAGGCAAAAAATGCTGTATTCGATGTATAAGATGCACCCAGATTTTCAGCCTCTTTTTAGAGGAAAAAAGGTGCGTCTTATACTCCGAAAAATATGGTAATTCCAAGGTTTAGTATTCCTTTGTGAGCCCCATGCAAATCAGCATGTCTTTTCCTCCCCATTTTGCCGTAATTTTTAAAAATATATTTTCGCTGCTTTTTAATGAATTATACTCTTTTAACTGTAATATATTAAACACATTTTACCAATGATAGTATTGTCAGAATTGCTAAAAGATACAAAAATCTCATTCAGTTGACTTTAAATGCAATAGACCAAATCTGAGTTTATGCAAATTACATGTATCACATGAAGTCTACATATTAGGCACATTTTATGTAAACTGCAGGGAATACATTCATTTAAATGATGTATGTAAAATTACTAAAATCCACAATATTTACATATGTTACATAATTTCAGTTACCTTTGACATTTATGGATACTCCTTTCCTCACAAGTAAAATAAAACTTTTAGTATAAATGTCAAATAAATAAATGAAAGCAAAAAATTACACACATTTAAATATAATATTCTTTCACAGAAAAACTGTTGCCAAATTGTCCATTAATCTTTCAAACAGAACAAACACATTTCTAAGAAAGTTGTTTTTCTTAAATGTGTTACATTAACCGATTCAGCCACATGTATACAATAATGTGTGATATTTTCTATAGTCAGAAAAGTGAGAGTTCTCCCATTCATTCACAATGAAAAATAAGTAAGCCAGAAAAATATGTAGCAGTTGACTTGCAACAACATTTGAGAGCAGAAGTTCTGTCACAAAGCAATATAGTTGTAAAGTTCATCTGCATTGCTTAGTATTAGCAATCCCTGCAGGCCCAGTTGTCTTAATTAACCAAATCCTATGGACGTTAGATAAGGCAATTTTCCGCCAGTTTCACAGAATCAAAGCCAGTGAGGAAGGTAGCAGCAAATTGTAGGTCCCCGACCAAAGGCATACAAGTGGCTGCTACCAGGTGTGAGAGGGATCAAGAGAGTGGCAGGACTGCAAGGATGGTGGTGGTCAGGGAGGTTGTATATGGTAGGCAGCAGAAGATTGTGTCAGAGGTGCATTGTGGGTCTCACTATGCAAGAGGCATGATATGGCTGAGTGCACAAAATTTGAGATAGCTGAGTGTGGATTGGGGAGGATGCAAAAAGGTGTGACGTATGGCATGGGTCAGGGAGGGTAAGCAAGAGCTGGGAGATTAGAATGAAGAGTTTGGAACGATTCAAGAGGCATAGCAAGGGTTAGGGTCAGGGAAGGTGTACAAGGATGCGCAAGTAGCCAGTGTAAAATGAGTGCAGAAGGGAAGAGGTTCACAGGTGGGGAAGACTTACCCTAGTGATTTTTAATCTTCTCTGCTGACGTCCCCACTGACTTTCTAAATAAATCAGCAGTGAAGGTTGTAAACAGTGATTGCATGACTGTGGGATGCTACAAGCCATAAATGTGAACTGACTGGTCAAGTATCCAGATCACAATCACATGATCGTAGGGGTGCTGGGACAGGTAGAACTTCAAGGAGCTGTAACCACCATTCATTCACTACCATCATAACTTTAAATGGTTGCTGAACAAATTATCGTAGTCAAGGACTACTTGTAAATATAAAATAATTAAACAACTCCATGAGATTCTAAATAGATATATTCAAATAATAAATACAGTAAGAGAGCTTACCTTATTTCCCCTGCCAGAGTTCTGTATGTGCTTTTATAGAAACCATGAAAACTATCAGATAAATTGGCAGCGTACTCAATGTTAATAATGTAGCACTGCCCAACTTGTAGAGGTTCAATAGAAGTAAGTGCTATCTGCTCAAATGGTGGATGTTCTAAAGCCATCATTCCTTTAGCTGAATCAGCACTGTCCTTGCTGTTGCGGATAGTAGTTTTGGTTATCTGAAGATATTTGCTGTGAAGGATGATTGAACTAGTTTGCTCAGTTATTAAAATTTCTATTTTGGACAATCCAGTAAAAGTTAGAGTTGTGAGATTTGGATGAATAAGAAGATCATAATGAATTGGAACAACATGCTTTGGAAGTCTAATATTATCCCAAGGAAAGGGATTGCTTTCATCTCTAGCAAATGAATATGATGTCTCACATAGAAAACTTAGAATGCTTAGCAATAAGAA
This sequence comes from Rhabdophis nuchalis, assembly GCA_039707465.1. Taxonomy (NCBI): domain Eukaryota; kingdom Metazoa; phylum Chordata; class Lepidosauria; order Squamata; family Natricidae; genus Rhabdophis; species Rhabdophis nuchalis. The sequence goes on along the minus strand of CM077644.1, from coordinate 201,656,647 downwards.
CATTTTACTCTTCTTCAACATAAAAATCTGATCAGAAAGCAGCAACATGATCTCAGGTTATTATGGGATCCAGAGTTAGAAATCTAATAAAGAAAAATAAATTGAGACAATATAAATACATTTTAATGAAATGTTGGCTATCATTTATATGGTATAGTTTCAATATATATTATATATATTCTTTTCTATCAAGCAGGCTGTCTTAAAGAGTATATAATTTGTATATACTGTGTAATCTGTAGATTGTCAGAATGACACCTTAATATTAAAATAAGGATAATTAATATTTTAAGGCAAACTATACTTATTCACTTTTATTAATGTGTAAACGACATCATTTATTTATCAAATTTATGTGGCCACTAATCTTACACAAGGCGATTCTGGTTGGCATATAATGAAACCAGCGATTATAAAAAACATTTAGAACAATTAAATAATTAAACATACATCAAAAACTGGAGGTTGAGAAGATTAAAATTAGTATGTTGTGCAGCCAATGCATGGGCTCTCTGCTGCCATTATGATCCCTAGCTCTTTTTTTAAAGACACCATTTGAGGGCTCTTTGAAAGCTATAGAGAAAGTGATATCATCTAGGTCCTGTCAAATGGAACTCCTCACCAGATGGAATCCAAAATTTCCTGCTAGAGGCAGCATTTTACACAGATTTACAGTGTTGTTAATACCGATTCTGAAGAGTACTGCGCCCACTGATACTCCACTGCATGCCTCTCCATGTGGATATAAACCCAGGATGGTGGCTACAGTTCAACCAACTCCATCTGGCAGTTGGAACCATCCATCTCCCATTGTTTCAATTTATGAAGAAAGAGGCTATACTCTATTTAACAGATTAACAGGGTTGGAAGGGACCTTGCAGGTCATCTAGTCTAACCCACTTAGAAACAGCAGATAATACTAAAAAGGACCCAAAACGTCCTGGCTCAAAATATCCTGTGCCTTCTCAGTTACAAAAAGTACAAATTTCTTTTTAATTCGTTTAATCATCCTTCTTTCAAAATAACACCACAGGAGTGGTGTGAAGTCCTCTCTTGCCAGCGAATCAGTGAATCCCCTAAACCAGGGGTCTCCAACCTTTGCAACTTTAAGTCTGAAGGACTTCAGTTCCCAGAATTCTCTCTGAGAATTCTGGGAGTTGAAGTCCTTTAGACTTAAAGTTGCAAAGGTTAGAGACCCCTGCCCTAAACTACCTTTTGCTATTTTTTAAACCAATAATTTGATTTCACCCTCCTGATTTCCAATTGAACTTTAAACATGATCTCAGGTAAAAAGCCGTTCGTTCCTTTCCTTCATACCCTCTTGCAAGTTTATATGTGAGCCAAAGGACATCTTCAGTAGGGACTCCCCAGATCCAATTGGACTGCGTTTGCACGATATAATGCACAGACCCAATTTTCTAAGCTTCTCGCGAAGAATGAATTACGCCGCTCGGATTCACACCACACGATACTTGCACGCTAAAGTGCGGTTTGCTACCTGGTAGTTGAGTGTGCTACGAAAACACAATAGTGTGTGTGTATAGGGGGGGGGGGGGTTGGGAGAAAGAGAAGCGCCGTAGCAAAAGTCGACGTAGAATAACCACAAACCACTGCCAGTTTCTCGTCGGTTCCTATACCGTACCGGAATCGTATCGGTTAAAGACGATGCACAGCGGCCAGGGCAAGCCTCGCAAATTGGGGACTATCCGACCTAAGCCCTCAGGCTCAGGGGTCAGTTCAGCACAGCAGAAAGGGAGCGAAAAACCTCCGCCACGAGAGCAATTTTGTAGAGCGGAGGCGCTTCGCAAGGCACCAAAAGTGAGCATGCGTAATGGAGTCCTCGCTTTCAATATTGAAATATGATAGTTCAAGGGAGGGAAATTAGGCCTCGGCTTCAGAACTAACGCCCTTTCTCCTTTCCACGAATGTTATTTCCCTCTTCTGCCTACGTTCCTTCTGCCTCAGGACAAGCCTTTAATAGGGACTCCTTTTTTTACCTGCTCCAACCAAGACAGCCGCCACCACCACCACCGTCGCTGCCGCTCCCTTGCCGCCCAGACTTGGCTTCACAAGGAAAAGTGAAAGCGAAACGGCGCGGAAGGTGCTTGTCCAGCTCAGCCTCTTGAGGCGCCGTACGCGAGCGGGCTCTAAACCAGGGGTCTGAAGAAGCTTCTTGAATGAGAAGCGCAAGATATTCAAAGGAAAAAAGCAAGAAAGTCCAGTTGCCCACTGAAAAAGCACCTTTGGGACCACCATGACCTAGATCAGGGGTCCCCAACCTTTGCAACTTTAAGTCTGAAGGACTTCAGGTCCCAGACTTCTCCAGCCAGCTTCGCTGGCTGGAGAAGTCTGGGAGTTGAAGTCCTTCAGACTTAAAGTTGCAAAGGTTGGGGACCCCTGACCTAGATGACTGAGACTCTCTATAGGCTTTTAGCGATCCAATTTAGGATGAAACCCCTTTGAATGGTGTGGAAGTAGGAATGGATTTCCAGAGAAAAATATTGCAGACTGCAGGAACTAGGAGCACTACTCAGATGACCCCGAGGACACAGATAAACCTCCCAATGCTTCAAAGACCCTCTAAAAGGATGCATATGACCAGCTTTCCACAAGGAGTATAAATCCTTCCATTTCCCACTATCCAGTCAGAGCTGAAAAAGCTTCATTCCCAGCATTGCTCGCTGGGGAATTTTGGGAGATGAAGTCGACCAGTCATAAAGTTGCCAAGGTTGGAGACCCCAGCTCTAAAATAAAGGGCAACAAAACATTACTGCTGAATCTTCTTACTGCTTGTTACTATGTCCGCTGCTGAGCACCGAACTAAGAGCACCCGTTTCATTTATTAGACTAGTGTTTCTCTACTTTGGCCACTTGAAGATGTGGGGACTTTAATTCTCAGGATTCCTCAGCCAGCATCTCACATTTTCAAGGGGTCAAGGTTGAGAAACACTGCATTAAATAGGGCCTGTTTTTCAGGCACCTTAATCGGTTCTCAGTGTTACCTGCATGACATTCATTGGATTAAACACTTTTTATTTGTTCACGCTACCAGAATGTTGGAGAAAAAAATTGCGTAAAGCAGCACAGAATTCTACCCCATCTCTCTGGGCAGGAAAACTAGCAGAAAATAGAACTGGATTTGTCTGAACTTGGTATGGAGAAAATGCCAGCAAAGGAACGATTGGCTTATAAAACGGGCTGGATATCCAGCAGAACCAGGCCAAGGCTAAGAGGAAAATGAATAAAGACATTTAAAAAAACGGTGTAATTTCCACATTTGGAAAAGGCAGTAGGGTGGCAAATTTAAGTGTTGCTTTCAGCTAAGTCTCTTTCCTTCCACTCACTGATCCAAAACAAAGATAGGATTAAGTGGTTGAGGAGGGAAAAAATCAAAAGTTGTGGAGGGCATGCATGCCCTCCTTTATTTATTTTAAAACTCTCCTTTCTCTGGTGGGGCAATTATTCCAGAAGATCATTAAATATCAACAAAGAATTATAGGAGCTTTAATCAATAGTTGAATTTTGAACTCATTCTGTTAGAAACTCATATATGTACAACCCCCGCATGTTTATTTTTGCAGATATTAAAATAAGTATTTTTTGTATTTATTTATAATATTTTCTTTATAAAAAGTTTTTTTTTAAAAACCAATTGCACAGTAAATTCATGCTTACTGTCACAAGGGGTAGCTGTTTTGCTACTTTGGTTTAGTTAAGCACTGAAGTTAATAAAAAATATTTCTGTAAAATAAAATAGAAGTAGAAAACGATGGTTTTATATTCAATGTTTAATTTGATTTGGAAGAGTGTATTTCACAAATTAAACATTTCGTGTTATTGCTTTTCAAAAGTTAAACAATAGCATGAATTGAAAAATACTAACAGGTACCCATAACTACACTACTACTCATACCTAAATGTAATTTAAATTATATATTTCCAAAAAAAACTAGTTGTTACCAAAAATCAATATTTACTATTAGTCTGGGAAACACTAGTACAGATCCAGAATTAAAGAGCTGCTTTTTGCAAATAAAATTATGCCACAGAAGTTAATCTGAACATTTCTTCTACCTCATTTTATGTTTAACTGCTATAGCAAATCCTGTGGCTACTCTTCCAGGAATATCTTTTACTCTGGCAACACATTTCAATAGACTTGATTATAAGGAATGTGCCAAAAAAGTTTCTAAGCCCCGTTTATTTCAGAAGCAGTTTTAATTCAACTTAATCATAAAATGTGCATTATAAAAGATTGCCAATAGTCTTCATCAAGAGTAGCACATATTAAAAGGAAGAATAGGGTGATGAAATTGCAACTACAACTAAGTCATGTGCAGTGGCTTGGCATTACTATCATTAATAAAATACAATTTTCATGTAAATGTATTCACACTCCATATTTTCCTGCATGAGGATTCCTGGTACAGGACAAATTGTCATATGACAATTAGAGGGAGATAAAAAACACTCCCTGACATTTCAAGAAAATCTTTATTTTCTTCACTTATACAGAGTATATATCTCTGAGATGCCAAGATCAGAGTTCAATAGAAAGTTTATGAATATTGTCCTGTTCTCTGTATGGCTGGTTTTCATTTAGGATATGTACAGTGAAGTACAGAGATGAAAGTTTCCTTTCCACAGAACTATTTCCTGAAGTGAGAAGGTCACAACATTCATGCATTTCAAAAGGGATCATTCAGACACTAAGGCATCATTAAACATTATTATTCCGAAATGGTTTAATGCTGTAGTCTTGTCAATTACCTGACATTAATCTTTTCCAGGGAAGAATACAAAGTCAGTTCAGAGTTCATAAAAACTGTTCATCTGGGAGTTGTCTGTCCCTGCTTGAAAGTAATTATGATTTTTCCCCCAAGAAGAGATTCAGTACATTGTGAACTAAAAATAACACAATAGAACCATTTGGACTTTAGTACTGACATAAATACTTTCACCTCTGGCTAGAGCATATTTGGAAGGTTTGGAAATGCCTTCTTGGGAGTGAAATGTGATTAACTTATGGAACTAATAAAAACGTATGATTTTACACTTGTCTGCATGAATAAATATACTGTTCCTGTGTCCATGATTCATCTGGGTTTTTTATTCTATTTTTTCCCCCCGGATTTATACCCCGCCCTTCTCCTTGTTAGGACCCAGGGCGGCGCACAGGCATTATTAAAACCATAACAAAAAACAATATACATCATTAGACTGGTAGTCATGGGGGACTTTAACTTGCCGTCGGCAGGCGAAGCCTCTGGAGCAGCTCGGGAGTTCATGGCCTCCATGACGGCCATGGACCTGACCCAGGTAGTTTTAGGCCCCACTCACGAGGGAGGAAACACACTGGATTTCATCTTTGTCTCGGGACAGTGGAGTTGTGATCTAGGAATAGGGGACCTAGCCATCACTCCCTTGTCATGGACAGATCATGCTCTCCTTCGGCTGGACTTTCCAATCGCTACACCTCACCGCGGGGAGGCGGAACCGGATATTCCTATATGGTTCCGCCCCAGGCTTCTAATGGACCCGGAAAGGTTCCAGAGGGAGCTTGGGCCAATTCCTGTGACCCTGCCCCGCGACTCGACTGAGGACCTAGTGGCCGCATGGTTAAGTGCGGCCGCGGGGGCCTTGGACCGAGTCGCGCCCTTGCGGCCTCTCTTGCGGCGGCGAATCACCCAGGCTCCTTGGTTTACTGAGGAGCTTCGGGAGATGAAACGCCACAAGAGATGCCTAGAGAGCAGATGGAGATCCTCTCGCTCCGAAGCCGACCGAACACTAGTGAGAACCCATATTAGGGCTTACTTAGTGGCGATAAGGGTGGCCAAACGTGAGTATTGTGCCACCCTTATTGCATCCGCAGATAACCGCCCTGCCGCCCTGTTTGGGGTGACCCGCTCCCTCCTTCATCAGAGGCCGCGGGAAGCCCCTCTGCAAGGGCGAGCAGAGGAATTTGGGATTTATCTGCAGGAGAAAATCACTCGGATTCGGAATGAGCTACCCTCCATCGACAGTGGTCCTGTGGGACAGTCCGAGACTAGTCTTGAGGTTCCTTCTTGGGAGGAGTTTGACTTTGTTACCACCGAGGATATGGACAGGTTGTCAAGGAAACTTAGGGCGACCACATGTTTATTGGACCCGTGTCCCTCCTGGCTTGTACTGGCATCCTGGGAGACGACACGAGGCTGGCTCCAGGGCATTGTCAACGCATCTTTGAGTGAGGGGTCCTTGGCTGCCGTCTTGAAAGAGGCAGTAGTGAGGCCCCTCCTCAAGAAGCCGTCCCTGGACCCAGCTTTATTAGAGAACTATCGTCCGGTCTCCAACCTTCACTTTTTGGTGAAGGTTGTCGAGAGTGTGGTAGCCCAACAGTTTCCGCGACACCTGGAGGAAGTTGATTATCTAGACCCGCGCCAGTCCGGCTTCCGACCCGGTCACAGCACCGAGACGGCATTGGTCGCGTTGGTTGATGATCTCTGGAGGGCGCGGGATAGAGGTTATTCCTCTATCCTAGTCCTATTAGACCTCTCGGCGGCTTTTGATACCATCGACCATGGTATCCTATTGCACCGACTGGGGGGGTTGGGGCTGGGAGGCACCGTTTTGCGGTGGTTCTCATCCTACCTCTCTGGTCGGTCGCAATATGTGTTGACGGGAGGGCAGAGGTCGACCTCGAGGCCTCTCTTATGTGGGGTTCCTCAGGGGTCAGTCCTCTCGCCCCTCCTTTTCAACACATATATGAAGCCGCTGGGTGAGATCATCCGTGGTTTTGGGGTGGAGTACCACCTGTACGCTGATGACACCCAGCTGTACATATCCACCCCAAACCACCCCAATGATGCCGCCGAAGTGCTGTCCCGGTGTTTGGAGGCCGTACGGATCTGGATGGGTGGTAACAAACTCAAGCTCAACCCTGCCAAGACTGAGTGGCTGTGGTTTCCGGCACCCCGGTTCAGCCAGATTACACCAACTCTGGCCATTGGGGGCGAAACATTGGCCCCCGTGGAGAGGGCGCGCAATTTGGGTGTCCTCCTGGATTCCTGGCTATCCATGGAGGACCATGTGGCGGCCGTGGCCAGGGGGGCATTTCATCAGGTACGCCTGATGCGCCAATTGCGCCCCTTACTGGACCGGGCTGCCCTTCGCACAGTCACTCAAGCTCTCGTGACGTCCCGACTCGACTACTGTAATGCTCTCTACATGGGGCTTCCCTTGAGGTGCACTCGAAAGCTACAGCTAGTCCAAAACGCAGCCGCGCGTGTGATTATGGGAGCCACTAGATGCTCCCACATAACACCGATCCTGCGCGAGCTGCATTGGCTTCCTGTGGTTTTTCGAGTGCGCTTCAAGGTTTTGACAACTATCTTTAAAGCGCTCCATGGCTCGGGGCCTAGTTATATGCGAGACCGCCTCCTGCCCCATACATCCCTTAGACCGATACGCTCCCACAGAGAGGGCCTTCTCAGGGTGCCGTCGGCCGGACAATGCCGACTGGCGACACCCAGGGGAAGAGCCTTCTCTGTGGCGGGCCCAGCCCTTTGGAATGACCTACCCCCTGAATTACGTACCATCACCGACCTCCGCCTCTTCCGCCAATGTCTTAAGACATATTTGTTCCAACAAGCCGGCCTAGCCTAACCTCCCATGGGGACTTTTAGGTAGTTTTAAATTGGGTTTTTAAATTTTGGTTTTAGCGCAGGATAGGTTTATTTAATAGTTTTTTAAATTATATTTATTGTATTTTGTATGTTTTTAAATTTCCTGTGCGCCGCCCTGGGTCCTTTGTGGAGAAGGGCGGGATATAAATTTAAATAAATAAATAAATTAAAAACATATTAAATTATTAAACCCGTGCTAAAAACCCATTTAAAACCCTGCAAATTACAATTTATATATAAAAAGTCAGAAATGGGGGGCTATGCCAGGCCGGCTTGTTGGAGTAGATAGATATTGTTGGATAGATATGATATTCTTTTTTTATTTTTATTTTATTTTAATCATATTTATATCCCGCCCTTCTCCGCAGAGGACCCAGGGCGGCGCACAGGAATTTAAAAGCATACCAAAGAATAAATACATAATTTAAAAGCATATTAAAATTGTTCTAGTCCTAGAAATTGCATATTAAATTGTTCTAGTCCTATGCTAAAACCAATTTTAAAATCCCCAATTTAAAACTCTCTAAAATAGTCCCCACGGGAGGTTAGGGTAGGCCAGCTTGCTGAAAAAGATGTGTCTTTAGACACTGGCGGAAGAGGCGGAGGTCGGTGATGGTACGCAATTCAGGGGGTAGGTCGTTCCAAAGGGCAGGGCCCGCCACAGAGAAGGCCCTTCCCCTGGGCGTCGCCAACCGGCATTGTCCGGCTGATGGCACCCGGAGAAGACCCTCCCTATGGGAGCGGATCGGTCGAAGGGATGTGTGGGACAGGAGACGGTCTCGCACATAACTAGGCCCCGTGCCGTGGAGCGCTTTAAAGATGGTAATCAGTACATTGAAACGCACCTGGAAGGCCACAGGTAGCCAGTGCAGCTCGCGCAGGAGAGGTGTTATATGGGACTCCCTTGAGGCTCCCTTGATCACCCGCGCGGCTGCATTCTGAACTAACTGTAACCTTCGAGTGCACCTCAAGGGGAGCCCCATGTAGAGAGTGTTACAGTAGTCTAGACGGGATATCACAAGTGCTTGAGTGACTGTGCGAAGGGCGTCCCGGTCCAGTAAGGGAAGCAATTGGTGGAGCAGGCGCACCTGGTAAAACGCCCCGCTGGCCACGGCTGTCACATGGTCCTCCATGGTCAGCCGGGAATCCAGGACGACACCTAAATTGCACGCCCTCTGCACGGGGGCCAATAGTTCGCCTCCTATGGCCAGTGTTGGACTTACCTGGCTAAACCGGGACGCCGGAAACCACAGCCACTCGGTCTTGGACGGGTTGAGTTTGAGTTTGTTACTCCCCATCCAAACCCGTACGGCCTCCAAATACCAGGACAACACCTCAACGGCATCGTTGGGGTGGTTTGGGGTAGATATGTACAGCTGAGTGTCGTCAGCGTACAGATGGTACTCTACCCCAAAACTGCGGATGATTTCGCCCAGCGGCTTCATATAAGTGTTGAACAGGAGTGGCGAGAGGACCGAGCCCTGAGGTACCCCACATATGAGGGGTCTCGAGGTCGACTTCTGCCCTCCTGCCAACACGAATTGCGACCGACCGGAGAGGTAGGAAGAGAACCACCGTAGCATGGTGCCTCCCACGCCCAACCCCCCCAGTCAGTGCAATAGGATACCATGGTCGATGGTATCAAAAGCCGCTGAGAGGTCTAATAGGACCAGGATAGAGGAGCACCCTCTATCCCGCGCCCTCCAGAGATCATCCACCAATGCAACCAATGCAGTCTTGGTGCTGTGCCCGGGTCGGAAGCTGGACTGGCGTGGGTCTACATAATCAACTTCCTCCAGGTGACGGGGAAACTGCTGTGCCACTACACTCTCTACAACCTTCGCTAAAAAGTGGAGGTTGGAGACCGGATGATAATTTACCAACAATGCTGGGTCCAGGGAAGGCTTCTTGAGGAGGGGTCTCACCACCGTCTCTTTCAGGGTGGTAGGCTAGAACCCCTCACTCAAAGAGGCATTCACTATATCCTGGAGCCAGCCTCGTGTAACCTCCCAGGATGCCAGTACAAGCCAGGAGGGACACGGGTCCAATAAACATGTGGTGGCCTTAAGTCTCCTCGACAACCTGTCCATATCCTCGGTAGTGACAAAGTCAAACTCCTCCCATGATATTGTCTCAAGATCTGCATCGGACAATCCCTCCAGACCACTTTCAGTGGGGAGCAACTCGCTCCGAATCTGAGTGATTTTATCCTGCAGATACTCTCCAAATTCCTCTGCTCTGCCCTGCAAAGGGGCTTCCCGCAGCCTCTGATGAAGGAGGGAGCGGGTCACCCCAAACAGGGCAGCAGGGCGGTTATCTGCGGATGCGATAAGAGTGGCACAATAATCACATTTGGCTACTCTTATCGCCACTAGATGTCGTCAAATGGGATCTTACTAGTGTTCAGTCAGATTCGGACCGAGAGGATCTCCACCTACTCTCCACCTACTCTTGCGGCATTTCATCTCCCTCAGCTCCTCGGAAAACCAGGGAGCCTGGGTGATTCGGTGCTGCGTGAGAGGCCGCAAGGGCGTGACCCGGTCCAAGGCCCCCATGGCCGCACTATACCATGCAGCCACAAGGTCCTCAGTCAAGTCGCGCATCAAGGACACAGGTAATGGCCCAAGCTCCCTCTGGAACCTTTCTGGGTCCATCAGGCACCTGGGGCGGAACCATCTTGGGATCTCTGGTTCCGCCTTCCTGCGGTGGGGTGCGATGATTGGAAAGTCCAGCCAAAGGAGAGCGTGATCTGTCCATGACAAGGGTATGGTGACTAAATCCCCTATTCCCAGATCATTCCTCCACTGTCCAGAGACAAAAATTAGATCCAGAGTGTGTCCTCCGTCGTGAGTGGGGCCATGAACTACTTGGGTCAGGTCCATGGCCGTCATGGAGGCCATGAACACCCGAGCTACCTCGGATGTCTCGCCTACCGATGACAGGTTGAAATCCCCCATGACTAGTAGTTTGGGGGTATCAACCGCCATCTTGGCGACCACCTCAAGGAGCTCGGGCAGGGCTGCTGTTACATAGTGGGGAGCCAGGTATACAATCAACACGCCCAACTGCCTTCCAAGGCCCCACTTCACGTAGAGGGACTCACAACCGGTCATCTGTGGTACAGTGGTCTCTCTCGGCTCAAGACCTTCCTTAACGATAATCGCCACCCCCCCACCCCTACCTCAAATTCAAATTAAGATTTATTAACCGCACCCTCTCCCCACAGGGACCCGGGGCGGTGCACAGGCATAATTAAAAACAATATACAAAATACAAACATTACTTAAAATAAAATTAAATAAATCTACCTATGCTAAAAATATATAATTAAAACCCATTAAAATTTGTAATTAAAAGACAGAGAGAACTATTCAAGGCCGGCCAGTCGAAAGAGATGGGTCTTCAATTTTACCTGGAAGGAGCGGAGGTCGGTGGTCGTTCTAATATCAGGGGGAAGGTCGTTCCAGAGGGCCGGGCCCGCCACAGAGAGCGCCCTTCCCCTGGGCGTCGCCCGCTGACAAAGTCTAGTGGACGGCACCCGGAGAAGCCCCTCTCTGTGGGAGCGAATCGGTCGTGAGGATGTGTGGGGCAGGATCCGATCTCGCAGATAGCTAGGTCCCGAGCCATGGAGCGCTTTGAAGATGATAACTAACACCTTGAAGCGCACCCGGAAGACGACAGGTAGCCAGTGCAGCTCGCGCAGGAGCGGTGTTACATGGGCAAACCTGGAGGTGCCCATAATTGCTCGCGCGGCCGCATTCTGAACTAACTGAAGCCTCCGGGTGCACCTCAAGGGGAGCCCCATGTAGAGAGAGTTGCAATAGTCCAGTCGGGATGTCACGAGGGCATGGGTGACTGTGCGAAGGGCGTCCCGATCCAATAGGGGGCGCAATTGGCGAACCAGGCGAACCTGGTAAAACGCCCTCCTGGCCACGGCTGTCACTTGCTCTTCCATAGACAGCCGGGTATCCAGGAGGACACCCAAATTGCGCGCCCCATCCACAGGGGCAAGATATTCGCCCCCTATGGCCAGCGTTGGAGAAAGCTGGTTGAATCGGGCAGCCGGAAACCACAGCCACTCGGTCTTGGTCGGGTTGAGCCTAAGTCCGTTACTTCCCATCCAGATCCGCACGGCTTCCAGGCACTGGCACATCACCGCTACGGCATCGTTGGGGTGGTCTGGGGTAGATATGTACAGCTGGGTGTCATCAGCGTACAGATGGTACTCTACCCCAAAACCACGGATGATCTCACCCAGCGGCTTCATGTATGCATTAAACAGGAGAGGCGAGAGGACCGACCCCTGAGGCACCCCGCATGTGAGGGGTCTCGGGGTCGACCTCTGCTCTCCTGCCCGCACAAATTGCGATCGGCCAGAGAGGTAGGAGGAGAACCACCGCAAAACGGTGCCTCCCACCCCCAACCCCCCCAGCCGATGCAATAGGATACCATGGTCGATGGTATCGAAAGCCGCCGAGAGGTCTAATAGGACCAGGATGGAGGAACATCCCCCATCTCTGGCCCTCCAGAGATCATCTACCAACGCGACCAATGCCGTCTCGGTGCTATGCCCGGGCCGAAAGCCGGACTGGCGCGGATCTAGATAGTCAACTTCCTCCAGGTGACGGGGAAACTGTTGTGCCACCACACTCTCAACAACCTTCGCCAAGAAGGGAAGGTTGGAGACTGGACGGTAGTTGTTCAAAAGAGCTGGGTCCAAAGAGGGCTTCTTGAGGAGGGGCCTCACCATAGCCTCTTTTAGGGAGGCAGGCAAGGAACCCTCACTCAAGGATGCGTTGATAACCTCTTGGAGCCAGCCTCGTGTCACCTCCCAGGATGCCAGTACAAGCCAGGAGGGGCACGGGTCCAATGAACATGTGGTGGCTCGCAGTCGCCCACGTAGCCTGTCCATATCCTCGGAAGTAACGGGGTCAAACTCCTCCCAAACAAGATCTCTCTCGTGGCATCCCACTGGGCCATGAATGGGGGCTAGCTCACTCTGTATCTGGGCGGTTTTCTCCTGCAGAAAAATCACAAATTCCTCTGCTCTACCCTGTAGCGGGGCTTCCCGCTCCCTCTGATGAAGGAGAGAACGGGTCACCCTAAACAGGGCGGCAGGGCGGTTTTCTGCGGATGCTATGAGGGTAGCACAATGGTGACGTTTGGCCACCCTCAGCGCCACAATGTAAGTCCGTAAATGGGCTCTTACCTGTGTCCGGTCAGATTCAGAGCGGCTAGCCCTCCACCTTCTCTCTAGGCATCTCTTGCGGCGTTTCATCACCCGCAGCCCCTCAGTAAACCAAGGAGCCAGGGTGGTTCGCCGCCGCGAGAGAGGCCGCAAGGGCGCGACCCGATCTAAGGCTCCCACGGCCGCATTATTCCATGCGGCCGTGAGGTCCTCCATCGGGGCGCGGGTCAGGGATACAGGAAATGGCCCAAGCGCTGTCTGGAACCCGTCCGGGTCCATCAAGCGCCTGGGGCGGTACCAGATTGGTAACTCTGGTTCCGCCTCCCCGCGGAGGGGAGCAGCGGTCGGAAAGTCGAGTCGGAGAAGTGAGTGGTCTGACCATGACAAGGGTGTGATGACTATATCCCCTGTACCCAGATCACTCTTCCATTGGCCCGAGACAAAGATGAGGTCCGGCGTATGTCCACCCTCATGGGTGGGGCCTTGAATTACTTGGGTCAGGTCCATGGCCGTCATGGAAGCCATGAACTCCCGAGCTACCACGGATGATTCGCCCAACGATGGCAGATTAAAGTCCCCCATGACTATAAGTCTGGGGGTCTCCACTGCCACCGTAGCGATCACCTCGAGGAGCTCGGGCAGGGCTGCTGCTACATAGCGGGGAGCCAGGTATACAACCAGCAAGCCCAACTGCCTCCCTAGGCCCCACTTCATGCAGAGGGACTCACAGCCGGAGGTCTGAGGCACAATGGACTCTCTCGGCTCCAGGCCTTCCTTAATAATGACCGCTACCCCGCCACCCCTGCCTAGGGCCCGCGGCTGATGAAATGCGCGGTAGCCTGGTGGGCACATTTCAACGAGGGGATGACCTCCCTCGGGGCCCAACCAGGTCTCCGCAATTCCTACCAGGTCCGGCTCCCCCTCTGACACAAGGTCACTAATGAGGGGGGCTTTGTTGACAACGGACCTGGCGTTGCAGAACATCAGCCGCAGACCCTGGCTCTGTATTCCCTGGCCACCTAGCCTGCGGGGGTTGTGGCACCCGACCGTTTGTAACCAACGGCTGCGTGCCACCAACCGGGAGGATGAGAATTGTCTCCCCTCGGTCCTGCCCCTCCCCACGACCCTCTGAATTGGTAAGCCCTCCTGAGGAACGACTCGGGTATCCCCCTTCCTTTCGCCTTCCGCTTCCCGCCGTCGACTGCTATCCTGGCCCTTACTATTGATCGTTGCTTCCGTCTCCATCTGTCTATATCTTTTTTTAGACCCCTCCCCCACCCCAACCCTGGAACCCCCTAAAATCCGAATTAAAAAATTACAAAGAAACCCCCTGAGCTTGCGCTTCGCCCACCTCTCAGGAGCAATAACTCCATCTTCGAGGTGGGCCCGAGTTAAACTAGGGGGCCAAGCCTGCGAGAGGGCAGAATCTCGCAGGCAAAGGAGGTCACGCCTCGAATACATTTCTAGGGGAACATGGAGGCTGCATAAACCAGGGGAACGTAATTGCAAGTTAATGTTTAGTTAGTTAATTAGTTAGTTAGAAAGAGTCCAGATAAAGTGCAGGAGTAAAGTGGCAGTGTACAGTGCAAATAATAGGAGATGGTAAGTCCATAGAGGTAAATCCATAGGGGTAGGAGGGGTAAAGTCAGATAGTCCAAAAGATAGTCCAAAAGAAAGTCCGGCAGATGGGAAAGATCGCAGTTCAGCCCCTTTAAAGGGCCCCATCCATCTGCCCTCTTCAGCCACACAGGCCTCAGTCTGCATTTAGTGCCGTGCAGCTAGATGGTCCACTGCACGGCCTGATGGTAAATGCTGCCATGTGCAGGCTTGGCTTACCTCCTCCAGTCCCATGCACTCACTCCCAGTCCTCCTCGGCCAAAGTTCCACCACTCCACGATCCGGCTGCTTGGCTGCTTGGCCTCCTCTCCTTCCATTCGCTCCTTCACTCCTTCCTTCCGTTTCTATTTCCGTTCCATTCCTTCTTTCTCCTTCTCCTTTCTCTTTCCAATCTCTCCTCTCCTTCTTTCCTTCTTCCTCCTTCCTCCTTTCCATCCCTTCTCCACACGTTTCCTCTCTTCCAATCTCTCCTCTCACATCCTCTCTCCTTCCTCTCACCTCCTCTCTCCGTTCCAGCTTCTCCATCTGCAGCCGTTGTTCGCAGCCGCTCCAGCCCCGGATCAGGTAGGGAACACTCGGGTCGGGGTC
The DNA here is from genome assembly GCA_039707465.1 of Rhabdophis nuchalis. Lineage (NCBI taxonomy): Eukaryota > Metazoa > Chordata > Lepidosauria > Squamata > Natricidae > Rhabdophis > Rhabdophis nuchalis. The sequence goes on along the minus strand of CM077644.1, from coordinate 201,641,590 downwards.
GGATGTAGGCTGCACGATCTCCCATCCACTCGTGCAGCCCGATGGAAAATCCTCCCTTCCGCCCGGCCGTTCGCTTGCCTCCAGCGTCCCGGCCTCACAGGCCTGCCTCCTCCTACTTCCTGGCAAGCCGGGGACGCGCTAGGCCGAACAGGCCGATTCGGGCCTTCTCCTCGCTCTTCGCCTCGCCGTCACACACTCGGCTCACCCTCCGTCTCCAAAACGGCCCGGTGTGACGACTGGCATGTAGCCTTGCTGGGCCAGCCCTCGGAGATGGTCAGTGAGGGCTGGCGACATTCCCCTGGGGCAAAACAGCCCCCGGCCCCCGCCCTGCCTTCAGAATCGGACCTCCATTCCGCGCATGCGCAAACTCACCTAGGGCCTGTGGCTGATGAAATGCATGGTAGCCTGGTGGGTACATTTCCACGAGGGGTAATCCACCCTCGTGGCCCAACCAGGTCTCCGTTATACCCACCAGGTCTGGCTCCCCCTCTGACACAAGGTCATTAATGAGGGGGGCTTTGTTCATCACGGACCTGGCGTTGCACAGCATCAGCCTAGGGCCCCGGCTCTGTGATCCTTTACCTCCTAGATTGCGGGGGGAGCTCAGGGAGTTGGGCCGTGTGACCGCTTGTAACCAGCGGCCACGTTCCCCCAACAAATGATGAGACATCACCATACACTGCAGTTGAATTCTGAAAGTTTAGATTGGAGGTCTATGAATCAAATATTCCCCCATTTCTCCAGACCTGGGCTTATTTTGGGAATTTGCAACATAGCAGCTGTATTTACCATCCCTTTTATTCTAACTAAGATAGTGTTTTGTGACTTAATATTGTATACCACAAAGAAGATGTCCTAGTATAGACTGTTATTTTGCATTTAACATTTATGTTCATTTTATAATTAATTCCTTAAGACATCTTTTCTGTAGTAATCTTGATCTACAGTTACTTCTGTGAATTTTGAGAATTTTATAATAAAGATTACTGATTAAAAAAAGATTAAAACAATCAAAATCTTAGTTCTAATGAGATTTTATCCATTTTTATTTTATGTTTAAATTATTTTTGTCCTGTTCATGAAATTTTCAAAATTGTTTAGACCTTACCACTTGAAAAGATAACTGATGCCTAGTATATTTACATGGTGAAATGATGCATGAAAACTAAAGAGAGAAAAGTCTTAAAAGTTACAGGTTTGTCAATATTTTTATGTGGTTTAAGATATAAGCACATCCTAATTTACAATATTACAATACAATAGCAGAGTTGGAAGGGACCTTGGAGGTCATCTAGTCCAACTCCCTGCCCAGGCAGGAAGCCCTATACATTTCAGACAATTTTTTTGGAAACATCTGCAATCAACAGTGAGTTAAATGAGGAAGGAAATGATTGTCTAGAAACTTTTATTTTGGCTGCTGATGTCACTATTTTGTAAATATCACATATTCAAACATTCATGAAAGTAATTGTAGACCAAGATTATGACAGAAAAATTAAAGTCTTAAGAAATTAGTCATAAAATGAACATAAATGTTAAATGCAAAATAACAGTCTATACTAGGACAGTTTCTTTGTGGTATACATTATTAAATGCAGATTTTACTTCTATATATTATGTCCATGTCAGTTATTTTGAATGAAATACTATCTCTGGGGTGTTCGTATCATGACTGTATTGAAAATATTTACAAAGCTTAATAACTATTTAAATCAGGAAAAAAAATCCACCTTCAATATTCTCCTTTCAGGGAAACTGTCTAATTAAGTATTGAAACCTGGAAACTTCCATAAAAATGCAATGGTAATAGCTGATTTGTTTCTTAACCTTCCAAAGATTTTCTTTCTTGGAGAGCTGATTGGTTGAATACAATGCATTAGCTATCTGTTTTCCAGCAAAAATACTCAGATTTGGAGCTGCTTCTGATGTGAAATTTTCTGGCTGTACATGCAAGTTACCACTGACTTGACCCCAACCATAATAAAAACAAATTTGAGCAGCCTTAAGGAAAAGAAGGAAATTATAAAATCTATGCTTAGATAATTAAATTATAATATTTGCTGAACAAAGATAGTGTAACTTTGATGTTTGTGGGGAAACAGTGCCATTCTTATAAATGTTATTGTAATTTCTGTCCTAGGTATGTACATCTTCTTGTTACATCTTATTTTTATCTTCATTAAACATTTTAAAAATATAAATACAATTTCTGATATATTCCTACAGATTTGTTTCAGCTTCAATAAAACAAGTCTGTGACTTTGGGAAAATGGAATTACCACTGAGATAATTACATTATAGACAACTCAGATGTTTTTATTTTGAAATTTTAAACTACTTTCAGTGTGCTGATGGCTTATTTCAAGTAACTAATACAGTGTTACATATGGTACTTTACATGGGAATAGGTTCTACTGTACTGTAAACAATGAGACTAACTTCTGAGTCAGAATGGATAAGATTTCATTAGAAGGCAGCTTTCTGAAATATCCTTTCCTTTAGTTGGTAACCTGAAGATATATTGAAATAATTGTTACCATATTTTCCTCCCATAAACCATATTTTTACAGTTTGTTAGCTACAATCCGAATCCTTCTAGAGGAAACCAGATTGGAAAAGGTGGCTATAGAAACCAGAAAATAAATTCTGTTGAATTTAATAGAACTTGGTTATACATCTATATATCCATACATACAAATATGTATCTGAATATATTTGAATCCTGGAAACAACACTGGGATTCCTATATGCAAGAGCATGTTGTACATAAGAAACAGCATGTTCACAGATGCCTGACAGATGGTTTGTGCTGTCATTTCCGATAGTGCCACTTAGCTATTAGGAAAGTGGAGGGAAGCATGGGTTCTGCATTTACTCTGTGTAACACTTCCAAACAGATGGTCAAAGCTGCCAGCAAAAAGACTGCCCTTTTAGTACTGCAAATATGATCCCATTCCAAAATCTAATATTTATCAAACACATAAATTAAGGTATTTTTAACCATGACTGAGGCAACAAAGAGATAAGAGAACTTTAAAAATAATATCACATAAACCTCTTAAAAAGCATTTTAACAGCAACAAACAGATCCAGTAAGTTAACTAGGTCCAGGTGCACACATGTAAGTGGGGAATGTGAGTTTCACATTTCATATGAACATTTAAAAATAAACTCCTGTGCATGTGGCACATTTAGAACACAATGGGGAAGTAGCAGTAAGATTATTATGAAGGACATCTGCAAGTTCTTTTTATACTCATGGTTACTATGCAATATTTCCCCTCAGAGATAAAATAGTTTCCCTTTTAAGTATAGAGCAGTCGTTCCCAACCTTTTTTGGCCATGCCCTACCTAAGCATCTCTAAAATCCTGACCCCCCCCCCTCATGACATATAATTCTTAACTTTACTCAGAAAGTGTACTCTACTCATGTGGAGGAAGCCTAAAAGGCCATTAACTTAGTTTAAACAAGGTTCAAATTGCCCCCATTAAAAATAAAATCACCCCCCTGTGGGGCATGGGCCCCATGTTGGGAACCACAGCTGTAGATTCTGTTAGCTTTATGAGAAAAAAAAATCATACATGCTGGCTTGAGTCATTGATATAAGTGTCACAAAGTAATGGTCAAATGATGCTACTTCTCTGATTTCAGAAGGAGTTGTTGTCCAGATAATTAAAATATAACCTTCAATGTCATATAATAAAAGCAAACTACAATATACCTGGTGAGCAAGTTCATGGGCTACTGTCATAGTAATTCCAAGTTTCCTTGATACTGAGGATTTTTCAGAATCATATAACAAAGCAGCTTCCCGGTACGTGGTCAATCCCCAATTCTCCATTGCACCAGACTGAAAATCTGGAACAGCTGCTAGATCTGTAATGAAATGTTATTTTCTTAAAATCTGTTTACCCCATACTATACCTGGAAAAAAACCCATGCATACACACAGACAAGTTGGGAACCACTGGTATAGAGGCTTTTAGATCCACTTCAAGAAGATTTATTCTTACTAAGGGGTTACTTGTTCATTTCCTTCTAGCATTTTTCTGTAAAGATTATCTCTGCTGTTTTGTTTGCTATCCTAGAAAAAGGGTGGACAATTGAGATCACACTGACTGCATTCCCTCCACTTCCCCATATTGTGGAACATCCCCAGATTATATTTGTGAAATTACAAGACAGCATTCTTCACTCAACAGATCTTTTACTCATAATAGCTTTTACTTATAATACTTACAATTATGTCTATGCTTTTAACTCAATTATCATCCTTTGAAGCAACCTAGGCTTCCCATTCATGGACAAAATCTATTTATGTGGTTGCTAAGATTTTACACTGACTTCATCATAATCATCATCAATAAGTCAAATAACTACCATTCTCACTTTGCCCCCTGGATTTTATTTGCCTCAGAATTTTTTTGTTTCATTCCAATGATTCAGGAAACTCAACCTTCAAAAACAACTAGACCAGGGGTATCAAACTTGCATTGTCACGGCATCGTCATGTGACATATTGCAACTTCTCCCCCTCCCTTTGCTAAACTGGATGTGGTCATGGACAGCGGATGACACATCTGGCCTGGGGGCCACAAGTTTGACAGCCCTGAATTGGACTATGCAAAAGGCAGCCTGAAGAGAGAGAGTGGGAGGAAGTAACTGATGAGGGGAGATACAAGAATAGACTATCCTATTCCCCTAACATTTCTGCACTGAAAGACACTTCATTGCTGGAATAAGAAAGGGAGAGTTTTGCAACCCCAATGGTCTTGTTGGCTTTGGACAAAGAGGAGAGGTCTTTTGGAGACAGACAATAAAGAAAACCTTCATCTATTCCTGCCATTTTAAATCTGGAATAAGTGTTTAACTAAAGTGATAGTGGGATGAAACATATCCCTTTCCTGTTTCTCTGAATGAGAAAGGAAGAGGACTGATTCTTGGTCCTTCTAGACCAGTGGGTCTCAACCTTCCTAATGCCACGACCCTTTAATACAGTTCCTCATGTTGTGTTGACCCCCAACGATAAAATTATTTTATGTTTTCCGTATTTTTTTGAAAATATGTGTTTTCCGATGGTCTTAGGCAACCCCTGTAAAAGGGTCGTTCGACCCCCAATGGGGTCCTGACCCACAGGTTGAGAACCACTGTTCTAGACAATTGGAAGGAGAAAGATAAAAGAGATTGAAAATGATGGTAGGACAAATATAGTTGATGTTTTACCAAGGGGAATATTTATTATCTAAATAATTCGTATTTCCAATTCTCTTATTAATTGCCATTAATAGGAGAATTGGAAAATTGGATTGTGGAAAAGGCAGGAAAAAGAACCATATTTAAAGGAATATCTTAATGTTTACTACGGACAATCAACTGAGTTAAATGCTTTCATTTTTATATTCAGTCAAAGTACTGCATTTATCTAGCAAGAACCAGTTTGTTGCAGTTGTTAAGGTATCTAGTTGGAAACCAGGACACCATGAATTCTAATTCTGCCTTAGAAACAAAACCAGCTGAGTCAATCATTCTCTTTCAGTCAGGAAGGAGGCAATGACAAACCATTTATCAAATCTTGCCAGAAAAACTGCAGAGACTTATCTAGGCAGTTGTCAGGATTAAGGATTGGCTAGAAGACACATACACACAAAACAATGCATCAGATGTCTGGTAGTTTCTGTTTCATTTAAGTCATAAAAGGAAACTGCAGAATACAAGAGTTCCTATATCTGGAAACTTAACTGTCTTTGCTTAATTAGATTACAAAGAATTACATTGTCAAGGAGACAACTAAACCTATCCAGCTCTTACGGTTTACAGTAATTGAGGGCTACATTTATTTTCCCTGACCAACCCTGTCATAGGCATAACCATGGTTCAGAGGGCCGGAATACAAAGATAAGAGCCCTTTGCAAAAATAGGACACCATTAGACACTCCATGTCTATTTTATTGTTCAGTGCCCTTTATGATTTCACACTGAAGTGAAACAAGGGTAGAAAAAATGAGCAAGCTTTCCCCTAATGAGGTAGTGCAGACATATTATTATTATTATAGTTGGTCATATAGTCAGCCAGATGTTTATATTCGATTTGGCATTTTTGTTCATTTTGTTCAAGTATTTCTCAAGGATCTGGGTAGGCAGCTATTGGTGCTTATTAATATTAAAGGTATCATCACAGGATGTATGCTATTCCATGTAAAACTGCCTTTTGCTATTGACTAATAGTGATTTTGTTGATGCTGATGGTGTTCAAATGGTGCTTCAGATGTTTTGGGATTGCACCCAAGGTGCCTATTGCTATTGGTACTATCTTTACTTTCTTTTCCCACAATTCTTCTATTTTCAAATCTTTATATTTTGTGATTTTTCTCAAATTCCTTTTCCCACCCTATTTTGCTGTCTCCAGATATTGTAATGTCCATTATACAAACTTTTTTGTCTTTCTTATCAACAGTTGTTATGTTTGTTGCTATGGCAGATGCTTGTCAGATAATTATCCAACATGGGATAATTTAAAAAAAAAAGAGAAGAATGACAGCTTTGGGGCAGGGGAAAGCAACTTTATTTGGCCTGGGCTACATTTTATTTTTACCTTTCAAGTTATGGTGGGATTGTTGAGTGCACACAATTGAAAGACAACTCCCATTATTTTTATTATTTTTATTTTGAAAACTGGGGTTTTTGTTAAATGTAAGAATAGATAGTCTAAGTGCATCAATTCTGAACTTGATTTCTATGACAAACAAGATGATGACAAAACTTGTTACATCTTCCATGTCTTAAGATCGAACAGATTTCTCCAGCATTGCACATTAAGGAATGTTTGCATCTGTGTTCAGGGACGGTTGCATAGGTATTCCATTTATATTTTTACAAATGTTTGTTCTGGCTAGGGGGCACTTAAATAGCAAAGCGCAGAACAGGAATTTGAATCAACCAATCAAGACCAGGGATGGGTTCCGGCAGTCACTACTGCCGGTTAGCTCGTGGGTGTGCCATGCACATGCACAGAGCAATAAAAATTGCTCTGCACATGTGCAGAAGCAAAAAACAAGATGGCAGGACCTATGGCACCACCGGGAGAACTGCTTTGGGGGTGTGGCAAGCCTAGGTCGCTGCCGGTTCCAGCGACCCAGACTGACAAACTACTACCAGTTCAGCCAAACTGGTCTGAACCAGTAGGAATCCACCACTGATCAGCACACAGGACATGGACCTCAGTGGTGAGTTTCCATTTTTTTTCACTACCGGTTCATTTGTGTGTATGCATGCGATGCTTCTGCACATTCGCAGAAGCATCTGGGCAGGTGGGCAGAGTCTTCTGCCACCATCACTACCAGTTAGCTCAATCCGGGCTGAACTAGGAGCAACCCATCTCTGGTGCACCTCCACACAACAAAGTTGGGATTTGAGAGCTGTTTGCCTCAACCTGTTGCAGACATCTACAACCTTTGCTTACCCATCAACCCCATGAATAGATATGCAGAAACGGATACAGGCCATTGCAGGCAATTTTAAATCAGCCTCTCTTAATCAGTAAGTTACACATTCTGATGTCAGTAGCTTTACTGGTAAGAACACACAGAGTTAGGATTCTAGCCTCTGAGTAATAAGGGTGGTATCTCTTACCTTTAAATAGCGTTTATTGTCTTTTGGTAACAGCTGATTTTTAAAATATGATTTATACTCAGTAAGAAGCTAGCTTTTTTATATATTCCTATTTCACTACATTATACATTTCTAAAATATTTGATGTCAAACATTTGTCTGCTCTTCTATCATTTTAAAATCCCTCTTGGCCTTTATGTAATCCATTTGCTACTTCTTAATGGAGGTACTATTACATGGAGTGTTATTAGATGAAATATGATGACAGAAATGATGTGACTGTACACATAACACAGCTTAGGCATAAAGTAGTGCTTCCTACAAGTTAAAGATGAGGCATATGGTTGCAGTATATTTAATTTTCACTTAATCAGGAATGGCATTGCCTGAGATTAGCTTGCAGTATTATTCTTCCAGATATTGTACTGCATACTGTAATGTCGCAGAATCGTAGCAGCCTTTTTGTGTGCAGCGTAAATTATTAGACACAAACTAGTACAACTTTTTTTCAAGCTAGGGGCTTTAGATGTATTTAACTTCAATTTCTAGAATTCTTAGCCAGCATTAACCATGTGTGAATGAAACTATTTCATTTAAATGTGCCTGAAGCACAGTATAATGGGCTGGTTTTATACCTTCTTTAAGGTTCAATTTACTTCTCACGATAATCAATTATTTTAAAATCATGGTTTGTGGAATAAGCCACAATCACTTCTAGATACTTTCTTTGATATTTACCAGCTTCAATTTCCACATGAGTTTATATAGGTAGATAGGTAGGGAGAGGGAGAAAGGAAGAGAGGGAGGGAGAGAAAGAGAGGGGGGAGGAAGGGAGATTGAATACACTCCAGTTTCAAGTATAACCTTTATTTCTAAGACTACTCTGGGTATGCATGTGCCTTATATGTTGCAGCATTCTTAGAAAATAAAAATAAAAACGGGGTGCAATGTACTGTTGCTTTTTATGGAAAGATGAGACCAAAAGGCTTTAGGTGGCTGAAAGCATCTAGGCCAGGGAAACAAGAAGGAAGAATGCAACCTCATCCATTTGTTTTCCGATACATGCATATCTTGATCCCTGCTATCTCTTCCAATGTAGCCATTTTATTGATGTGTCTATAATACAATATACTTCTAAAATTCGTCGGTGTGTAACCTTTAACTGAGTGAAACAGTGCAACATAGGGTAACAGTTTTTGAACGAAATGTAATTCAAATGTACTAACTTACAGAATGCACCCAAAAACCGGATCTCACAACTGCTGTGAGATTGAAATTTGGCAAAATTGTGGTCCCTTCAATGTTGTTGCACTATTATGCCTCTGCCCACAGGTAGAGTAGGCCAGTCTCATCCTAACCCTCCAGAGGCGGGATAGAATGGTCCCACCATTGGCTGCCAGAGGGTGGTCAGCTGCAATCAGGCTGTCAGGATATTGGATGTTTCTCCTGCTTCCACTGCTATATTGCCCTTTGTAATTGTGTTTTTCTGTTTAGGTAAGAAAATATTTCTGAAATGATGACCCAATAGGTCACAGACTGTTATTATATTCTAAATTGTAATATTGTGGATTTGGTTTTTGTATCATAAAAACTATTTTACTGTATAGATTTATATGCAGGATTATAAATCCCTTTGTTTCACTAGCATGTTTTCCAACCATGTTTTTTTTAAATTCCCCTTTATTTTGCTGGATTACAATTTGAATTATCCTCCAAATAGAATGGGAAAGATAGGAACTGTAGTACCAATATTTGCAAATATTGCAAACTGTAGTTATTATCCAATATCTAGACTATACCAGGAAGATTGATTAAATCCAAATAACAGTTCTTAGTCTTGCCTAGAGATGGGCACTAAATAATTAACAGGACAAAATCAATGTATTAGTAGTACTGTCCTTTATGGTACAAATACATCTCTGTCAAGTACCACCTAAATGCATTGCCCACCTTCAGTTTTTAAGATAAATATATGGATGAACTACTCAGTCATATACATTACATACGATTATTTGATATTGGAGCAGGATGCCATATCTGGCCTTCAGATGAATTACGTTATACATTTTGAAATATGTAAAAGGCACAATATTTTCTTTCTACCTTGCCTGATTATCTTTCTTAGCTATCAGACAGTTCAGTATTAGACAAAGTGTTTAGCATTATATCAGCATGCGATCACTATCTAGTGGTTTTTCCTCAATGTTTCCATAAAAATTCCATAAAAATGAAAGAATATAAATATAAGAATAACTATGATTACAATCTTGCACATTATTACCTAAAAGTAAGTCCAGTTAAAATAAATGCTCTTTACTGGTAAGTGAGCCTAGATAGCTTGCTTGCATTATTAGTTTCTAAACAATGATATCAGTACATTAATTTTAATGGAAATGTCAAGCAAATGCACTATCCTGCTTAAAAGTCACATTAGCTACTTTAAAACTTCTAATATTTAGTACTTTATTTCTAAATCTAATTCTAAAACAGTTGTAGAATGTAATTCACTCACAGTAGCTCAACATTTTCCTTCAGATGAACAAGAGTCAGGAAATAAAACAAATCAGGAAATAGCACTGAGTTAATTGAAATAGTTTCTTTTTTCATCTACGCACCAAAAAATGTCGAAAAACAAAACTATTTCATTGCTGCAAACAGGAAACATAATTGTGTTTATGTCCTTATTCAATGATTCAATACAATTTGCATACAGTATCTTATTTCTTAAGAGTACACGTGAAATGGAAATACCTTCATGCAGTCAAAGAACAGTTTTCAGATTTTATAATAAACCATTTTACAACAAGCGAAAGCTTGGTATCTATGGATTTAGCACTAGCACTTAGACTTATATACCACATAGTAGTGTTTTTACAGCCATCTCTAAACAGTTTACAGAGTCAGCACATTGTCCCCAACAATATGAGTTCTCATTTTACTCACCTCGGAAGGATGGAAGGCTGAGCCAACCTTGAGCCGGTGAGATTTGAACTGCCAAACTACAGCTAGCAGTCAGCTGAAGTAGCCTGCAGTATTGCATTCTAATCACTGCGCCACCTTGGCTCTTAACAATTGTATCATTGGCAGGGACTTCTGCATCAATTCATCCAAATAACTGATGGATATACTTAAACACCTACTAGTTATGAACAATCAGTCCATCAGCTCACTAATCAAGTGATGCTGTCAAGGTCTTGTCTTAGTGTCTGGAGTGCCTGGAGGCTGTTTGGATTTGAATGGGGAGGAACAGGTTTAAATTAAGCCATAAAGTGATTTATATGGGTGCGTGATTTATTGGGTGCGTGATTCTTCCTGTGCTGGATAATCTCCATATTTAATTCTGAATGGGGTTGCAATACATATTTTGTGCACAATTTGGGGGTGAGTGGGTTCTCCTTTCTGAAGAGCAGATGGCAGCTAGCCAAAAAGGCCTTTTCACAGATTAATGTGTGTGTTCTTTCCTGAAATAAGCATCCCTTTTTAACATATGAATTTTTAACATAACTCATGATGATGTGGCTCTACAACATGCTCTATACATGGCTGTCCTTGAAGACCACATGGAAACTACAGTTGATCCAGAATACAATGACATTAACACTTAAGAGCACAACTCAGCACGTCCACTTAACAATTCTGCTATATGAGTTGCACTGGTTGCAGCAAGCTTTTCAGTGTAATTCATGGTGTCAGGAATAATCTAGAAAGCCCTCATGGTATAGAGCCTGGCTATCTGCGGGATGATGTTTCTTCCATTTCTGCCCACCTCTTAAAATTTAACAATGTGAGTACGGTTCAATAAGCGATCCATAAATTAAGCAGTCTGACATATGCCTTCTTTGTCAGAGTACCTGTCATTTGGAATATTTCCTCAAATGTTCAAACTGGCCCAACGCATAACAGTTTTAAATGATCTTTGAGAACCTAGTTTATTCCTGAACTTCTATGATAGGTCTCGGTGGGCTTATCTGGCATGGAATATCTCCTTCTTTAAGGTATGTATGTTATGTTTGCTATTGTCTAGTTTCAAGTATTGTATCTGTTTTTAATCTATATACTTCCTAAAGTTAATTAGAGTGGCCTTATAATTATAAATAGATAAATTTGTCTGTGTGGGAGGGTTAATCATGCTGCATGTGCTATGTGTGAGAGAGACATACATGTATAGGCAAAGAAATCTAATCAGGGTGAGTGCTTGCATACTGCATCTGCTAGTATGTATAGTATGTGGTCACTCAGAAGATTGCATACTGGTTTGGTCATATGACTAAAAGAAAGAGGAGTAAAAATGTTTAGAAATTTCAGTTAAAAAGCTAATTGACTCTCCTATTGGAAAGACTAGGGGAAACTTTTTCTAGTTTTTTTTCTTCATAGGGTCACCCTGGAGCTGGCGAGGAACCACCTGGCTGCCTCAGCACCACCCCCTGGGCACTTGTCACCTCCTGTGCACACCCCCAAGGGGCAGGGCTGAGGCAGTGGGTATGGCCCCTAGCTGGCTCCAGGGCTGTCATGTGTATCTAAGGCTCACTGGGTTCCAGGCCAGATGGCCACCATCCATTTATAGATCAGCTCCTGGCTGGCTTGGGCCGGGGCTGAGGCACCAGGGGCTGGTCCTTCACTGCCTCAAGGGCAACCCCGTGGGCCAGATCGAGCCACATCAGATCAGGCCTTGAGTTCGACATACCTGGAGAGGAGAAAGGGGAACGGAACGAGGAAGGATGATGGGACTAGGAAGGAGAGGAGGAAGGGCAGAGCAGGGAGGAAGGAGAAAGGAATGAGGAGAGAGGCAGGGAAGTTGGTCACGGCTCCCATCCCCTCCAGGTCAACCACAACCCAGATGTCCTCAATGAAATTGAGTTTGACACTCCTGTTCTAGAGAAAAAAGTGTATCAAGTAAGCATCAATGTAGTACTTTGAATTGTTCATTGCCTATAACAAATATAGCTAGTCAAAAGAAAAAAAATATATTGTAGTCAACTGGATAACTGGAGTTCTTGTTATCTCTTTACAAAACATATGCATCAGTAGAAGAGTCAGACTGATACCGGATATATCTTGGCAACATCAATGGAATTTACATGTAGTCATCAAAATTCATCTGGCAGGATTCATAGAGGCTATTTGGTGGTTATGACTGTGTTCTGGAATGTGCTTTAGGGAATCTTGTCCCATTGTTGCATTGGTAAAGACCTTCCTTTTGGGAGGAAGCATCCATAGACAGACTGTTACTTTTTGCTGCTGTAATGGTTGGATTGTGTTTCCTCATTTTGATTGGTGGTGTGAGCTTCCAAGAACTCCAAGAAGATAGTAAAATGTGTTTTAAATTACAAGAAGAGATGAAGGTGAATGTCTATAAATCCTTTATATACAAGGATATATTGCAACTAAGGATAATTGTAACTAAGAATTATAATTGAGAATTTAGACAGCTAGTTTAAGCAAGTTCACATTACTATTTCTGAAGTGTTTTGGGTTCCATCAGGTTACAATTTAATAGCAAATTACAATTGTAAAAAGAATAAATTCAGGAACAGATTTATCTGTAAACAAAGAGCAAGTCTGGGAATTATTTAAAAAAAGGATTTCTTCTCCTGGCAGATTTCCTTGTGTTTCAGCAACTATGAAAAAAGCAGGATGACAGTTTATTTATGCATATTGGGGGGTTGGGGGGGATGGCTTTCCTTGGGGTATATTACTCCTTGCACAGCTTTGAGACACCACAGCACTGCCAAAACCCAACAAGCAGCAATCCTTTTACCGCCTGTCTATATATGATTTACTACCATCTCTTTCTTTGGTTTGAGATGTTGCCCACTTGATGAGAATTTTACTGGCTTTAAATTCAAGGGGTAAAAAGAGGAGAGAGGCAGCAAACATCCTAAAACATGGAAGGAAAAAAAGAATCTGGAAAAACACGTTTATATTAAACTGTTGGGGCCTGAACCCGAAATTAAATTAAGCCTTTCTAAGTGAAACTTCGCATCTCAGCTCGACTTGATTCCAATCCTATTAAGAGACAGCGGGGGGCTCCAAACGGTGGGAAGGGGACCCCTTGTTCATCCGGGGGGAAAAAGGCTCCCCAAGACTCTCTGGATCAGGCGCAGTCGCCCCTAGATTTAGCCACTTGCGTAGGCCTCCTCAAGCGGGTCCCGAAGCGTTGAGAGGAGGTGGCCTCGGCGGCCGCTAAACAGCCCATCCCTAAGCAGGGGAGGGATCGGAGAAGCTGGGAAGCAGAAAATGGTTGAGGACTGTGCCTGCCCTCGACATCGAGCCGCCAGAGTCGTTTGGCTGGGAGGGGAAGCGAGCGGAGTGGGCAGCGGACCAGCGCTCCCTCCCGAGGCCGTCCTCCTGCTCCCGTCATAGGGCTTGTTATTCTGTAGGCAGCGGCGACAGAGGCTGCAAGAAGTCGCCTTAGGACCGCAAAGGGCCGGCAGGCGCGTCCGCCTCGGTAACATGCAGCTGCGGGAGGAGGAGGAGGGGGAGGAACAGGCCAAGGTGTGAGGAGGAGCCGCGGCGGCTTCTGCTTTTTGTTTGTTTTGGTTTCGGACGTGTTCTTGACTGCCTTTCCGCCTTTTTCGTGTTTTGGCTCGCCTCTCGCCGGAGGAGGAAAATGGAGTCCTTCTCCAGTAGCGGTGAGTAAAAGCAGTCCCCTTTCTGGCCTTCCCGCGCGCCAGCGGTAACCTGACTCCTCCAGGCTGCTGCTGCTGGAGGACCTCTAGTTACAGCAGAACGACCCCCCCCACCTCCGACCCTCAGGCGGTCGTTCAAAAGAGGCCACGGCCCGGCGTCAAACTTCCTGAAATCTAAAGGCCGCGCGCTTTTAAGAAACAGCCGGCTCCGAGGAGTCTTCTTTCCCCCCCCCCCCTCCGCGCCCCCAGGTATGTTGGGGCGAAGGTGGCCTCGCCGTCTCGTACAAACCCCACCTATTCCCGTAGAAAGCCGTGAAGGTAAGGTTGCTAATACAGTGACAGCCTGGGAGTCGCCGGTGGAAAGTTTGGTGGAAGGACGTCTCCCCCCCTCTCCCCCCCGCCGCCTACCGAAAAGGTCTCGCGGGTCGAGCAGTAAGTTTTCACGGATCGCGTTTGGCTTCCTGAGATGCGGGGAGAATAAACCCGACCCGTAAAGTGGATACATCAGTTAGGGGCTATGGGGCACAACAAATAATTTCTGAGAGGGGAAGTACCATGTAAAAAGAGCACATGTTGATAATTGCATCCAGATATTAGCCTTTCACAAGCGCCCTTAGAATTGGAGAGACTTGAAAGGCAAGGAAATCCTCCTCCTTTGGAGAGGAGGAGGGAATCTCTGTCAACACCTGTCTTTGGCCGGGAGCCAAATGCATCTAAAGTGATGCAAATGCTTTCTGACTTATTGAGTTTCTTTTTTCTTAAATGTTTTCTTTCCTATTTATTGGGCTCTGCAGCTCAGCTTTTCTAGGGTCTGACTGGAGGTGTCCAGAAGCTGATTGGAAAAGGAACTGTCTCTTGAAACTGGGCCAAGAGAAGGTTCCCCATTCCCAAGCAGGAGTTTTAATTCAAAGATGATGGCTACTGCTGTTTAGGCAATATCAACAGCAATTCTCATTTGGCTTATCATGTTGATAAAATAGCAAGAACAACTTGAATTCTTTGTGGGAGGGTTTGAACTTTAGTTTATGATTAGTGAAGGTTTCATGGGGATTCAGTTCAGTAATTTGAATATGTAAAAGCTTTAATTTTTTATATGATTAGGTATGATGGTGGGGTTACAATCCATGTTATTTAGAATTTAGTTACCAGATATAATTCAATTGTAGAATGCAACGGATATTTAAAAATGCAGCAGTTTAGAGTAAAAAAAACCCTGGAATCTTGAAATCAATGTTACATGGGAATATATTTTAATGCTAATCAATGAGCCAAAGCTTTTTCATAAAGGAAATATCCTGGTAAACATATAGAAATATCTCCTAGGGGATATTCTAAGAAAACAATCAATCTGAGCACCAAGAACCCCTCATTTCAACCCAGAGCTGCAAATATTCCCTTTTATTGGTAATTTGCTAAGACATTTTTAAGAAATCTCAGTTTTGATCACAGAAGATTGAATAAAGTAGGAAAAATACTAATGTCCTATTTAGAATTTATTTGTGGAATGATTGTTTAAAGTAGGTGTATTGTCTTTATTTGTTTGTTACAATGAACAGTGAATATTGGTTGGGTTATTAACAATCTATTTTTTGTCGCAAGGTACATCTTTAAATACATTTTTTGTTTATTTACTAATTTCTAGATTTTAAAAAGCATCAATTGGTGTCAGCATCTGGCTAATCACTTGGATTAGAAACTAAGTAGGGTTGAATGACGTATCTATTGGGATGGTAATCTTCATGAGATTCCTCAGTTTAAATACTAGATTGGGAAGTCTGGAAAAAAATGTTAGGGAAAAAAAGGCAGACCAAGGAAACCACATGGACATATTGATGAACTCACCTCAAGGAAGGTGAAGTGATCTTTACTATGAAGCATTAAGGTTAGATTAATTAAATCCAGATTTTCTACTGCTTTGTGATATATTCTGTGAACCAATTGGGCCTGAGGAAAAACATTGTAAGACTTTTTAAATTAGTCATATAACTTGAAATCATTTATTGTAGCTGTTGCAAAAAACTGTTGCAAAAGTTATCTGGGATTAAGGAGTTTAGCATACATTGAGGTAAGAATTGGAATTTACATAAAATAAAATTGCAGGGATTAAATAAAAACATTTATATAGATAGCATTCTTGCAACAATTAGATCTCTTGTCTAGAATTATAATTATAGGATTGGAAGTAATTTTATAGACTATTTAATCCAATCATCTGCTCCAGATTCCTGAGAGGTAGCCATCTAACCCCTATCTGAAATTTCCTTAATGGGAAAGATTATAATGGTTCTGGCAGATTTACCTGTGTTATTATCAGGAAATTCCTCCTAATATTCATTCTGAGCCTCACTTTTAATATCACCCTGTTATCTTTTTGTCTCTATTTTCAACTGAGAATAGCCTTTTTTTTTTTGAAAAAAGTTTTATTGGGTTTTATAAATTTTGTACAAATAGGGTAAATGGTAAGGTGTAAAAAGACATTTTGAGAACTTTCACGCCGAAGTCGTCGACTCCTTCCAAGACTTCATAACAAAATATAGATAATACATTAAACTTTCATTTGTGCTACAAAGTGAATAGAAATGCAAGTGTATCATTGTAAAAAACTATGCTAGCAAACATATATAAACATCCAAACAATTATTGTTATATTGAAATAAAGTCACTTTTGAGATCTAAGTCTTTTGGCAATTGTATCTTCTTCTCCCTGGCCCCCAGTGGGCGGGTCTCCGGCGCCCCCTGCTTCCCCATTTTCATCCTCCAGGATTGAGGAATGTTTTTAAAGAAAGGCTTCCGCCTCTGCAATTGTTTTAATTCTTACTCTTCCTCCCTCCCAGAACACCAACATTCCCTCTGGCATCACCCACTTGAACCAGACCCCCTTTTTAAATAATCTTTTAGACAAGAAGGAATACTTCCTTCTTATCTCTCTAATCTTCTTCGGGACCTGCTTCAAGATAGTGACCTCTTTCTGTTGATAAACTAAAGGACTGTCTCTCTGTGCCCTCAAGATCCTTTCCCTTGTCGACCTTCTAACAAATGTAATAAGTATGTCTCTGGGTACTTCATTTATCCTGGCATATGCTGAATTTATTTTATATATCAAATCAATGTCCCCCCTTATCTCATCCTTAGGCTTGTGTAAATAATCTGCTAAAATTGTACACATTAAATCAGTTAAATCTTCATCACGCGCCTCAGGAACGTTCTGAAATCTTAAAAAATATGACATCCTTTCAAAATCCATCCTAGACATATGACCAGTTAAATCCCCAATTTCATTATTAATACTTTTAAGCTCTCCCTTTGCCCCAGCTAACCCCACCTCCAGTTCATCAGATTTTTGTGTATTTTCCATTAATTTCTTCTGTACTTCCAAAAGTTCTAACTTAGAACTGACTTGGTCCTTTCTCATTTCTTTAATTTCTTTCACCAAGGTTTGAAGAGTTTCTTCCATAGCTGTTAATCTAGCATCCGTATCAGGTTTTTCAAGTAGCATCGAGGTGATTTTAGGCTGATGTGTCTGCTTTTTTGATGCCATGGTGAATGATTTAAGTCTGTGTCAGTAAAATGGCGTCTGCTGGACAGGAGCTAGTGAAGCAGGAGACGAGCAAATTCCAATAAACAAAGTCTTAATTGTTGCCTAATTAAAGTCCAGAGAGAAACCAAATTTTTGCAATCAAGTAGAAGAAAGAAGGCACTTCAGGGAAAGGACCAATTAATCAATTATAATCAATCATAAGTAAAGAAAAAGAGAGGCAGTCCCATCCACAAAGGAATGTCAGCAATCATCCACGAAGAGTGTGTCTCAGGAGAACAAAGGAACGCCATCTTCCCCGCCCATCTGGAAGCAGCCGGGAGTTAACAAAGTGGAAAATTGATTCTTTATTGCCAGACTTCGATTCTAAGTATCCACAATCATTCCGGAAAGACTTTCACTCATGTTTAGAAAAGTTTGAATGCAGGTTTCTCTGCTTCCTCAAGCCTGAGGAGCAGTTTCAAAATGCCGCTTTTCTTCCATTCCAAGGTTTTTTTTCACAAACTCCCACCTCCATCGTTTTGTAAAGCAAAAGTTGTAAGCAGAAAGAGAAAGTCACTCACATCCACTCTGCAGCGAAGAGTCTCGGCTTTGCCTCCGACTCCACCGATTCCGCCCTCTCGCAAGCCATTAAGTGTTCCGGTCCTCCTTCAGCGAAGGGAACCAAGCCCCCCGCAGCATGTTCTTCTACTCCTGGGTCGAAGACAAGGACCCCCCCGACCGCCGTCGGGATGGGGAAATCCAGGCAAGCCGACCATACGGCGGGAGTCCTTTAAAAGGAACTCCCTGCCCCGTTGGGGGCTGTAAAAGAAACAAAACGGCGGACGAGTCCCAGGGCTCGACCGTTTCCTCCGGGAAACCGGAAGCCTCCCTGAGAATAGCCTTTGAATGTGATAGTCTTTTAGGCATTATATTCATTATGATATGGTCCCAGTTGTTTTAATGAATTCTTGTTAGCCTTTCAGAGCTTTTGGTAGCTCTACACTGAATCTGTTTCAGCTTTTCCTTATTCCTTTTAAAGTGTGATGTCTTAAATTGACTACATAATACAGTATTCCAAGTATACTTGAGATTCAGAAGATCAAAGGATATATGATCAAAGTGATAAAAGAATATCAAATGGTCTTTGTTTTTCCATTTTCCTTATTTCCATATTTTGAAGAAGCCATGAAAACTATATTAAAAAATATTCCAAATATTTGAATAAATTGCTCTAAAGTTTTCTTCCCAATCTATTTGCACAGAAATACCTCCTAATTCATATGTTGATAAAGTCCTTGCTACAGATAGCAATAGCACTTAGACTTATATACATCTTCACAGTGCTTTACAACTCTCTCTAAGCTTTTCTCAGAGTCAAAATATTGTCCCCAGCAATTTGGGTCCTCAGATAAAGGTAGCCCTCAAGATACACCACAATTGAGCCCAAAAATTATTTTGCCAAGTGAAAAATTTGTTAAGTGAATTTGCCCCATTTTACGACTTTTCTTGCCACAGTGGTTGAGTGAGTCATTTCATTTGTTAATTTAGTAACATGATTAAGTTGTTAAGTGAATTTAAGTGTTAAGTTGCTCTTCAAAAAGTTGTAAAGGGAATCACATAATTCTGGAATGCTAAATATGAACGAATTTCCAAGCATCCAGATTTTGATTACATGACCATGGGGATGCTGCAACAGTCATAAAAGTGAAAAAATGGTTATGTCACTTTCAGTGCTGTCATAACTTTGAATGGTCACTAAATGTACTGTTGTAAGTCGAGGACTACCTATATATATTGTACAGTAACTATTCTGGCTAGTAATTTGTGAAAAGTTTACAATTCTTGATAATTTGAGAGATCCCAAATAGCTAAGCAGAACATGTGTCTTCCACAAATCACTCAGTGTAAAATAGTTGTAGTCAGCCTTTATAATTTCAAGATGTGTGAACTTCACCACTAGAATTCCCGAGGCAGCCTACTGGCTGGGGAATTCAGGAAGTTGAAGCCTATACAATGATAAATTTGCCAAGGTGGAGAAGCACTGGTCTAAAATATGGGTAGTAGCTAAAAGGTTAGACTAACATTGGTGAGATCCAGGTTCAAGTCTACTTCAGTACTGGAAATTTACTGGGCAACTTGGTCAATTACTCTTAGCCTAATCTATCTCAGTGAGGAGTTGTTAAAAAGAAATATTGGAAAGAGTGTTTTATATCACCTGAGTTCCTCAGAGAAAACTGAAATACAAATAAGCAATTAAACCTCCTTTTGAATTTGAGCCCCAAAAATGTTAACAAGCAGACATATTTTAAGAATAGGTAGCATTCAAATGTTAGCAAATAAAGTTTGTACCATGTCTAGTAACATTCTGCAAGTAATACTTTCTTGACATTTCATACATTTGGAAGTGCCCAATATATATTAAAGATAGTATTCCCTTAGTACTTCTAAGAAAAAAAAGGATCTTCTCTTAAGTACCACAAAATTTGAAATCATCAAATTAGAATACCAATATGGCATAACAATTGTTTATACAATATTTTGATTGAAGAGAGTGAATGCTCTGTTTTGATAAATCCATACAAGGTCACCTAAGACTATGAAATGCACTTCTTTTTGCTGTATCTTAAAATGAGCTTTATGCAATAAAAGATATATTTTCTGTTTCTGGTATTTTTCTGTCTTCCATCCTCCTATGGCAAAAATGTGGATCGAAAAACTTCACACACATGGTAATTGAACTCATGAAAAAAACAATTAGTGTGAATATATATGTGTGTGTGTGTGTGTGTTGAACTCTTGGAAATAGATTTGTAATTTGGCAAATGCCTCTTTTCAGACCTCTTCTGG
The DNA here is from genome assembly GCA_039707465.1 of Rhabdophis nuchalis. Taxonomy (NCBI): domain Eukaryota; kingdom Metazoa; phylum Chordata; class Lepidosauria; order Squamata; family Natricidae; genus Rhabdophis; species Rhabdophis nuchalis. The sequence goes on along the minus strand of CM077644.1, from coordinate 201,620,988 downwards.
GAATTCATAATCCTACTGAAAACTTCAAATCTTGTTTGTAAAATGTATGCAAAAGCTGAACTCTTAGATTGGGTTCCTTAACTTACAAGCTCCACTTACCATGAAGCTTGTAGTTTTAAAAATAAAACAAGTGCTTTATTTATAAACTGGCTTTTTCCTTCTAAGTAAATATGTGTTGGCTTGGGGACCCATAGAGCTATAGAAAGAAGAGTTGGTGAAGAAGAAATGGTTTATCTTTTAGCATCAGATTTTTGTTTTTTTAGGAATATTTTCTAAAAATCATGCTAGGTTTCTTTTTAGCCTTTTTAAAAAGATCCCTCAAGCAAGTCTTGAAGAAGCTTTTATCCATAATTGATCTCTTAATGCTGTGTTTCAAGAGGCTGATGATTGGATCCTCTGCCTTCTGCTTACTCAGGATATCATTGCTGCACTTTGAGTGCAGTATTATTAATGGGTTTTAACAATGAACTCCCAGGACTGCTTTGCTCATGATATGTTCATAGAATTTCAAAGAATAGATGTAGGATATAGAAAATATTTCTGAATGTCTTCCCCCCCCCCCAAAAAAAATCAATTCTGCTTGGGCGGAGGGGGGGTGGACTAGATCAGGGGTCACCAACCTTTCAGACCTCAGGGACCACAAAATCCATAATTTTAAGTCCTGTGGACCACTAATATGATTTTTTTTTTAAAAAAAAGATAAATAGTATTTAGTGCAATATAAAAATGAAAATAATGTTTCTGCGGACCACCAAAATTTTCTCATGGACCACCAGTGGTCCACGGTCAATTGGTTGGTGACCACTGGACTAGATGACCTACAAGGTCCCTACCAATCTGTTAATCTGTTATTTCAGCTAAATCAGGTAATTGGTTTTTTTCTAATATCTCCTATAATTCCCCATAACCAATCCATCAGCACATATGCATAGAGAATGCAGTGAGCACTTGGATAATTATAGGTAACCTAAGATCACTGAGCTTTTGGGATGAAATGCAAATATAGAAGTTACATAAATGCAATCTGAAGTTTGTTTTTATGCTTGTTTAAAGGGATGTAGTAGCTGTTGAAAGGATGGTGTAACAAATGATTTATTTGTTAGTTTTTTATCTAAACTTGGGAGTGAAAGGAAACCAAAATATGAGTTGTTTGTTAAATTTGCAGTTAATTAAGTATACAACCTTACTTTCATTATACTGCTGCTTGACGTGTTAAACATTTAAATTGAAAATATAAGTTTTCTAACCATATCTCTCAGTTTATGGCACAATAGTGTTGATTCTAGAGGTACAGAAAAATATTCTGGAAGTTGGCTTCTCAATTAGGATGTAAGAAAATTTATTTTTTAATTTGATAGTCAGAAAAGCAGATGTGACAAACCAAAGTGGTGCAAAGATTTAGAATTTTTAAGAAATTTATGTCTAATAGACTTGTTATTTTTATTGTGAACTTGTAAAAAACATTATCCTTTGTTTGTTGCACAGTTGGATATTTCAACTGAATAAATTGGGCAATGTATGACTTGAGCCAGACACAATCTTTTTTGTCTGTCTTTTTAAAAGACAGTAACATAAATAGTACTTTAAAAATTTTAGGTTTCAGAAACTACATATACGTTACCTTTTTCTAGTTTTGACTTGTAGAGGAGGAAATGGACATATCAAGAACAACCAGCAAAAGCACTAGTAGAATGGCAGAATGCAAAATGAGTCAAAATTAAACAAGGTCACCTCTTGCTCAGGCCTGAGCTTGTTGAATCTCATTTCCTTCCTGTTATGTTTAAGAGTTAGAATGGTGGGTATTGGTTACCTCAGATGTTCATTATATCTGTCTTCATGGAAACTTTTGTTAGAATATGAATGGTTAAAATCATATTGATGAAGCCTAAGAAATGGTTCCGTGTGCCACCTGTGGCACCCGTGCCATAGGTTTGCCATCATGGGTATAGGGCTTCCTGCCTAGGCAGGGAGTTGGACTAGATGACCTCCAAGGTCCCTTCCAACTCTGCTATTGTATTATTGTATTACAGTAGGTAGGTAGATAGAGGGATAGATAGAGAGAGAGAAATAAGGTAGGTAGGTGTATAGATAGATAGCGAGAAATACAGTAGGTAGTAGGTAGAGGAATAGAGAGAGGGAGAAATACAGTAGGTAGGTAGAGGGATAGAGAGGGGGAAATACAGTAGGTAGGTAGGTAGGTAGATAGAGGGAGAAAGGAAGAAATACGGTAGGTAGGTAGGTAGGTAGGTAGGTAGGTAGGTAGGTAGAGGGATAGAGAGGGGAAAATACAGTAGGTAGGTAGGTTGGGGCTTATATGGTGGTTGGGTGTATGTGTGCAGGTGTAGATCTACACACAGATTGGTTGGCCATTTAACCAGACTGGGCCACAGCAACGCGTGGCCGGATATAGCTAGTTATTTATATATTAACAAGAACATTCCTCATTCATTTTCAGAACATATGAACTAAACTGTAAATTAACACCATGTACTTTGAAGCTCTCCAGTTTGACAGCTATAGGCAAAACAATATTATGCATTTGAATTTGAATATATGAGGAATCTGGCATGAAGAAAAGCATTGGAACTACACGTTATTATATTTTCATCTATTTGTTCTTTGGTCTATAGTAATTTTGTCACTCAAAAATTACTAATATTTAAATTTATAGTGCATATGTCCAATTTTATTAATTTTCTTGAATCATTCTTTTAACATGATGGACCTTTGATGTCAGTATGAAAAACCAGTTCCACATTGAAAATCCAATTAAACTGATTTATTGTTAAACAATACATGCACAGGAGTCTTCTCAATTAATGGTTAGCACCTACTTGGAGTTAGAGAAGGTCTACAGAATTCAAGGGGGGCAAGTTCTACTAAGTGTACTTGTGGTTATATAAGAATTCTAGGCAGATCCCTCTTTTAACTCTACTCCCCAGATTCTGTCACTCCTTTTACATTTGGCTTCAAATGAAAAAGATATGTTTTAGGCAATATTAATTAAAAGTTTGCATTTAAATTAAAAAAAGATGATTTTGAAATATTTTGTACAGTTCTAAAAATAAATTAAGCATTCACAGATTTGAGCACACTTGGAGAAGGTATGAGGAACAACTGAAAGATTGAAGATTTTTCAGCCTTAAAAAGAGAAGCTGAAGGGGAGATATGTTAGTGTCCTCTAAATATTTAAAAAGCTATCATGTAGATAATGGAGCAAAATCATTTTTTGTTATTTCAAGGCAGGATTAGAATCCCAGAGGGGAAACAGCAAAAGAAAGAGATTTTGGTGAAACATTAAGGGAAATGTCTTAAAGGTCAGAACAAGTGTCAGTGAAACAGACTATTATTCTGGATGATGAGTTTTTGCTTTCTAGCAGTCTTAAGCAGATGTTGAGCAGGAAACAGGACCGAATAAAAAAGACTCCTTTTTACTATTTGTTATTTTATAAAGTTATACTGTGTGCTTACATTTCTGATAGAAAGCCAGAAAATACTCCTGTGATTAAAGGATGGCAAATTGTGACTAATACACTGGTATTGGCTTTCACAGTCAACATTTATTGGGCTTCAGGGTTTAGTGAACGTGGTGGTCTAGACAACAATTTTGCTGATGTTTTGTTGACAGCTGTGGCTGGCATCTTCAAAGGCAAGAGAGGACTATTTCTGCTCAGTAGCCATGGTCTATGTAGCAGATAACCTTGCCTCTGAAGGTCTTCAACCATAGATGCCAGTAAAATGTCAGGAAATCTGTTGTTTAGATCAGTGGTAGTCAACCTGGTCCCTACCGCCCACTAGTGGACGTTCCAGCTTTCATGGTGGGCAGTAGGGGTTTTGTCCGATACTGAAGCATTTTCCTTTTTTTAATTTAATTGACTTCCCTACTTTATAAATCACCATTACTGTGGAACCTGTGGGCAGAGTTTAAGCCTCCAAGGAAATGCTATCTCAAACCTTCCTGATAGTTGTTTGAAGATATTTTTATATTCTTAAACAAAGCTTTGAAAAGTGATTTAAGGCATTTTCAGATTTAATATGACTGCAGATCAGGCAATAACCACATCAAGCAATGCATGGGAAGGTTAGAGGGGAGAGTGAATGTGTGTCCTTTGTTTCAGTTTCACTCATATGCAGTGACCCCTTGCACAAGGCCTATGTTTCCTGTTCTGTACTAAATTGTTTGTCATTTCTTTGAAAAAAAGCATTATTTACAGTCTTGCATAAGGAATTGTTGTAATAAATATAATAATTTTATACGTACTGTATTGGTTTAATTAAATTGCCATAATGCATACCATTGAGTGGTACCATATGCTACTCAAAGACTGTTGTTATTGAAGTCTATGAGCCTAAGATAGTAAAGGGGCTGGGATAGGGGAAGTAAGGAATTAAGCAATTTGGTCACAGTCCTCTAATCATGAACCTATAGTAGGTGAACCATATCTCTAGCCAGAACATTTTAAGCAAATTTAATCCAGTTAGTTTCAGTGAATTGGCTAAATTCTTGACATGTACACGGAACTTACTTTAGTTCTGATGGACTTTTCATCACTATATACTTTCATCTACATAGTATAGCATAGCAGTGGTATACAATATTAAGTAGCACTCACTATATTAACTTTTATCTACTTTGATTGTCAGAGGCTCTCTGAGAACTCAGATGGAGGCACTTTCTATCATCCTTTGAATCAGCAATATTACCAGTTGCAAATGGAACATTCTACCAAGCATGTGCTTAGCAGCTGCTGAATCCCAAGTCTCCCCCAAATGTTTCTTGTTATTCAAAATTTAGAAGCATAAAAATGTTCATTGTTAGTTGAATTGATTATTGAATTGTGGAGTTACTTTTGAATTGAGGGGGAAAAGGATTTTTGTATAGTTTCCTATAGCACAATTATACAGATTTCACAATTAGGGTTTCTGCCCGTTGTGAAGAACATTGTAACTTGCTTAGGAAAATTGCTCTTGTCTGCTAGATGCAACACTATGTAAGTATTGCATTCTAATACACTTTGATTTTTTTTAAATAATTCATATTTATTTATAATATGACAGACTGCTTAATGCATAATTGAAGCAGATATCTTAGCAGTTGCCTGCAGTGAAGTTGTCTGCTGATAGTAATGCTATGGGGAAGAATCCATATGTCACTGTTAATAAAGTTGGAAGAGTTCAGCTGTATAAATGCTGAAGAGTAATATTACAAATTAATATGTGTACCTAAATATTCCAGAATAATGTTAATCTAGTTAGTTACTCTGCACGCACTGGCCAGCTAATTTTTGGCCTTCCAACTTCTGGTAGGCTTCAGTGAGGCCTGCGCACATGTGCGAGGAGGAGTGGGGGGGGGGCTGTGTGTTCATGTGCGGGGGTGGGGGGTGGGCATTGCATTATGGGTATGGGCGTGCCCCCTTTTGGCACCGAGCAGAAAAACATTTGCCATCACTGCTCTAGGTAAGGCTACAATAAGTCTACTTTTAGTGCAAATGATTTGAGGGTTATATAATAAATACATTGCTGCATGTTTTGCTATAGGACTATTCTGCTGTGTATTGAGTAAAATCATGTTATAAGACAAAGTTTTATGTTTGAATATGAATTATATTTCCCTTTAACTGAGCAGAGATGTCTGCATATAAAGATAGTTTATGTTTTATTTTATAAAATATAATGGAGATGTAATCCAGTACAGTATTTAATGAATGCTTGCTGTTTGTTACTCTTGATTTTAAATTTTGCTTCAAAACACAATGCTTATTAAAGATAAAAACTCCAGTAATAATTGGAAGATATTTATAGTTATAGGGGAACATAAAATAGCTTTTTGATAAGGCAAAAATGTCTCCAGCATGAGCTAAATCAGTGTATTTTGGAGTGGAGACATTAATGAAAAATTTCAAATTCAGAGATATGACCAGAATTTTCATACGTATTTGTAGTAATTGCAGTTTCTTCATTTTATAAACTGTGTCTGATCAGTGATATATTTTAAAATAAAATATATTATGTTTTAGTAAGAATATTTGAAGAAAGCTGTACTGAATGATGAATATGCTTTCTGTGATTTTCTTAAAGGCAAAGGTGATGGAAGAACTTCGGCACTGATGAAATTTAGTGATCCACTTATCTTTTTGCTAGCTCATCCTTAAAACCTATTCTTAAGGTAGTCTATACATCTGGAACAATGGGTGGCTCTAGATCAGGCCTGTCAAACTGGTAGCACACGGGCCGGATAATCCAGGCACGCCCACTCTGGCTCTGCAAAGGCAAAAAATATCCCGATACATCACAATATGGCCTGTGATGTGATCAGGTTTGACACTCCTGCTCTAGACTATAGAATTCCCACTTTGCAAGTAGTTTTCTGTTGATGTGATGTTATATCCATTCTGAATTGTATGCTCTATTTAACCTTACCTATGATCATTCATTTTCATTATGAAGAAATCACCAAAGAATGTTGATTCATCCATTTTTTCATCAGCTATTACAACAACTATTTGAATTGTTACTTTACATATGCATTACAAATAGTTTCTTATATGAGAACAATAATATGAACCCCAATTTTTATCAGCTATATGTAAAATAATAAAAAACACAGCTATTTCAGTTACTTTTTGTGTAACATGCTGCTTTTGTGTTTCTTAGATCGAGTTCAGTTACCTAGAAATATGATTGAAAACAGCATGTTTGAGGAAGAGCCTGATGTGGTTGACTTGGCTAAAGAGCCTAGCTTGCATCCTTTGGAGCCCGATGAGGTAGAATATGAACCAAGAAGTTCTCGTCTTCTTGTACGTGGTCTTGGAGATCATGAAATGGATGAGGATGAAGAGGATTATGAATCGTCATCAGCCAAACTTCTGGGAATGTCTTTCATGAATAGAAGTACTGGTCTACGAAGTAATATGGCTGGTTATAGGCAACGTTCAGATGGATCGTGTTCCGCTCCATCTGTAAGGACCACAATAATCTGTGCAGTTGTCCTTGTGATTGCTGTCTCCGTAATAATGGCAATCTATCTTCTGCCCAAGTGCACTTTTACCAAAGAAGGTTGTCACAACAAAAACCACACAATTGAAGATATATATCCTTTGGCAACTAATGGGAAACCATTTCCATGGGCTCGTTTTAGGCTTCCAGAATTTGTTGTTCCAAAACATTATGATATTTTTCTGCAGCCAAATCTAACCACAATGAGATTTACAGGTTCTGTCCAAATAACTGTGGAAGTTAACCAGGTTACTATGCATGTTATACTTCATAGTTCAAAGCTTAATATTACCAAGGTAACATTTGCTGCACTGGGTTCAAGCCAGCCAAAACCAGCTGATTTCCTGGAATACCCAATGAATGACCAGATTGCAATTATAGCTCCAGAAGCTCTTCTTATAGGACATAAATATAAGATCAACATAGAATATTCCTCTAATTTATCAGACACTTACTCTGGCTTTTACAAAATTGCCTTTAAGAATAACAACTCAACAAGGTAAGCTTAGAACTAATTTATTTTTTAACTTAACTGGAAAAAAAATTATATGCATCTATTTTGTCTTGAAATCCTTGGTATACCATCCTTTGTATACTACCTAACAACACAACAACACAGCTGGAAAAAGGTTACACATCTCTGATGCACTGTAACCCCATTTTCTTCCTGTTGATTTATTTTCAGATTTCTCTTCATACTAAAATATCTGGCTTCCTGATTAACACATAAAATAGCTAAAATAATTATACCCATCTTTATAGATTAGTTTTAATATTACCTATATTGCTGAATATTATGGAATCCTATTGTAGAAATGAAGCACTATTGCTTATTTAGAAGCAGAACATCTTCCTGGCATGCAAAAATAATAATAATCCCTGATTTAAATCTAGGTATTTTCATGGAAGCTTCTTGCTGTAAATCCAGAAAGACTGCTGCTAATCAGTATTAATAGTATTGTACTAAATTGGACCAAGCAGAGCATAATAATAATAATAATAATAATAATAATAATAATAATAATAATAATAATAATAATAATAATAATAATAATAATAATAATAATAATAATAATAATAATAATAATAATAATCTTTATTGTCATTGTAATAATAAAATTACAATGAAATTGGTTTGAGCGCCAGGTGGAATACAGAAAGCAGTGATAGCCACAATAGGAATCTCTCTCCAGGCAAATGAAAAGGCCGACAAATGACAGTTGAAATAAAATGGCCGACAAATGACAGTTGAAAAGGATCAATTGTGAGCATGCTTATGGCTGTACCTTATGGCCCAGTACTATTATGCCATTGAACTGGATAATATTAGCAAAGTGTGACAGTCTGATGAATAATGAAGAGTGAAGTGCAGATAAAATGTAATTTGCTGAATAAGGGGTTAAATACATCATTTTTCCTTCACCAACATATTTGGCATTCATCTGAATGAGAAAAAATTAATTCCCTTGGCTAATATTGGCATGTAGCAGTTTGACAAATGGAGAAATGGCTCCATATACAGTGGTACCTCGGTTCACGAACGCCTCTGTTCACGACCAATTCGGTTTACGAACAGAAATTTTCCTCAAAATGTGCTCCGGTTCACGAACTCCGTTTCGGTTCACGAACAGAAAAGTTCGTAAAAATATGCTCCGGTTCACGAACTCCGCTTCTGTTCACGAACTCCGCCTCGGTTCACGAACAGAAAAGTTCATAAAAATATGGTCTGGTTCACGAACTCCGCTTCTGTTCACGAACTCCGCCTCGGTTCACGAACTCCGCCTCGGTTCACAACCAATTTGGTTCGCGACCAGTCAGTTCAAGAATTAAAACCAAAAGAAAGATCAGAACGGATTAATTGGATTTACATTAAACCCTATGGGAAACTGTGCCTCGGTTCACAACCAATTCGGTTCGCGACCAGAGTCAGTTCAAAAATTAAAACCAAAAAAAAGATCAGAACGGATTAACTGGATTTACATTAAACCCTATGGGAAACTGTGCCTCGGTTCACAACCAATTCGGTTCGCGACCAGAGTCAGTTCACGAATTAAGTTCGTGAACCGAGGTACCACTGTACCTTGTGCTTTACTTTGATAGGAATTTTGTACATTAGTCTGCACTATTTATGAACACCAGCCAGACTGAAAAGGGGTGCATATGTACATAGTGACATGTATGTAATGGTAAATTTTGAACACAAGGGATTTAATAACTTTAGTACCGGTAGTAATAAATGTACCCTATCTAGTTTTTAGGTAATTATATACAAAAATACCTGAATAATAATGAATGATTTTTTTTGTTGTTAATATAAAATTTATTTTGTTGAACACATGTATTGCCTTGTAAAATTTCAGGAAATAAGGATAAATAAATTTTTTCCTTGTTGTAGATACTATACAGAAAACTTAATGTTAAAATATGGCTATATATGTAATTGTTACTGTTAGTATGGCTAATACCAAATGCAATTTGTTGATCTTAATTGTTAGGAAATCCAATGCATAAGATGGACTAAGGTAAAAAATTACAATGTATTGTAAATACAAAGATTTCTTGGGAAGATATTTTTAAATTTAAATGTTTTCTTGAATGAAGTGTTATGGAGATCACTTCTTTGTAACAATTCCCAGTATCCTACATATTCATATGGATTTGGTATCCTAGAAATCTGTTAGGTTCTTTCAAGATTCTAGATGGGGTAGCATTTTACTTTTGTGAAACAAAGTAACATGGTTAAGATTATATTTTTCTTTCCACATTTTATTTCTAAATTATGTAACATTTAGAAATTAAACAGAAATCAACTTTGAATGTTTTTCTTTTTATCAGCTGGCTTGCAGCAACTCAGTTTGAGCCCTTATCAGCAAGAGCAGCATTCCCTTGTTTTGATGAACCAGCATTCAAAGCCAATTTTCAAGTCAAAATCATCAGAGAAGACCAACACATTGCTCTGTCAAATATGCCAAAGGTATATAGTTATCCATACCTTTTGTGGTATGATGTTTATACAGTTACATGCTCATAAAGTGTGCCACAGGACAGGAAAATTTTATTACTTGGTAAAGGATTTTATTTTATGAATTTATGTGTCTATTAGTTATATTTTTGTATTTCCACAATAAAAAGGTAAATGTAGCTTTAGAAGATAAGAAAAACTAAAAGATTGATTTAGTCTACTTGCCACTTTCCCTCGGAAGGTAGCTAGATTGCTCTGGGAATTCCACACGTAGGATATGAAGGCAGTATATTTCTCCTTTTTGTCAATGGAATTAGAAATTCGATTTTGTAAATGACTATGTATTTCAGTTGACTGATTTTTAGTTACTGTAAGGCATAGAAAATAAGATGGAGAGATACTCTGCTAAATGGAAGGACATGGTAACATTCTCTCCCCCCCCCCCCCCCAAAAAGTGGCTGACAGACCTGAAAAATTAGATATCAGGATTAGCAGGAAGATGGGTGATCAATAAAAGGGTGAGTTTTGAATACAGTGATCTTTTTTCCAAACCTGACATCTCTGCATGTTGGTTGAGCCATGTAGGATCCCACTAAGCTAAAAGAACAAAGAAGTAGGTTGGATGTTGGTGGTCAGCTATTGAAGAGTGAAAATGTGATAGCAAATGAAAGAAACAGAAAGTGGCTGGGAAAATGATTCAAGTGTTAAGTTTATTAGTTTTAATGCTGAATAAAAGTTAGTTGAATTGGTAGGACAAGATTTTACAAAAAAATGAAGGCATGATGAAATTGGTTGAAATAGGATTGGGGCTGTCGGCAAACTCATTAGTCAACAGAGCCAAATATCAACAATACAATGATTGAAATTTATTTTGAGAGACAGAAGGTGTGGCTTATTTCGTGGGAGTGGCTCAGCGGTCACGTGACTCGGGTGGGCGTGGCCAACTTGGAAAATGTGGTGAAACTCACTTAACAACGGTCTTGCTTAGCAACCAAACTTTTGGGCTCAATTGTGGTCATAAGTTCTCTTTCTTTCATCTCTCTCCCACTTTCTTTTTCTTTCTTTTCTATCTTCCCTTCTTTCTCTTTCTCTTTCTGTTTCTCTCTGTCTCTGTCTCTCTCTGCGTCTGTCTCTCTGTGGCTCTTTATCTCTCTCTCCCTCCCTCTCTGTCTCTTTCTGTCATTCTCTCTGTGTCTGTCTCTCTGTATCTCTGTGTCTCTCTCTCCTCCCTCCCTCTCTATCTCTGTGTCTCTCTACCCTCCCTCCCTCTCTATCTCTGTCTCTCCCCTCCCTTCCTCTTTGTCTGTGTGTCTGTCTGTCTTGCACTCACTCACTCATTTAATCTCTATCTCTCTATCTCTCTGTGTCTCTCTCTCTCTGTGTCTGTCTGTCTCCCCCTCCCAACCCGCGGATGGGCTCTAGACTAGCGGAGCCTCGTCCTTTTATTTAACCAGGCGATCTTTCCTAAAACATAAAAAAGAACCTTAATTGCTGGCTCAACAAAAGAAGCTGGAAGCCAGGAAGCGGAAACCTGGGACAGGAGAACAACCTTTTCAGTCCCCTTACCAGCCGATCTGGGAAGACAAGGAATGCGAGGGGGATCCCTCCCCCCCCCCAGAGGGGCTCCAGACCAGCAGAGCCTCGTCCTTCTTTTTAAGCAGGCGGCTATCAGAGAGAAGAAGGCAGAGCGTGCCCGAGGGCTTGTGCAGCAGCCGAAGATCACCTGGTTAAAGATCGCCTGGCTAAAAAGAAGGACGAGGCTCCACAGGACCGGAGCCCATCTGCAGGGGGGGGCGGAAATCCCCCTCACGTTCCTCTTCTTCCCAGAAAACATAGGCGCGCACGCACACCTACAGCCTGCAGAAGTTTCCTTCCAAAGCCCTCTGAGCGAGGAAGAGCCTGTTGGGAGAGGAGCTTTGCTCCTGCTCCAGGCTGTACTTGTATGGCGTGCGCCTATGTTTTCCACAGAGTGGGGCCGCGGACAGAAGATAAGGAACGTGAGGTGGCGTAACGAAAGAGCCACACTCAAGGGGCCAAAGAGCCACATGTGGCTCGCGAGCCGCGGTTTGCCGACCACTGGGCTAGACAGAAGTATGAGAGCACTGTAATTATAAAATGAAAGAAAAAACGAGAAGATGGGAAAAGAGATAAGAATAGGATTCACTAAAATCCATGCCAGTGTGGTTCAGAAATAGCTGTTCAGTCTGGGTGGGGGAAAAGTAGCTGGGGAAAGAATAACTGAGGGATCCTTTCATTAACAACATCTGGCCTAGGCAGCTGAGAAGGCTGCAGGAAGAACGAGTGTCCAGCTGGTTGAAAGGCCAGACTACTGATTGCCTGTAATAAGTGAGATCAGTTGGTGGTGCCAAGAGCTGTAGACTGTACCCCATGGGTCCTGCCTTGACCTTAGACACCAGGAACATAAAACAGATTGTCATTGGGGGCACAGTCATTAAGGAAGTGCCACAAATGATTGGGTGGTTTAGTTTTATGTCTTATTCAAAAAAAGAGACTCCTTTGGGGGGAGAAGGCGAGATGCCTACTTTTATCAGTTCAGTAAGAGTGAGAAGGAATCAATAGGAAAGTTTCAGGATAGAAGAGGTTTATAGGAAAGTGGGAAAAATGTAATGTGAATTTGTACAGGTACAGATTAAGTAAAATCTGGCTTAATAGCAGTAACTGAGAGGGATCTTTGCATGCTAGTGGACAATTACTTAAATATGAGCCAACAGTGTGCTGCAGCTGCCAAAAAAGCCAATGCAACCCTAGACTGCATTAAAACGGGGATAGAATCAAGACTGCACTTGGAATACTGCATCCAGTTTTTGTCACCATAATGTAAAAAAAATGTTAAGACTCTGGAAAGAATGCAGAGAAGAGCAACCGAGATGAATAGGTCTGGAGGCTAAAACATGAAAAATGGTTGCAGGAATTGGGTAGTGAAAAGAAGGACTCGGGGCAACATGATAACAGTGTGCCAATATTTGAGGGGCTGCCACAAAGAAAAGGGTGTCAGCCTATTTTCTGAAGTACCAGAACGAAGTCAAGAAGGAATGGATGGAAACTAATCAAGGAGAGAGGCAACCTCTGGGTGCTTCATCATGGAGGCTTTTAAAAAGAGATTGGACAGCCATTTGTCTGAAATGGTATAGGGCCGTGATGGCGAACCTATGGCATACTTGCGGAACCATATATGTTAGCACACAAGCTGTAAGCTGTCAGCTCCAGTGCACATGTGCATGCTGGCCAGTTGATTTTCGGCCTTCCAGAGGGCTGGGGGAGGCCGTTTTCACCAAAACCAGAGATGTTTGTTTCTGAACTTCTAGTTGGCCCGTTGGATCCGTTTTTTGCCCTCCCCAGGCTCCGGAGGCTTTCCTGGAGCCCAGGAAGGGCAAAAATGGCTTCTCTTCGCCCGCGAGGGGGAAATACCAAGCTCAACTTGGAGATGAGCAATGCGGTACACATGGTGTTGGAGCATGGAGAAAATTGTGTGTGCATGCACATGTGGGGGGGCGCTTTGCATTATGGGTGTCGGCACACACACACACTATCACGTGTGTACTCTTGCGTTTTTGGCACCCAACAATAAAAAGGTTAGCCATCACTGGTATAGGGTCTGCTGCTTGAGCAGGAATTGGACAAGAAGATCTCCAAGGTCCCTTCCAACTCTGTTATTCTATAATTCATTTGCTGGTTGAAGCAGTATCATCACTATATGTTATATATCTCCACCCTGAGCCAAGCAGTAATGCAGTGGAAATCATCCTAGTACTTGGAAGGCTATGGTGATTTGTTTAATGTGTGTATGTGTGTGTGTTTTGGGAAGGAGGGTGGACTTTGAACTAAACTGAATCCCATCATGGTTTGATTAATGGTTGTCCAGACTTAAAGCCATATATGGCTTGGAACCTGGCCTCTTAAATAAGCAGTTTCTTCAAGTGGATCGTATGCAAACAGTACATATGTCGCAATTTGAGATGGAGTGTTCTTCCTCCCCCTTATAGGATCAAAGGGGAAACAAGGACATTTTGTTTCTCAGCTTTGGCCCATATGCCTTTCATTAGAAATCTGGGTGACTCCATCACTTATGTCATCTAGAGAAATGTTAGAAACTGAGATGTTTAGAAGAACATTTGATTATGCTATATCTCTGGAATGGTATTAATTTTATTTTAGTAATTTATAAAATACTTTGATAATTGTAGATCCTTAGTATTTGCATTACACAAATTTGATTTTTATTGTACACCATCATGAATCATTGTAGAGTGTACCACTATACAAATATAGTTGATTATATATGATTACTGGATTTATGGTATTTCTGATGATAGCCTGAAATATGAAAAAAAAATAAAGCATAAGAGTTAGATGTTTAAATTGTTTTCTTTTGCTAACTTGTATATATTTATTTGAATTTGGAAATAATTACTATATTATAAAGTAGAAATACAATGTATCCTGATGTACAATGTATTTTTTGCTTTGTTTATATAATTAAAGGGCTGCTTAGGTATCAAAGTTTAATTATTGTTTGAATGCAGTGCTAGCTGATTAGTAGTTGATTAATAGTGGGATTAGACTGTGTTTGGAAATTTTATAATGCAATTATTTGGCACCCTAACAAATGTTCTCTAGAGTGCCTTTTTAACTTTGCTCTCATGTAGCATCATTTTGTGCATAATATGCCCTGCTATGAACTAACCTGTTCTTTTTAAGTGAAATTGAAATAAAAGCAAAAATGGGGAGACTGCTTTCAACTTGCTTTCAGGCTATGAGCCCCTGTTTTTCAGTGATGGTTTGCAAATTTGGCATCATTGTTGCTCTTAATATATAGTTTATTAAGAGCAACAATGATGTTTATGTAATGCACTGTAAGAGCAGTCTTGAAAGAACTCTAGTCAGGCTGAGATCATATCATGAAGTAAATTGTGTTTGTGTGAAAGCATCATGCAACCAAAAAATAAGTTGAAAATTAGCAGTGGTTCCTGCTAATACTCTGGATGAATATTTCTTTCTCTGTTAACACATTCATGAAGCATATCACATACAAATCTTTATAAAATCACTGTTTATTATTTTTGGTCCAACTCTGGCAGATGAACTTACTTTATACTGAACTAATTTTTACTTCTTAGATTAATTGATATAATTTTAATTTGCTAACTGTTGGGTAGTGCAGTCATTAGGAAATAACAATGTTTTGTACATTATGATATGCGTATTAGCCATTTTCCAAGTATCTCAACATAGAACAGATGGCTTCTATGATTTATGTTCCAGGACCTGCAGCTTCTGTTTACATAATTGAATTCTGATCTCCGGTTTGTATTTCCAGAAATCAAGCAATCCCTTGGGAAATGGATTATCTCAAGATGAATTCTTTGTGAGCTTGAAAATGAGCACATACCTAGTAGCTATCATTGTTGGAAACTTCGACTGTACCAGTAAGAAAACAAATGGGATTCTGGTAGGTGGGCTTTTTTGTTCCTGTAAGCCCTCCCAAAAAATCCCCCTTGTTTCCCAGTATATTATGTTACACTTCTTAGATTTGAATTAGTCATGTTCACTAGCTTGTGTCATTGCACTACTGAAAGTAGATTATAGTAGATTATAGTAGATTATTTTGACCTGACAGTTGGCTTGGTAATTGCTTTGTTTTTGATCATATCAAATTATCACACCATTCAGTAGTGTTCAGTGTTAATCTATGGCTCATTTGTCAAGGCTAGAGGAGAAATGTTAGGAATCATTTTGAAGAAAGTTCCATTTGCTGACCTAAATCTGAAGAGACAGAGTAGTGTAAAGCTTTTCTTTAGTTCTTATTTTACCCACTACTTCCTTTTATTTCCACCCAGTGAGATCTATTTTTATCTCAGCCACTCCTGTTGGTTGAGGGAAGGGGAGAAATACCAAACTTGTAGTCCAGACATGAATTATGAACATGTATATATTAACATCATAGAAATGGCTACTCTGCTATCAGGATATAAGTCTTTAGAAATGAAAAAAACAAGAAAAACATCTTGCATTTTGTTTTATAATATGCTATACAAATGGATCTAAGACAATCTTAACCCTTTTAAAAATCATAAATAATGAAACTTGGTTATCTGTGTACCCTCTTATTATGTTACCTTATCAACTACTATAGAAAATCTTTGGTTTTTTCACTTAGTAATGTAGACAATGAAAAACTGATTTCCATTTAAACTTCCCTCTGATTTATTCTCTCTTTCCATTTGTGCCAGGTATCTGTTTATGCTGTACCACAAAAGCTTGGACAGACTGAATATGCCTTGAACACAGCAGTGAAGCTTCTTGAATTTTACCAGAATTATTTTAATATAACATATCCACTTGACAAAATAGGTGAGAGTTTGTTTATTCTTATCAGATTCAACTTTGTATCCTTCCCTTATAAAAATATTTTTAAAGGCAGGGACAAGTTGAACATATTGTGGAATTTTTAGACATGTTGTTTAGTAATCCAGGAAAAAATAAATTACAACATATATTTCAACCTGGAGGCAATATAGCGCTGATTAATTTTGTAAAACGATTTAAAAGGCTGCTATGCAAAGTCTCCAAATGATGTCACAACGGAGGGGCAATAGGAGAGCATATCTTAGCTTAGGAAGTAATAGAAATGATGTCACACTTCTATTACTTCCTAAGCTAAGATGTGCTCTCCTATTGCCCCTCCGTTGTTGTTTTTTAAAAAGCAAAGATATTTGGAAATAATAATCAAGGCAAATCAGTTAAAATAATAATCTGAAGAAGTAGTTGCAGCTAGCTGAAAATTATGAGATATTTTTTTAAATCTTTCTGCATAAAGAAATAAAGATTAATTTTTCCTGCTGTGCTCTGAACTATATGAATCTTATAAATACGATAATTTCAAATGTCAGTCCCACACATGATATATTTATTGATTTATTTATTTAATTCACTTATAAACCATTTCAAATGCCAAAGCAATTAAAGGCTATTTATAATAAACAAATGATAAAACAATATAAAAAAATAATATCAAAACAATGTTCCATAAAATATCTTCATTAAAGGGATGGAAGAGAGGATAAAAAAACCATAACAAAATAGTATTTCAACATTCATATCAGGAAGTCCTGAAGGAAGAGTACGTTTTTATCATGTGGCTAAAGATTTTATAGCATTTTTTTCCCTTTTACCCCTTTGAGTTAGTGCTGATTTCTGGTAACTGACTGGATTAGTCCCTACAGTTTTTTTGGCAATGTTTTTCATCAGTAGTTTGTCATTGCCTTCTTCCTAGGTCTGTGAGTGACTGGTCTAAAATTACCAGTTGGCTTGTGCCCAAGATAGAAATAGCATTTCATAGTCTCCCAGTTTCTAGCCTGGTGCCTTAACCACGTCACCAAACTGACTGTTACAGTAATTGCCTCCTAAATTTCAAAGGGAGAAAACATTCCAGACTATGGGTACCAACACAAAAGCCACATATGAGCACCTGCCAAATGGCACTCAGTATCTCTCGGTACATGTAGTGGTATCTCCCCGTGATTTCAGTGACCACACAGTTATTTATCTAAAAGTTACAATAGCATTGATTCAGGCAGACAGCAGTAGTATAACTTGCATAACACTTTTTGGGGGGTGGTGAGGGGCAGCTTCTCACCACCCCCAAATTTTAAATTTTTAAAAGGGTCTTGTCTCTACACTTCAGCTTGACTGTGGTGCTCCTCGACAAAATATCCACCATATTGTGTCCAAATATCCATTAGGAGCTTACACCGGCCCAATGTCTGATTTTTTCAACATAGACCACCCTGTCCTTTAATGTCTGGGTGGACTGGACATTAATATTAGATCTACTATAAGTCCATGTATTTGCCATACACTAAATAAATAAGTAGTAAATAGGCAAAATAAATAACTAGGTAAAATTGTATGCTTTTAAATATTATATGATAGAAAGTTACATCCATTTACAAAATTAAATACAATTGAGTTATTATATTTTAATTTCTGGTATGTGTATACACACTAGGTGAATGTACATAAAAATGTACTGCTGTAACAGTCTTACACAGTATTACATTATACTGTAATATAATGGGAGTGCAATAGGCAAAATGTGTACTATTTACTTATTTATTTTATTAAATTTGTATGCTGTCCATCTTTACATAATGACAAATGGATAGCCTAATTCTTAGCAATAAGGTATTTAGGTATTTTGTAAGCAAGAGAGACTTATATTGCATTATTGTATGATTAAAAATAGTGAATGCTCAAAATTGAGCATTTTGAGAAGACACATTTATTTATGTGCCTGCAACATGTTAAGATTGATCATATGTTGTTTAAAAGTGACAAGAAGTTCAGCAGGAACAGTAGCTATGTTCATGAAATTAAACATTTTATTTATTTATATCCCATGTTTATTATTTTTATAAACAACTTAAAATAAGGAATACACATAATACTCCTTCCTCCTATTTTCCCCATAACAGCAACACTGTGTGATGGATTGGGCTAAAAGAGAGTGACTGGCTCAAAGTCACCCACCTGGCTGATATAATGTATATATTGATATCATATATATATCAGTATATTTGATTGAAAGATTCAATAGGCTTAGTAAATAGCGAATGCTGCTAGTGTATTTAAAATAATGTTCCTTCTTTCTCCAGATCTTGTAGCTCTTCCAGATTTTCAGGCTGCGGGCATGGAAAATTGGGGTTTGATCACTTTTCGAGAGACAGCACTCCTTTATGATAATAATACCTCTTCAGCAATTGATAAAAAGAGAGTGACAGCAGTTATTGCTCATGAGCTAGCCCACCAGGTATGGAATATACTGTTCTTTGTACTATAGATGTTCTTCTTTTTAAATAATCGAAATTCCAAAACTGGTAGTCTACAAGGAAGCTTAGCTTTTGCAATTTTTATTCCATTGTTCTAATAAGCTAATTCTACCACTAACACATTTAAATGGGAACTGGTCTCTTTATTTTTCCATGTGATACCATTTCTACCAAGAGTACATGGCATACAATATGGGAGCAGTAGAATTGAGAATCCTGGCATTACCTTATTTTAGTCTTCCTCCTTGTTGTATTGTCAAAATATATGAAAGTCTGAAGGAAAGAGAAGTCGTTTAAAAATTTCATACTAATTTGTGCACAAAAAAACCACAAGAAGGAATCACAGGCAATAACAATTTGGAAATACATGTGAGCTACTGGTACGTGCAAGGCTGTGGCTCTCAGGTTAGGTGGTTAATATAGCTTTTCCTGTATATATTTTTATAGTATTCTAATCCTCTGCAACCAGTATTATGATATAGCTAGAACAATTTGCAGCACTGTGTCCTGCAAGTAAGATGTTTCTGAATATTTTGCTTAATTGAACATTAATACACCATACGCTATCAGCACAGACACTTGTTAAAAATCATATAGTCAATTATGTGGCTTTTTTAAGCTGAAGAAGTCTACATAGCCCCAGTTCAAGCTTTTTGGTCTATTTCATGTTGTAATGATTAATGTTGTTTTGAAAACAGATGCACTGGTTTTTGAGAGTGTTTCTTTTTTTGTTTTTAAGATAGTGATATGGAAACCCCCCTTGATGTCTTGAGCTGAACTTTTGGTATCTTTGGCTAGAACCAATAGACTGGAATAGCTCTGGAAGTCTTTGTATATAGCTCAGCCTAGTGGTCCTTCTTTTGACACAAAATGTAACAATAGAGTTACAATATGTGCTTTATGTTTGCAGTGGTTTGGTAATCTGGTAACAATGGAATGGTGGAATGACCTGTGGCTGAATGAAGGATTTGCTACTTTTATGGAAAATCTTGCCCTGAAGATGGTCTTTCCAGATTTGTATACTGTAAGTACATGGAAAATTGGTGGGTTTGCATATTTCTCATGAATTATTCTACGGGCCTAAATTCTTTTGACTTGATCTGTCTTTAGTCTCAGAAGCTAGAACCGATTACCGTATTTTTCAGAGTATAAGATGGATCTTTTTCCCTCAAAAAAGAGTCTGAAAATCTGGGTTGCATCTTATACATTGAATGCAACATTTTTTTGCCTCTCCAAACCCCGCCCCTTCACCAAAATGGTCGTGCATAGCCTTTAGGAGGCTTCCAGAGTGCTCCTGGCGGCTGGGGAGGGTAGAAATGAGTGAAAAACAGGCTGGTTTTTTGCTCTATTTTGTCCCCCGCCAGCCCCCAGGAGCACTCTATAAGCCTCCGAAAGGCTGTGTATGCCTTTTTTTGATAAAAAAAAACTTGGGCTGTTTTTTGTTCATTTGGGGGGGAGGGTAGGAGCACTCTACAAGCCTCCTAAAGGCTATTTATACCTCTCTTTTTTTTTAAGGGCCCATTTTCGCAAAAATGGGCCATTTTTGGGAGGTCTGCAGAGTGCAAAAACCTTTTTAAAAAATTTGCCTCTTCAAAATCTTGGTGCTCCTTATACTCCGGTGTATCTTATAGTCTGAAAAATACGGTACATTATTTAGAAATTTATTTGTATAATTGATGGTGTGAATGACTTTGGGAGCACAAAGGAAAGAGATTAGGAAACAATTAGATAAGAGGGAGGAGCCCCCCCCCCAAGACTTAACAGTCAGAAGAGGAAACTAAGAAAAGACCCACCCTAATTGAGCAGAGGCCTAAAAGTGGCGCTGGGAAGTTTGTACCTTTGGAGTTGCAAAAGTTATATTAATTACTTTAGGTAAACCACACATGAAACACAAGTAGATGAGCTAAATGTAGTTTATTGTAAGGTTTCAGTAACAAATTTTCGCAAATCCGAACATACAAATTTTCTGCCTTAGTAGGCTAGGCCCAGTGATGCATGGGGCATGCATTCTCTGCATGCATCCACATAAGGCTGGAGAGACAATCCCTTCTAAAGGCTGACCAGGAACAGGAACTTTTCTGGTTGACTTCCTGTTGCTGGTCAGCCTTTAAGGAGATTGCCTTCATAATAGCTTTTTAGCTGAGCCTTGCATTAACAAGGTATGCCTATCAATAGCTGCAAGGAAAGGGAAAGGTAAGTGGTTCTGGGCATGGTGGGACAGAGAGAAGGTTAGTGGTTTGGGGAATGAGGCCAGGCAGGCTTCTTGGGAGTGGTACCTTGTTGAGGCCTTCCAGCTCATGGCAAGTTTCTGCACACCAATGGGCCTAGCTATCTGAGGCCTTCTGGGAGTGGTGCAAAAGAGGAAGACAGTCAGGCTTTTTGGATAATGGAGGAGAGGCAAGAGGCCTGCGTGCTGCTGGGCCTAGCTGGCTGAGGCAGGGCCTTTTGGCCTGGAGTAATTGCCTTAGATATGGAGAATGTGGGACAGTGCCAGGCTTCTTGGGCGTGATGGTGGGAGGATTAAGAAGGCCTGTGTGCCACTAGACCTAATCAGCTGAGGCATTCTGAATGTGGTGGAGCAGAAAGATGGCTTTTTGGGAGTGGGACGATGAAGGAATCCTGCATGCTCTTGAGACTAGCCAGCTGAAGCTTTTTAGCCCATAGCAGGTTTCATGTGCCAATGAGCGCCCCTCAAGGAATGGGGGGTTCAAAGCCCCTGAGGCACCCCTGCAGATTTACTTAATTACCACACAGGAAGAGCTGGGATTGTGGTCATTGAGTAGCTATGTGGGAAACTTACTTAATAACCACAATAACCTATGACCAAAATTCCAGGTTGAATAGTGATTGTGGGTCGAGGACTATCTGTACCAGCTTGTTTTGACTCTTCCCAGGCCCATTATTTTCAGAAATGCATGATCACTTGGATGTACTTTTTATCAGATGATTGGGCCTCTGTTACTTCACTAGTATAAAGTAAAGAAGCAGATCTAATAGTGCAATTATTTATCCCTTTTCAAATATAAACCTGGCCAAGTGATTTTGAGCCAGATGATATTTTTCACCCTAACCTATTCCACAACGTTGATGGAGAATGTAATGAGAAATATACCGTATTTATCGGAATATAAAACCGTACTGGAGTATAAGACACATCTTAATTTTGGGGGAGAAAAATAGGAAAAAATTTTTGCCTACAGATATTACATCTGGCTAGCGTCCTTAGTCTGATCAGCTTCAGCAGATACGTTTGCTGGTTTTGAGTACATGCGCGCACTGGTTGGGGATAAAAAACAGCTTCTAAAGCACAGCTGATCATCGGAGGGAGCAGCAATGAGAAAAGCAGACAAAGCATGGAAGATCGCTTTACTCGTTAGTGCCACATTAGGACTGAGAAAAAGCTACATGCAGAATATAAGACACACCCAAATTTTCAGCCTCTTTTAGTGAGGGAATTTATTTATTTTATTTTATTTATATTTATATCTCGCCCTTCTCCACAGAGGACCCAGGACGGCGCACAGGAAATTTAAAAACATACAAAATACAAAAGATAAATACATAATTTAAAATATATATTAAACTATCCTATCCTATGCTAAAAGCCAAATTTTAAAATACCCAATTTAAAACTTTCTAAAAAAGCCCCCGTGGGAGGTTAGGCTAGGCCGGCTTGTTGGAACAGGTATGTCTTTAGACATTGGCGGAAGAGGCGGAGGTCGGTGATGGTGCGTAATTCAGGGGGTAGGTCGTTCCAAAGGGCTGGGCCCGCCACAGAGAAGGCTCTTCCCCTGGGTGTCACCAGTCGGCATTGTCTGGCCGACGGCACCCTGAGAAGGCCCTCTCTGTGGGAGCGTATCGGTCTAAGGGATGTATGGGGCAAGAGGCGGTCTTGCATATAACTAGGCCCCGAGCCATGGAGCGCTTTAAAGATGGTCGTCAGAACCTTGAAGCGCACCCGAAAGGCCACAGGAAGCCAATGCAGTTCGCGCAGGATCGGTGTTATGTGGGAGCATCTGGTGGCTCCCATAATCACCCGCGCGGCTGCGTTTTGGACTAACTGTAGCTTTCGAGTGCACCTCAAGGGAAGCCCCATGTAGAGAGCATTACAGTAGTCGAGTCGGGACGTCACGAGAGCTTGAGTGACTGTGCGAAGGGCAGCCCAGTCCAGTAAGGGGTGCAATTGGCGCATCAGGCGTACCTGATGAAACGCCCCCCTGGCCACGGCTGCCACATGGTCCTCCATGGACAGCCGGGAATCCAGGAGGACACCCAAATTGCGCACCCTCTCCACGGGGGCCAGTGTTTCGCCCCCAATGGCCAGAGTTGGAGTAATCTGGCTGAACCGGGGTGCCGGAAACCACAGTCACTCAGTCTTGGCAGGGTTGAGCTTGAGTTTGTTACCACCCATCCATATCCATACGGCCTCCAAACACCGGGACAGCACTTCGGCGGCATCGTTGGGGTGGTCTGGGGTGGATATGTACAGCTGAGTGTCATCAGCGTACAGATGGTACTCCACCCCAAAACCACGGATGATCTCACCCAGCGGCTTCATATATGTGTTAAACAGGAGGGGCGAGAGGACCAACCCCTGAGGAACCCCACATAAGAGGGCCTCGAGGTCGACCTCTGCCCTCCCGTCAACACATATTGCGACCGACCAGAGAGGTAGGACGAGAACCAGAGAGGTAGGACGCAGAACGGTGCCTCCCAGCCCCAACCCCCCCAGTCGGTGCAATAGGATACCATGGTCGATGGTATCAAAAGCCGCCGAGAGGTCTAATAGGACTAGGATAGAGGAATAACCTCTATCCCGCACCCTCCAGAGATCATCAACCAACGCGACCAATGCCGTCTCGTTGCTGTGACCGGGTCGGAAGCCGGACTGGCGCGGGTCTAGATAATCAACTTCCTCCAGGTATCGCGGGAACTGTTGGGCTACCACACTCTCAACAACCTTCACCAAAAAGTGAAGGTTGGAGACCGGACGATAGTTCTCTAATAATGCTGGGTCCAGGGACGGCTTCTTGAGGAGGGGCCTCACTACCGCCTCTTTCAAGACGGCAGGTAGGGACCCCTCACTCAAAGATGCGTTGACAATGCCCTGGAGCCAGCCTTGTGTCGTCTCCCAGGATGCCAGTACAAGCCAGGAGGGACACGGGTCCAATAAACATGTGGTCGCCCTAAGTTTCCTTGACAACCTGTCCATATCCTCGGTGGTAACAAAGTCAAACTCCTCCCAAGAAGGAGCCTCAAGACTAGTCTCGGACAGTCCCACAGGACCACTGTCGATGGAGGTTAGCTCATTCCGAATCCGAGTGATTTTCTCCAGATAAATCCCAAATTCCTCTGCTCGCCCTTGTAAAGGGGCTTCCCGCGGCCTCTGGTGAAGGAGGGAGCGGGTCACCCCAAACAGGGCGGCAGGGCGGTTATCTGCGGATGCAATAAGGGTGGCACAATACTCATGTTTTGGCCACCCTTATCGCCACTAAGTAAGCCCTAATATGGGTTCTCACTAGTGTTCGGTCGGCTTCAGAGCGAGAGGATCTCCATCTGCTCTCTAGGCGTCTCTTGTGGTGCTTCATCTCCCGAAGCTCCTCAGTAAACCAGGGAGCCTGGGTGGTTCGTCGCCGCAAGAGAGGCCGCAAGGGCGCGACTCGGTCCAAGGTCCCTGCGGCCGCACTTAACCATGCGGCCACTAGGTCCTCAGTCGAGTTGCGAGGCAGGGTCACAGGAATTGGCCCAAGCTCCCTCTGGAACCTTTCCGGGTTCATTAGAAGCCTGGGGCGGAACCATCTAGGAGTATCCGGTTCCGCCTCCCCGCGGTGAGGTGAAGCGATTGGAAAGTCCAGCTGAAGGAGAGCGTGATCTGTCCATGACAAGGGAGTGATGACTAAATCCCCTATTCCCAGATCACAGCTCCACTGTCCCGAGACAAAGATCAAAGGGAAGTGCATCTTATACTCCGAAAAATATGGTAATGGGTGTTTTGACCTTGACTCCCAAAGACAAGTTATAAATGTAATAATAAAATAACAATAAGAAACTTTGTGATAAATACAATAATTTAAAAAAAAAATTCTCACAAGACCTTCCAGGTATTTAGAAAAAAAAATCTTCTGATCTTTATTCACTAGTGAAATTTATAAAGTTTACTTAATGTTCATTTTAACTTAAATGCCTTTTAATTCCTCAGGATGACATTTTTTTAAACCTGCAATTTAAGACCATGGAGAAAGATTTCATGAATTCATCTCACCCAGTTTCCCTTCCTGTCAGCTCATCAGCAGAGATTGAACAAATGTTTGATATAGTCTCCTACATCAAGGTAACTTCAAATATCCTGTAAATGTGGTTTTAATAAAACTAAATGCATTTGCAAAGTTGACACCAATCTATTTCAGATCACATTCTTAGTATGGGCAACAAAAGGTCAGTAGCTGAAAGAAAATAAATATTTCAAAAGTGAATTTGGAGGGAGGTGTTGAGAGGAAAATAGAATGGAAAATATATGCCCTATTGGGAACTATTTTTAACCTGATTTGTTTTAGCAGACAAATGCTTGGTTTTAGAAATACCTCTTTAAAAACAAAGAGTGTGAATTTTGTTCTCTCTTCACTGATGGCATACTAAATAGTTCCTAATTCTAGTGCTTTTTGAATGTTTTTGGATATAATATTAAATCAGGGATGGGAATTCAATAGAATTCAAATAATTCCTGAGAACTCATTTTGCAAAATAATGTTGGTGTTTCACCATCTCTTCCTCCACCCCCAATTAAAATAAGGACCAAGCCTTAGGGAGTTAGAATGCTCCTTCTCATTGTAGTAAACCTGACTTGATCAGTGGGCTTTTGAAGGCCAGAAAACATTATAAAAGGTGTTACTAAACTATAGCCTTTCTTTAAAAAGCTTCCTGCTCTAAACCATGTATAGCATTATGAGAAGAAATCCAGCTTCATTCCATCCTTACATCTTTCTAGTTCACTCTTGTCATCACTAATTAATGCCATTAAATTCAAAACAGCTCAAGTTTGTTTCTCCCTTTTCTCCACTTTTCAAACCAAATCTTGCACATTCAAGTTTAACCATTTCTGCTGGGTTAGGTTTTGTTTTAAATTGATCATCATGATTTTTTGTGTAAATTGAAATTAGAACTGTAGTTTTGTATTTAACTTTATAATGTATTTTTCTTTCAACAGGGATCTTCTCTCTTGTTTATGTTAAAAAACTATCTTCATAAAGATGTTTTCCAAACTGGCATTCAGATCTATTTGCATGACTACAGCTATAATTCCACATGCAGTGATAATTTATGGGACAGTATGAATAAGGTAAATCTCTATGGATGTCTTCTAAAGGAGAAGATATTACAGTCAACTAATATCAGCAATCAGTTATCCGTATGTTTTAAATCTTCTTTTTAGGATAACCTAACTACTATTTCCTTTAAAGGGTCTATTATTGGTCTCTCCATTGAGAAATTTATAAGCCTCCTTGTATAAATGGGGATACCCTCCTTCTTGAATGTAATAAGCTAAACACAGGCGAAGCAGACTGGTGTCAAACACACTTGATTGTCATCTGATCCCTATTCTCAAATTAGTGGAAACATCCCCAGGACCAGTTGGCTAAATGCTCTGTATTAATGAATTAACTAATGAACTGTAATGCTCTGTATTAATGAATTAACTGTTTATATCATTTAATTTCACACATATTCACTTGTATTTTAGCCATCTCCATTATCATTGCCTTCACCTTAGCTATATACTGTGAAGCTGCCTACTTTGTCTTTAGAGGAAAAAGCATTTGCTCGATCATTTTGCTGGGTTAATTTCTTTGTCCTATGAAGTAATCAGAACTCTGGCAGAAATGTTTACCAGACACAATTAATTAATTAAGTCTACCTTTGCTTAACTTATTATATTCAAGAAGGAGGGTATCTCCATTTATAACAAGGATGCTATAAATTTCTCCTTAATGGACAACCAATAACAGACCCTTTAAATGAATTAGTAATTAGGTTATCCTAAAAAGAAGACTTAAAATATATGGATCAGCCATAAGTAAGAATAGATTAGAATTTTCTAGATCATTTCCTCAGATTCCAGGTCCTTTAGGTTTCAACTTTAACAGGAGAAATTGAATGGGAAAAGAGATACTATAGGTGCTACTTTTCTCAACTTTTCTTAAACCATTCTTCTCCTGTGTGGCTGTTCCTTATATTCAGACATTATAGAGCCAGTGTCTGTTTGACTTTTGTAAAAAAAAAAAAAAGTTCCATCTCAACTTTCTTGCCTTGATTGTTTTTCCTCTGCAGGAGGTTTGCTCAGCTTCTGCTTCTAGCTTTTGAGAAATCGTTTGCCATCTGGTTAATTTGCTTTGTGGATTAGAAGATTCTTCTTTAAGCAGTGCTCTAATTCTAGCCACTAATCAGGAAGAAGTCGGCCTCAGAGGGTTTTGTCTTTGTTCCTGAGTGGTGGTTTAATTATGACTAGTAATTTGAAACAGCCTCTTTCAACTGAACTATTCTAGACTTTCAGATCTCAGAATTAGCAGTCAACATGGCAATTGGCATATTGCAACTAATTTGTAGAGTGTCAGGTTGGAGAAGGCTGGTTGGCATATTATTCATGCAGATCCCATTTCAGAAAACTAAATTATATCCCTTTTCAAAACAGAAATTATAAAAACTCCTTAAAGGTTGTACCATTCCATCACCCTGTGTCTATATTTCTTATGTATTCTCTGTTGTTATGAAAATGGAGAGTATTGAGGATATTTTGCTATTAAGAGCTATATTGCTTCTAGCTATCTTCTTGGAGAGTTGAAGGAATGCTTAAAGTAGCATTTATTGAACTCTGGGTAGCACTTCAACTTTGACTTCTAAAAATGTGTGATCTTGGGCCAGCTATGCTCTCTCAGCCCAATCTACCTCACAGGGTTGTTATTGGGAAAATAGGAGGAGAAAGGAGTATTGTATGTTTGTCACCTTGAGTTACCTATGAAGTAATAAAAGCAGGATAAAAATCTAATAAATAAAAATTGTTAGAAACACTAGTAAAGTAATTACGTTAAACCAGCCATGATCTTCTCAAGAACTGTATGATCGCTGAAATGCTAGTAGCAATGTCCTGCAAATAGATGAAGCTGCGTTAAGGGGTTGGAGACAGGTGTTGCTGTTTGTTTGCACTTCTGCACAACTTTTATTTTATTTTATTTATTCTAAAGCAGTATAGAACTAAATAGAAAGTCTTACAAAGTAGAACTTGTAATATTAAACTAGGATTAACAAGATTACATTGAGAATTATATTTCAACTATTTAGCTTTATATTTAATTACATGAAGTTGACACCCCCATTTTTGCATGTTTATCTGTTTCTTAAGGTGACACATGGAACCCCTGATGTAAAAGCAATTATGAACACTTGGACAATTCATAAAGGATTTCCATTGGTGACCGTCAAAAGAGAAGGGAAAAAAATCCTTTTGAAGCAGGAAATATTTGTGCATAATACAGAACTGGGAGATCAAATCTTATCTTCAAGGTTTTTCTTCCTTTTTAATTTGCATAGTTTAATTTTTCAGCCCATGTTTTAGATTTTAAAACGGTAAAGGACTGATACATAGGATAAATATTAAATTGTGTATATATGAGGGAACAATAGTTAGATGGAAATCTTTGTTACCTTTCTCAAATGTAGTTACTTGTGAGCCGAGCTGAGCTCCTGGTGACTCCATGGACACAGCTATATAGGTTTCTTGGTAATTATATCAAAGTAGTTAATTGCTTTCTGCATTTAAAAAAAAATCAGTATGGCATACAGCACTCCCACCCAAGTGCTAATTTAATTCTGTTTAGCTGCTTAAGATTGGTGAAGATCAGTTTACCTAGCTAGGCCTGATCTTTGCACTACTTTCAAAACTAATCAAGCATGCCTCATACATCCTCACGACCGATTCGCTCCCACAGAGAGGGACTTCTCCGGGTGCCGTCCACTAGACTTTGTCAGCGGGCGACGCCCAGGGGAAGGGCTCTCTCTGTGGCGGGCCCGGCCCTCTGGAACGACCTTCCCCCCGACATTAGGACGACCACGGACCTCCGCTCCTTCCGTCTCAAATTAAAAACTCATTTCTTCTGTCTGGCCGGCCTAGGATAGTCTCTCTGTCTTTGGGGTTTTATTGGGGTTTTGTAATATTGCTTAGTTTTAATGGGAATTTTAGCGCAGGTTTTGATTTAATTTATTTTTAATGAAATGTTTATATGTATTTATTGTTTTACTGTGCCTGTGCACCGCCCCGAGTCCCTGTGGGGAGAGGGTGCGGTTTAGAAATATTAAAATTATTATTATTATTATTATATGGATCAGACAACCAACAACAATACTTGTCACGTATAATGTCACATTAAATTGATAAGGCAGAAATATTACGAAGGCAGGATTTCATTCTTTACATTTGTATGGCAGAAACCATTTTTTTTGTAAATTGCATTTTTTAAAATATCTGCCCATGAGTCTCTCATTCTCTCTATACCAAACTCTGAATTCCACCAACTAGAGAATATCAGGAGTTAGACAGGAATCTGTCTGTGATTGTATTGCCGTTAATACCCAGACTCATTCTCAAAAGTGCACTTAGCCACAGCAAGGATGGATAACTGCCTTCCCTTATTTTCCCCCATGGTGTATTGTTTGGGACACCAATAAATCTTCCCTTTTACATTCTTGTTGTTTAAAAAGAGGCAAGGCGAAAAAACAAACAAACCCTGAACTCACATTCTCTGATAATATCAATATGTTATTAACACATAGTTTTTGCCTGGAAGCCATTTTTCTTAAAGGACAATCTCTGGCAGAAGAAAAAAATGCTCTGGATTGGTATGACCAGATTTAAATTGGAGAGGATAATAGCTTTGCAGAAAGTACAGGAGTATAGGGTCCTCTACTTACAATCACCATTAAACCAAAAAATTCCATTGCTACGTGGGACAGATGTTAAGTGAATTTTGTCCCATTCTATTACCTTTCTCGCTGCAGTTGTTAACTTAGTAACACAGTTGCTAAGTGAATCTACCTTCCCCTTTAACTTTGGTGTATGTGACCCCAGATTACTGCAACTGTCATAAACATGAGTTAATTGCCAAGCGTCCAAAGTTTGATCACATGACCACAGGGATGCTACAATGGTTGTAAGTCTGAAAAACTATTGTAAGTCATTTTTTTTTCAGTGCCGTTGTTGTAATGTCAAATTGTCACTAAATGAACTGTTGGAAGTTGAGGACTACCTGTAATAGAAAACAAATTAGTTTGTACTCCTGAAATCACCTTGTTGCCTGAACAGTTAAGCTCTGAAAAGGAAAGCTCAACTACTGGGACAGAGAAAGGAACTCAGGATAATTTAACAATTTGCAGTTTGATTTCTATCATTGCACAATTGTTTTATAAATGTATATTAATTTATGAGTAATCTCACAGAAGCTTAAGGAAGTTGCTTCTCTACTATAGTTTCATTAGCCTTATAGAACTTTGGGATTTAAGAATGTGACCCTTTTTGTTTTTCCCAGTTATCTGTGGCAGATCCCTCTTTCTTATATCACAAACAATGACAACTCATCCCTCCCTTTGCAGACATACTTACTGGATAAAAAGACAGGTATGCCATTTGTTTTTTGAAAATTAGAAAATGCTGTAGTAAGAGCAAATTGAAGTCGTTCTTAAATGGTCCAGTCAAAAAAGCCACCTTTCCAGTCATCGTAAAGAACTGACACTTCTGAAGACTCCATCAACTATGCCCTAAAACATTTTGTCTCCT
The DNA here is from genome assembly GCA_039707465.1 of Rhabdophis nuchalis. NCBI lineage: Eukaryota > Metazoa > Chordata > Lepidosauria > Squamata > Natricidae > Rhabdophis > Rhabdophis nuchalis. The sequence goes on along the minus strand of CM077644.1, from coordinate 201,590,360 downwards.
CTTGGGATTTTATTAATTAACATATCTGAAGTAAAATTTACAGAGCTAATTACAGGTGGGAGGCAGGTGGATGGGCTTATCATGTACAATGGCCAAATTGATCAATTATGTATAAAGGCAAACATCTCTTCAATGGTAGTTTTTACACTCTAACGATGTTAGCAGAGGCTACTGAAAACTAAGTGGATAATATATTTTAAGTTCTGAGGATTGCAATGTCTGCCTCATATATACATACATACATACATACATACATACATGTATCATTATATGATATATACATATAATGTCTGTCTCTTTGCGCGCACGCACACACACACAGTCTCTCCAATTGTGATTGCCCAACTTAAAAAAGAAATCCCAAGATACAAACAGGCTGGTTATTACTTAGTAGATGATGGTGCCCTTCCTCAAGCATACACAACACTAAGACACTAACACATCGCTCCATGGCTCGGGGCCTAGCTATATACAAGACCGCCTTCTGCTCCATACATCCCTTCGTCCGATCTGCTCCCACAGAAAGGGCCTTCTCCGGGTACCGTCGGCCGGGCAATGCCGGTTGGCGACACCCAGGGGAAGGGCCTTCTCTGTGGCGGGCTCGGCCCTCTGGAACGACCTACCCCCCGACCTTCGCACTACCTCGGACCTCCGCCTCTTTCGCCAACGTCTTAAGACATACCTATTCCAACAAGCCGGCCTAGCGTAGCCCCCCGTTTTCTGACTTTACTGATAAATTTTAATTTTTTAGGGTTTTAAAGGGTTTTTAGCATGGGTTTTAACTTAATTTAATATGTTTTAATAGTATATATTGTTTTGCTATGGTTTTAATAATGCCTGTGCGCCGCCCTGAGTCCTAACGAGAAGGGCGGGGTATAAATTCCAAAAATAAAATTAATAAAATAAATAAGACATGCCATTTAATAGCTTATTTCAGCAATTCCTGAAAGTATTGCACAGCATCAGCGCTTTGTAGGTTCAAAGAAGGACAATGATAGCCATCATTTTTAGTATTCTGCTTCTTGTAAAAGTTCTGACATAAATACAAATTTGGGTTAAAAGCAGAGTTAGGAAATGGAACTTGTTCTTAACACAGGAAATGCCTGATACCAAATGACTGAACTCAGAAAGGGGGAGTTCAAAGCTTAGACTGGTTTCTGGGAGAATAAATACAATAAATAAGAGTTAAACTGTGATATTGAAAGTAGCATGTGAATAAATTTTATGTTGCTGAAGTGTGCTTTCTATGTTTCCCCGAAATTAAAACCCAAATGGAAAATAAGCCCTATCATGATTTTTCAGGATGCTCGTAATATAAGCCCTACCCCAAAAATAAACCCCAGATAAGATTGTCAACTAGATGTACACATTTAGTACCACATTTCCCTGAAAATAAGGACCTCATCAGAAAATAAGCCCTAACACATCTTTTGGAGCAAAAATTAATATAAGATCTGGTCTTATTTTCAGGGAAACACATATATGTTATCAAGCAAATTTGATGAGCAATAGCTTTTGGAGAAGGACCTGTGAAAATTCAGTTTATGCAATTTTACTACTCTACAAGATGTCCTTTATAGCACTGAACAGGAGCTACTTGTCCCTGCAAGTACCCCTGATCTTCTATAAGAAATACAAAGACAAATGACTGCTCAAGTATTGTCAGTCAATAATGTTCATCCTTGTGAATACTTAGCAATTAGCATTGATTTAAACTGATGCTTCTTTACTTTTTTTTCTCTCCTTTTCTTTTTTTTAAATCTAGGTGTAATTGAGTACCCTCATGAAATAGAGTGGGTGAAGTTTAATGTGAACGGAAATGGTTACTATATCGTGCACTATGATGATAATGACTGGATTGCTCTAATTCAACTACTGAAGACAAATCCCAGTATTTTTGATCCCAAAGACAGAGCCAATTTGATTCATAATATATTTATTCTGGCTGGGTAATGATCCAAAATGAAATTTTCTTTTTGTCAAATAAAAATGTAAATATAAAATATTCAGCTATCACAGAGAATGGGTTACACACCATATTACAATGTTTTAGAGATTCAGGAAAATACCAGTCCCAATTTTGAATTGTTTTTTTGGAGAGTTAAATGAATCTGGAATTTACTACAAAATAGTTGAACAAATGTCAATAACACTATAGTTACAGCACTATGGATGTCTTTCCTCCAAATAGCAATTCCAATAATATGAATTCATAAAAACCACAAAAAGATTAGAAACAATATTCTTAAAAGAGCTAAGTGCTAGGCAACTTCAATTTTAAATGGACACACAAATGTAAAAAAGAGGTGGCTATTTGATTATACAATTGTGCAGCCATCTTGATTTTTTTTTTTTTACTCTGTCGCAGATGCCTCTGTCTGATTCATTTCCAGGATGAAGTACATAGCTTTTGATTTAATCTAAATTGAAGAAAACCAGGGTCTTCCTCCATATTTTGTGCATGGTGCACATCTAAGCCAAATGTGGCTCATGATTGAAAGCACATATACGTGACCCAGGTTAATGTTGCAGTACCTACTTTGGGTTGATTACTGGGACCAGAGGTTTAATCTTCTGAGATTTCGAGCTTGTGCTGGAGTCCATCCTCGGGGAACTTCTCTCTCCCCTGTAAATAATAAATAGATCTTATAAATTGTTTGCAAGATGCTTGCACAACATGCAAGGGAAAGAAAGGAAGAAAGAATGCACAAGGCCAAGTATATGGCACACCCTGCCAAAAACATTTAGGAAACAATGGAACGCAATTTATGAGATCTGCAAATGGGCTTCAAACACAGCCCAGAGGCTACCATATGACAATAAACCATGCATTGCAAAGATCGCTTGGAGATACTTCTAATGCTATTTACTGGATCCCCTGCATGGATTGCCTGTGTGACAATGTAGGACAGACGGGGGGGGGGGGGGGGGAAAGCTAATCACCAGATTGCAAGAACACACGAGTGCCTCACATTGCAACCAACAAGGACATACATTTAATTTCCCAGCTATTAAAATTGATGGCCAAGAAAGTACAAAAATAGCCAGGGAAATGGTTGAAGCCTAGAAAATTGCCCCTTGTCTGTCAACAGGAGTGCTGATTTCACAGAATCAGGCACCACATAAATATTTTGCAAAGAATAGCCCCAAAAAACACATTCTGATGAGAGAGAAATTCTCTTGAGGATGGGCTCTAGCAAAAATCTGAAAGCTTGGAAGACTTAATCCCTGGTCCTGGTGACTGACCCAGATTGGATTCTGCTAAATGTATCTTAGAATGTTTAACAGTATAAAAAAGTTCATAATGTTGAACTTCAGTATGGCAAAATTCTATTGTTTCTTCATAGTTTCATTTTAAAAAGAAAACCTTAAATGGATTGTTTCTCAAAGATTATAATATAGAGAAGCTTCATTATCCATAATTTCTTTCTACCTCCCCTATCTATTGATACTAGATTGTGTCTGTGATGAAACTAGCTCAGAATTTATTTGGAACAATATATTTCAGTTTTAAAAATATAAATTTCCACAAGTTTTCACAGTATGAACCTTTATAATATTAGAATTAGAATACTGCTCTAAAACTTTTTTTTTCTGATTTCTTTAGGGTAGGAAAAGTTTCTTTGTCCCTGGCTTTCAATCTAATAGAATATATAGGGAAAGAAAGCAGCACGGCTCCAATCATGCAAGCTTTACACCAAATTAGTCGTATCTTCAATTTAGTTGAGAAACGGGGAATGCTGGATCTCTCAGCCAGAGTGTTGGTAAGTTCTTGAAAATAGGAAAGCAGCAATTGTGTGATAACTAGAACGTTGTACAGGTAGTCCTCCACTTACAACCATTTGTTTAGTGAGTGTTCAAAGTTACAACAGCACTGAAAAAAGTGGCTTTCACACTTACAACTGTTGCAGAATCCTCCTGGTCATGCAATCAGAATTTAGGTGCTTGGCAACTGGCATGTGTTTATGACAGTGGCAGTATCCCAGGGTGGTGGGATTGCCATTTTTAACTTTCCCAGATAGCTTCTAACAAGCAAAGTCAGTAGGGGGAGCCAGATTCACAACGACATGATTCTCTTAACAACTGCAGTGATTCACTTAACAACTGTGGCAAAAAAGATTGTAAAATGGGGCGCAGCTCACTTAACTATCTTGCTTAGGAACATAAATTTTGGGCTTAATTGTGCTAAGTCGAGGACTTCCTGTATTACATCGTAGGATAATGTCTGAAATGATATGTAGCATTCATTTTATTTTTGCTTAAAATACTATGCTTTTAATACTTTATCATTTAATCTACAGGCATTGTTATTTAGAAACACATTTTAATGACAAAGACCATCTGCTCGTAACTACATCCTTTTCTAGTGTAAATAAATACGGCTACTTAGAACGGAAGAAATAATTTATGGTTTCTTTAATTTCTTCATGGTGTTAATATTTTTAATTGCTGTCTCTTCTAGTCCTATGATCGTGAGGGAATACTATAAATCGGAAGTCCAATAAATAAATAGGGTTCTGTGATGTCATTGTTTCTACTTAACAGTCTGGATTTCTAGTACAAATTCATTCACATAGCATCAAATTAATGTTGCACAATAAATTCTGAGTGTCTAGCACAGGGGTGTCAAACTGAATTTCGTGGAGGGCTGCATTAGGGTTACGTTTGACCTCGGGGGCCAGGATGGGTATGGTCAGCTTGACGTCACTCGTGTCAGGGGCGTCTACGCTCTGCCAGCAAAAATGAGCTCCCAACCTCTGTTTTCAGCCGTGACAGCTTCCTGCCACCCTCTGCCAGCAAAAATGAGCTCCCAACCTCTGTTTTCAGCCGTGACAGCTTCCTGCCACCCTCTGCCAGTAAAAACGGAGATCAGGAGGGGAGCCACATGCAGCCCAAGCTCCATTATTGCTGGCAGAAGGCGGCAGGAGTCCATCATGACTGAAAATAAAGCCTGGGAGGGTCACACATGACTCTCGAGCTGCGTTTTTGCTGGCAGAGGCATTGCGTGCCAGTTCTTTGCTGTTTCTAGGGTAGCCACACAGGCCAGATCTAAGCACTCCATGGGCTGGATACGGCCCCCGGGCCTTGAGTTTGACACCCCTGGTCTAGCAAGATCCCTCTCACACATGGGATGTTTGATGCTCACTTTGGAGTTGGTATAGTTTTGAATAGATAGGCCGTGATAATAGTTGACAGAAGGAAAGGAGAATTGGTCAGGTTTTGTTCAGATCTGTGTTCTACATCATTTTTTGTAGATTTTGAAGTTAGTCATAGCACAATTGTAACAAAGCTTTTTCTTCTGATCAGTGGTAATCTTTTTCCTTTGCTATTTTCTAGTATAGGATTGAAAAATTATTTGGAGAGAAGATTAATCAAGAAACATGGAACGATAATAAGACCCTCTCAGAATTAGAGCTACAGTCAAGTCTACTAAATTTTGCCTGTTCCTATGATTTAGGAACATGTAGTTCAACTGCTTCTACTCTATTTATGACATGGAAGGACTCCAATGGAACACAAAGGTAACTAATAATTTTAAAAAAATCTTATTTTCTGCTTAGGCACTGAGACATTACTTCACCATCACTAAAAATACTTTTTGAAAAAAGTATATATGTGTCAATGTTTATTTTTTTCATTGGGAAAGAAATATTACTATGGGAACACAGTGAAAACTTGGCACTTCATATGAAAACAACCCCAGGTGCTCCTCAACTTATGACCACAATTGAGCCCAACATTTCTGTTAAGTGAGTTTTGCCCCATTTTACAACTTTTCTTGCCATAGTTGTTAAAGTGAATCACCGCAGTTCATAAATTAGTATGACTGTTAAATGAATCTGGCTTCCCCATTAACTTTTTTGTGAGTAGGTCGCAAAAGGTGAACTGTTGAAGGTTGAGGACTATCTGTATTTGAATCAAGTCACAGACCTAGCTTATCTTTGTACACAATGCCATATTGTTGGACTGATTTTGCACTACCATGTACTTTGTACTATAAACTACAATAGATCCTGTACAGCCATCTACTGCACTGCATAAACCGCACTTTGCTGTTCAGTGTATTTTGTGAGTACAACCAATTTTTGAAATTTCAGGAAACCAGGCTTAAGCAACCTTGTCTGAATAAAATGTCCCAACACAGTTCACTGAAAGTTGTTCTCCCTACACTGCTTGCAGGTAGCATTTTGGCATGCTACAAAACATAAAGAACAAATTATGCACTCATTTCTAATATATAAAATGAGAACATTTTCTTGAACTTGTATTGATGGGTAAGACTCTTCACGTTTTAAAGTCTTCCTTTTCATCCTGAAGAACATTTCTTTCCAGTTCCATCAAGTTTATAAACTTCACAAGTGCTTTCTTTACTAGGAATCCTTCCCTGATATTAGTTTAATGCATATATTCCACTGTCTTTCAGAGTGGATTGTATCCTCATTACTGCTATATTAATACAATGCTGATTGAATAATCATATAAGATGATACAGACCACTAAAACAAGGTTGAGTAATGGGCAGCCTTTTTGATTTCAGGTGCAAAACTAAGTCTGCTTACTTTCTGGCAGGCTACAGGAAGCCTAGCAATGTGGTGACCAGTGAGAGGGCAAGGATATTTTTTCTGTCTTTCTTTTTTATTGGTGGTTTGAATTTTAAAGAGTAAGAATGGGGAAAGCTTTCTTTAGTCTTCCAAATATTGGCCAATTTGGCACTGATTTTAAGATCTAGTGGCTGGTCTCATATGTGGGAGAGCCGAGGGCTACATGTGGGCAACAGGCTACGCATCCCTGGTCTAAGAGTTTAATAGGTTCTAACATCATTCTAGGATACAGATGTTAGTAGCCATAGTAAAACATTTTTTTGTATATTTCAGAACACAACATGAAATAGAAAGCCTTTGGTGTAAGAATATCCCCCCCCCCCCCAAATAATAATAATAATAATAAATTATTTACATTGAAGAAGGGAAAAGCCAGTGAAGTTTACTGCTGGCTAGGAAACATAAGAAAGCAGTTTGGTGTAGTGGTTAAGATACTAGGCAAGAAACCAGGAGTCTGCGATTTGTAATCTCACCTTAGGCCAGGGGTCTGCAAAGTCGGCTCTTTTAAGACTGGTGGACTTCAACTCCCAGAATTCCCCAGCCAGCTATGCTGGCTGGGGAACTCTGGGAGTTGAAGTCCACCAGTCTTAAAAGAGCCGACTTTGCAGACCCCTGCCTTAGGCCAAAGCTAGCTGGGCTAGTCCCTCTCAGCCCTAGGAAGAAGTCAGTGGCAAATCATTTCTTTAAAAATTGCCCAAAACTACAGGTAGTTGCCAGGAGTCAACATTAACTCAAAGACATGAACACATATAAAAGGAAATATAACAAGAATAGGTTGCCATTCTTCTGAAAACCGGTTCTGTAGAAGTTATCAGTTGTACTTGCATTTCAGTAGCATAGCAACAAATGGGAGCAGGCTGGTATCTACCTAATATTAATTTATTTATTTGATCACTGTTACAATGATTTGAGTATTGCACTATTGTTCTTTTAACCATTTGCACTTTTCTCTGTCAGACTTGTCACAGTACTTGGAAGAACAAAAAAACAGGGTCCATCTCAATGTCTGTCAGAAATTACTATTGCTCAAAAGAAGACATTTATGGTGCCAAATATAAAGCTTGAAGCTGAGAGACAGGAATCACCTATTCCCAGGCCTATTAGACCTTTCATGGCATCTCAGTCTCCAGACCCTTAAGAAAATATCTAAATGCCAATGACTTGAAAAGACATGAAGTACAAACCTAGATTTTTTAAAAAACAAATCTAATCTAGCTGAGCTGTGTTTGTGAGAAATTGCTGAATAACCAGTTCCTGAACAGAGGATTATTGTTGGGAGAGATTTACAGCTTTGGCGCTGTGAAGCCTGAAATCAGAAGTTCAGTTTTGCTGGTAGTTGCAGTTGTTCTTGCTTGGTTCTATCTGGGCCAGAAGCCAATATTTGAAGATTTTGTGAGCAACGAGTGTGTGCCATCAGCCCAGTATAAGGTTTTAGTGTCTGTCTTTTTTTCCATTTTGCATAACAAAATGTAATTCTGAGTAGTAATTAACATTAATTCTTCATTCCTAAATGTCTTAGAACAAGAACAAAAGACTGAGAACAAATGGCAAAGAAATAATGACTGAGAACATGAAAAAGATTACCTACAAGGGGAATATTTGTGTTCTAGCACAAATTACTCATCATGTCTAAGGGCTTAACTGGGAGCAGTTAGCATCTATACTGTTTTATGTTTAACATGGATGTTTATATGAGATTCTAAGAATACATATAGACTTATTCTTTTTCTATGTCTCTGCAGCTTGCAGACAAATATTATGAAGATCATATTCACAGCTGGAGCAAAAACTGAAGCTGGTTGGCAATTTCTTCTAAAAATGTATTCTTTTGTGGATTCTGAACCAGAAAAACTCAAAATTCTTGAATCATTGGCCAGCACAAGTGATGTTAAAAAACTCATCTGGTACAGTTCTTCCTCCTATTACCATATGCAGTACAGTTTTAAAATTGAAGATTTTAAATTTTAACTAAAAGTTAGTTTTCTAGTTATGGTCAGTAATCACTGGTATAATTTATTTAAATTTAATTACTATAGATTCTCTGTGTCATTGCATAAAGAAATTAAAGTACATGAACATTTAGCATGCTTTTTGTAATCTTTCAAATCTTTTACATTTAATGAGAAGTGCACTGACATCTGGGTTAATGAACAGATGTTTTATTTTTATTTTATTTTTTTATTTTATTAGATTTATACCCCGCCCTTCTCCAAAAGGACACAGGGCGGCGCACAGGAATTTAAAAGATACATACACAATCGAATAAAAAATTAAAAAACTTACTAAATATCCGTCCTGCGCTAAAACCAAATTAAAATCCCCAAAATTTAAAACTGTCTAAAATAGTCACAGCGGAGGTTACGCTAGGCCGGCTTGATGAAAGAAATGTGTCTTTAGACACTGGCGGAAGATGCGGAGGTCGGAGATGGTGCGAAGTTCAGGGAGTAGGTTGTTCCAAAGGGCAGGGCCCGCCACAGAGAAGGCCCTTCCCCTGGGTGTCGCCAGTCGGCATTGTCCGGCCGACGGCACCCTGAGAAGGCCCTCTCTGTGGGAGCGGATCGGTCGAAGGGATGTATGGGGCAGGAGACGGTCTCGCATATAACTAGGTCCCGAGCCATGGAGCGCTTTGAGGATGGTCGTCAAAACCTTGAAGCGCACCCGAAAGACCACAGGAAGCCAGTGCAGCTCGCGCAGGATTGGTGTTACATGGGAGTGTCTAGGCGTTCCCGTGATCACCCGCGCGGCTGCATTCTGAACTAGCTGTAGCTTTCGAGTGCACCTCAAGGGAAGCCCCATGTAGAGAGCATTACAGTAGTCGAGTCGGGACGTCACGAGTGCTTGAGTGACTGTGCGAAGGGCAGCCCGGTCCAGTAAGGGGTGCAATTGGCGCATCAGGCGTACCTGATGAAACGCCCCCCTGGCCACGGCCGCCACATGGTCCTCCATGGACAGCCGGGAATTCAGGAGGACACCCAAATTGCGTGCCCTCTCCACGGGGGCCGGTGTTTCGCCCCCAATGGCCAGAGTTGGAGTAATCTGGCTGAACCGGGGTGCCGGAAGCCACAGTCACTCAGTCTTGGACGGGTTGAGCTTGAGTTTGTTACTATCCATCCAGATCCGTACGGCCTCCAAACACCGGGACAACACCTCGGCGGCATTGTTGGGGTGATCTGGGGTGGATATGTACAGCTGAGTATCATCAGCATACAGATGATATCCCACCCCAAAACCACGGATGATCTCACCCAGTGGCTTCATATATGTGTTGAATAGGAGGGGCGAGAGGACCGACCCCTGAGGAACCCTGCATAGGAGGGGTCTCGAGGCCGACCTCTGCCCCCCTGCCAACACATATTGCGACCGACCAGAGAGGTAGGACGAGAACCACTGTAAAACGGTGCCTCCCAGCCCCAACCCCCCCAGTCGGTGCAATAGGATACCATGGTCGATGGTATCAAAAGCCGCTGAGAGGTCTAACAGGACTAGGATAGAGGAATATCCTCTATCCCGCGCCCTCCAAAGATCATCGACCAACGCGACCAATGCCATCTCGGTGCTGTGACCGGGTCGGAAGCCGGACTGGCACGGGTCTAGATAATCAATTTTCTCCAGGTGTCGCGGAAACTGTTGGGCCACCACACTCTCTACAACCTTCACTAAAAAGTGAAGGTTGGAGACTGGACAATAGTTTTCTAATAATGCTGGGTCCAGGGACGGCTTCTTGAGGAGGGGCCTTACTACCGCCTCTTTCAAGATGGCAGGCAAGGACCCCTCACTCAAAGAGGCGTTGACAATGCCCTGGAGCCAGCCTCGTGTCATCTCCCAGGATGCCAGTACAAGCCAGGAGGGACACGGGTCCAATAAACATGTGGTAGCCTTAAGTCTCTTTGACAGCTGTCCATATCTTCGGTAGTAACAAAGTCACTACCGAAGTTGGCTTATGGACACCTGTGTCTGGCGAACATTGTTTCTTCCCTTAATGATGTAACTCAATTGCTTTAAAGTTGCTAAAACAGATTATGCTTTCTTATGATTAGAATATTCAGATATGTGCAATTGTGAAGTTTTAGGTAACTAGTATCATCACTAGCATCATAACTAGTGGCTCTGAGAGAAATGGATGGTCTCTAAATTTAATAAAGTCAATCAATCAAGTTTCTAATCTTTTACTGAAACTAAATAAAAACAGTATGTTTTGCTTAAATAAACAAACATAAGAGGTTCTCAACCATACAGTGGGATTTGGTGAGCTATTTCCTAGGCTCAGGTTCTTGCTCTTTCTTGACCTGATCACCGATGATCCCGCTCAGACTAACCTATTTTAAATAGCTCCATTCTTCTCTAGGAGCTGAAGAATATTTTATACTGCTGTGGTCTATGCAGTAAATAGTATACTGCATTGATTCTCTGTATATTGAGAACTTTGTCTTCTACGAGCATGCTCATGTTATAAGACACACACACATACGTACACTTTATCTTGACTTCATTAATACAAAATGTTATGTATTCCTTCATTTTGAAGCATCTGACTCCAAAAGGAGCAATTCTTTTCAAATTGTTAAAGCAGCATAGTGCTTTAGTATTTTGCAAAAGGGGTAGACCTATGCTCGTATGTGCATGCATTTTCATTCATCTTCTATATTTTACTATATATTGGGGTACTAAGAGATTTGTGATCTGAAACATTTTGTTTTGGATGTTCATGAAATATCTTTTATTTAATCATTTAAATGGTGGCCGATGAAATGGAATCCATGTATGTATCATTATAGTCCAATAGTGTAGATGTGTGTTTATATGTATGCAAATGATTATTCAGATTATTTGTTTATTCAGCAACTATCCAAAATTATGGCGGTGCTGAAATTATAGATGATATAATTCTCTGGAGAGAACATACATGCCTAATGTGCAATTTTATTGTTGTTTATTTCATAGGTTAATGCAAACAAGCTTGCAAGGAGTTGTCATCAGATCCCAGGATCTTCCAACTGTCATAAAAACTATCAGTCAGAATTTGCCTGGACATTTATTGGCATGGGATTTTGTCAAAGAAAATTGGGATCATCTTATCAAAAAGTAATGCTTTACTTGAATTCTCATTATAATAATTCCTTGTCCCCTACATGATCCAGCTTTGAAACAGTTAGTTGCTAACCTCTGACATGAGTAAACATTCTCTTGGGACTCACATTGGTTTCTTACATTGTCAGGTGTGTCCTTATCGCTGTCTCGAATTAACAATAGTCAATGAGGGAGATAGTTCAGCATTGAGTTGTTTAAAGACATTTTGATTTAGTTCATGGCAATAAGGTATCTTGTGACAAACATGACAGTTAAGAGCCTTTACTGTGGTCTTCTCAATTTGGTACCATCCAGATGAATAAGACTACCCAGCATCCTTATTTTAATTTAATAGTAAGTTGGATGAGATTGATTTAAATTCTTCTGTACTCCAGATAAATTCAGATAATTCAGCTGTTGCTATCTGTGAAACGAATGGGAGAGCATATGTTTGATACTCCCGATTTTCTGGAATTGTTGAGCTTATTGATGATTTTCAAAAGTTTTTCTTGTGTGGCTGATGACAAATATAACATAACTGATTTAGGAATTTCTCCAAACCTCAAAATTGGTTAGGTGTTATATAAAATGCTTTAGATAAATATTGGTAGCCCTTGATTTACAACCATTCATTTAACAACATTTTAAAATTACAACAACACTGAAAAAAGGGACTAATGACTGGTCATTGCACTTACAACTATTGCAGCATTTCCACCCTCCCCCTAGATTCGTGATCAAAATTTGGACGCTTGACACTTAACACAATGGCATTCCAGGTCATCTGGCTACCATTTTTTACCTTCCCAGCTGTCTTCCAACAAGCAAAGTCAATGAGGAAACTGGATTCACTTAACCATTGCATGATCCATTTAACAACTGCAGTGATTTGCTTAGCAACTGTGGCCAAAAAAGTAATAAAGTTGGGTGTGACTCAATAACTGCTTTCTTTAGAAATTGAAATTCTAGTCCCTGTGAAGGACTATCTGTATAGGTTAGTGAAACATGTATCAGATTAACATAGATTAATGACATATATTACTCTTGTTCCATTGTTTCTAAATTTCAGGTTTCATCGTGGATCGTACACTATTCAAAGCATTGTAACTTCAACAACGTATCAGTTCTCCACACTAGAACATCTGCTAGAGGTTAGTTGGATAAATTGTTCTGAAAGAATTGTGGAATAATACTGTCACTGATGTAGAAAGGCAATATGTGATGTAGATTAATATTCTAAATTGTAACATTGCTTCACAATACAAATAGTTGTGTGAGGACAAAAGATTAGGTCTACACACAAAGGCTTAATTTAACTGATTTATTGCCAAAAGCCTATGCACAAGAATCAACTAATGGTCAGCACTGGTTAGAGTTAGATAATAGTCAACAACAGTGAAGGAAAGGTTGGACTTAGTTCCTTGGTGGCCTTGCGGTCATTTTATGTGATCCCTCCTTTCACTCCTCCTCCTGGCTGTGCTAGTCCTTTTTCTACAATATTTGTCTGTCCATCCATCCATCCATCACAGGGATGTCAAACTCACGTCATCACCATAGTGTCACATGACATATCGGGACTTTCCCTTCCCCCCCTTCACTAAACCGGGAATGGCCAGCACGTGACACATCCAATCCGCGGGCCAGGAGTTTGACAATCCTGATCTATCATCTATATTTACCATCTCGCGAAGGTGATTGATTATAGATGGCTTACCGTCATATAATTAAAATACAATATAAAACTTTAAAACGCTAAATAGCAACCATGCATTTTAAGTTAAAATTCAATAAACCAAAAAGGGAAGAAGGGAACAAAGTGTGCATGGGGAGGAGATGAACTCTGTCTAACCCATTAGCCATCTCCAAGATACCACTCCCTCATTGTCATTCCAAATTTTCATATTTTGGGGACATAATTTTGGGGATAATGTGAAAGATCTTTTCTGAAATTAGAGAAAATATTTCTAATAGGGAGCCACTCTGTTTGTTCATTTAAGATAATTATTTAATGTCTTGCATTGTGTGAAATAGTCTGGATTTCAAAATTTACCATTTCTGTAATGTAATTAGGGCTGAACTATAAAGCACAAATAGTAAATATGTAATGAAATTTTCATTTCCCATCAATTTGCTGATACATTTAGATAACAGCTGGTTGGGTTATTTTAAATGTTTAAGGGATTATTTCTTTTCAATGCCTTGACATCTTTTTTCTCTTTTTTTTCATGTGTTACTTTTCTTTAGGTTAAGTCATTCTTTGAATCAAAGTCAGAGGAAACTGCTCAGTTGCTGTATGTCCAAGAAGCTATTGAGACAATTCAACTGAATTGTCAGTGGATGGAAAAAAACTTGGCACTACTTGCAAAATTGCTATAGTAATCACAATTCTCTTATAGCTTGTATTAATCACTAGGAATGCTGCAACTCTTGGTCTTTTGCTTTTGCAAAAAAAGAAAAAAGAAAAAAAGTTAAACATGAGCAATGCAATTTTTGTTTTTTGCATGGTGAGAGAGGGTTGTAGTTAGCTCAGGGTTAATCTCTTCTGAATTGGCTCTCTTTGGAGTATTTGTGGACTGGATATAATTGCTAATAAGGGAAAAGCTCATTTTGACCAGATATTTACATCAAGCAAGGATACTATAATAACTTTTAAAATTTAAGTACAGTTCCCTTTCATTGTAGGAAAATGGAATTCTATTTCTATATATAGAGTACAGTGTTACTTAATGAAAAAACAAGAGAGCAAGACAAACACTCCTGAGACCTGCTTTTTCTTTGAAAAATTCAGTTTGGTCTTTCTCACTGTGCATAGTTTCTTGAATTGTAAATAACGTCTCTGTTGTAAAGCATTTTTTATCACCATTATAAGCAGTGGCTAAAACACAATAAGGTAAATAGGGGAAATAAAAAGTAAGATTTGGGGAGTTCTGGGTGTTGATTTATCTAGGTATTTTCTAGAAATTATGCAAATATCAGATTTTTTAAATTTGTCTACAACATGGCTAGATGTTACTAGTACTGTGTACTGAATGTTAAATTACCATTTGTAAACATAAGTAAAATGTTAAGAGAGTTATGCTTACCTGACCATAGAGGTTTTCAAAAACATTATAAATTATAGGTTGGAGAATGTTTTATACAGTTTTCAGAGTCCAGTTTTGTTTCTCCATTTCATATAGCTTACTAAAAGTATGTAATACACTGATTCAGCAATTTCAGAATAATTGGTTTGGGAATTGCCTGGTTTTAATTCCTTTCAATACAGCCCTGAAGTTTCCCATTTTTCTGTACATAGATATTTCTGAAACTAGATCATGCCTGTGCTTTGACCAAAGTAACTAGTTGTTAAATCATGAGACATGCTGTTTGTGTCACCCATCCTTGTTTTAAAACCTTTCACCAAAAATAAAGCATGCCATATTATTATAAGAAATTATCCCATACTGTGAAACTCTCCTCCACTGTGCTAACTTTTATAGTAAAATAAGAAATTGGCATTTGAGACATTATTGTCAACAATGTTCTACGTTATCCAATATAATTCTAAAATCCCCCAATAAAATATTACATTATAAGAAAAATTGAGAGAAATGAAAACAGATTTTAAAAAATGAAACGTGTTGATTTAGGCCAGCTTCCCCAACTTGATGGTTTTTAAATGTTTCAGAACTATAAATTCCAAAATACTTAACTATCATGTTGAGATTTTCAGTTCTGGGATTTGTAGTTCCGACATATCTTAAAGGGCACCAGATGGGTAGTGCCTTCAATCATTTGAACAGCTATAGAGTATATCTTAGTTTCTCAATTTGTTCCTATCAAAGCTCTTTCTTCAAGCAAATGTGAACGTGGAAAAGTATGGATCCAATTTGCTGCAGCTTTTGAGACATGCCTTTTTCTCAGGATTGGGGGGGGGGGGAATCTTTCCTGAAATGTATATAGATTCTACTATAAAAACAATCAGAAGATGTTTCTTTGGTTCAACATTTTACTACTGATTTTACTTTATGTTTCATGGAGGATTACATACTCTGGAACATTTTAGATCTCATTATTTCTGTGCCATAAAATCCATTGTTTCATAAATCAGTATTAGGTAGTGTGTTTTCATTCTTCATAGGTATTCCAGAAATTGAATATGTGTGGTAAAGCTAATATGATGTTTGTGTTACAAATAATTCAAAGTGAAGGACATTGCTGAAGAATATATAAAATTCAGTTTTTGAAGCATTTTGGGGGCAATAAGAAAAATACAGTTTTCTAGATTAAGAGAATCATTTGAGCCAATTCTGCTTAGTTATGAATTTAATGTAAAAACATAAATTAGATAAGTTGTTTCAATTATATTTCAACTATATTGAAAATAGAGAAAGAAAAATATATGCCTGGTTTTAGTACTTCTGACTCTCTAATATACTGCTCAACTCTTAATTTTGGTTGAAAATAGCTCATCTAGCCCCCCAAAATGAATTGACTTTACAATGTAAAGAACATCTAACCTGGTTTTTAGAGAATGAGGTTTGCTATATTTCTCTCATGTTTTGTTTGCCAATTACATTTTTGTATATTTCCTTCCTTCCTTCCTTCCTTCCTTCCTTCCTTCCTTCCTTCCTTCCTTCCTTCCTTCCTTCCTTCCTTCCCTCCCTCCCTCCCTCCCTCCCTCCCTCTGCTTTTTGGTTAGATCATCTGACACTTCAAATCATATGTAGTTGTGTTTGCTACTGGAAATGTGAACTGGACTTGAAAATGTAGCACACATATGTTCTAAATTAGAATATTTTATTTTAAATGAAAGCACTGATATTTTGAAAATACTTTCAATTATTTATCTTTTTGAAAATAATTGTGGCTTGGTTTTGATTTACATTTGATTAATTAATTGTGCTTAAATGGAGAAACATATTTAAAAATAATAATGTATAGATTTGGGATTTGGTCCTTATCAAAGCACTTATTTGCTTCCAACAAAGTTTGATTTCCAACAGTGGATAATCTGGAAGAGTTGTACATATGTATTTGTATGTATATTGAAACCATAAATGATAGGTATTATACTTTAAATATAATTGTCGAGTCCATTCAGAAGAATGCTGTGTAATAGAATGAAATGCTTTCATCCAGTTCAAAAATTAGGGGTGACTTTAATAGAACAAAATTTTTTTATTACATCAAGAACTAAGATGAATGTCCTCAATTTTCTTGATGGCTTCGAAATGCCTGATTCTAAATCTTGATCAAAGCTTTTGTTCTGTTTTGAAATTTTAACATCTTCTACATGTATCCTGTTGGAAGTGGCAGTATATTTTGTTTTGATTTTCCCCTCCTCAAATCACTTACTTTACTATAGAACTACAGTGTAAAGTTATACAAACTATATACTCTATGTCCAATCCCCCAATTAGGTTCAAAACTTTCTGTAATAGATGAGGTTGGTATTGTGGAAAACATGAATGAGATCAATTGGTTGTGTTTTCAATCTGTTTGAAAACATAGTTCATGTGCCTTAAAGTATAAGTATTGTACAAAATATGTAATGAAAGTCTTTTTTTCTTAAAAGCCCTCCATAACTTTTAAGATTATTGAGAGCTATAATGTTAGCGCTTAATCAGTGAAGGAAAACCTTTTGGTTCAACTTATCAACATGCCAGTTTGAATATCTAAACAAAACAAAATGATTTTGGTCTTTGTAGCAATGAGTCCCACAGGACTTTAAATAGCCAAGGGCATTGTATGTGAATGGCTGGTTTGTTCTCATTGGTGTTAAGAAGTGTGTATACTTAAAATGCACATGGAGCATTGTGTGTTTCTTTATATGTTTGCATTGAAGCATTTTATTAAAGAGATAATTAAATAAATAAGGCTTATCCCAATAATCTGGCTTTGTGGTTAAAATGTATAGCTCTCTATATTTGAAGCACATCTTTTAAGTCTACAACTTAGTCAATAGTCAATTATTTGCATCTTAAATATGTTTATATATACATGCACACCAATATATGTGTGTAACACAGATAACTTTTCTGCCTATTTTATTTCACATTGAAAGACTGGGCCTGTCTATTAAATCATCATAATCACTCCAAAAGTTTTAGTCGTGGTTCTCAAAAAAATTTTTTTTTAAAAAAACGTTTCACATTGAAAGACTGGGCCTGTCTATTATATCATCATAATCACTCCAAAAGTTTTGTGGTTCTCAAAAATATATTTTTTTTAAAAAACATGTTTGGGGAGAAAATTATTAGATACATATAACAGGAGACTCACTATAGTAGCTATATTCAATTTTTTTAAAATATAAAGGAAAATATGGTTTTTATCCTGTCTCCACATATTAGATTTTGGAGGCCCAAGGCGTGCTACCAAAAGGCCAAATATAACTCTTGATCCAAAAAATAGTCCAGATCTACTGTACACATGTATGTGCCTCTTTCTCAAATGTTGCACTGGATAAGGGGAAGGCATACACTAAGAAGAATGGGATTGGTATGTTTATTCTTCTCTACATGTTTGGCTGAATGCATGTAGTTCAGCATATACAGCATAAAGTATATCTACTCCAATATTTAGAATCAGTTTTTGTTCTCTTTGAAACAGGTGCCAGACGTAAACCCCAAATTTGGATTCATCCTAGAATTCAAAATTATCAAGTTTGAGCATTACAGTTTTTTTCTTCTGACATTGGGAGACAAATTTCTCCTGTGCCATTTTATGATCTCTATGGATATTTTTTTTGGGGGGGGGGGGGAGTTCTATGCATGGTAATCTATCATTTAACTTCTCATTTTGGAATTGGTGAGTGTGTTCCAAATAATATTTTTCAAAAGATATTGCATGATGGTTGTATGGGTATATGTAAAAGGGCCTTAAAAGTGCAGGTTTCTTTTTACATCTGTAGCCATATTGTGGCTGTAATTCTGTCAAAATGTACACAAAGCAATCCAGCAATTTAAAATTGTCCATCCCTAAAGTAATATTTTTTTTAACTTCAAATAATGAAACTGCTTTATTTTTGAATGCTCTCAAAGACTGTAATTTAACTGTAAATGTAATGTTAGTATCTTTATACAGATGTGGAAGATGGAATTCGTGTAATAGATCTTGCTGCTTTTAAAAATAGTCTGTTCCAATACAGGTGAAATTGAACATGCACTGTGAGGCTAATACTTGAAAGAATGGGGTCTTATTTTATTTTTATAATATCATGTTATATTGGATGCTGACCCACACACACACACACACACACACACACACACACTGTTCCCCGGCACAGGATGAGACCTGTGGCCTACTGGCAATTACAACTTGCCTCACATGTAAAACAGCCCTGGTTCGAATCCCAGTAAGGGTATGGCTAGCTGATGAGAGCTAAATAGCTTGAAATCGATTTATACTAGTCTCCCTTATCTATTTATTTATCAGCACAAAAACATATCACATATACCTAAAACCTAACACACATGTAAAAAAAAAAAAGACACAACGAAACTTATAGCTTTCTGTCTAGATCAGGGGTTCCCAACCCCCGGTCCACGGACCGGTGCCGGTCCATGGCTTGATAGGAACTGGGCCGCAGGGCTGGAGAGGAGGAGGAGGGAGGAAGGGGCAGCCCCCTTGGCAGAGCACGCACCAGATGCGAGAGAGCGCAGGCACGGCCGTTCGTGCCATTGGAGGCCCTAGAGGGCCGAGTGAGCCGACTCCCCCCCATGTGCACATGCGCCGCCTGTTCCCCCCGTGTGCGCATGAGCCACCTGTTTCCCCCCTCCTCTACGCCAGCTGGTCCGCAGAATGTTTTTTAAAATGAAACCGGTCCCTGGTGCAAAAAAGGTTGGGGACCCCTGGTCTAGATGGTCTCTGGTGATGAGCCGAAAGGCAGAAAAGGAAACCAGTATGCTTCCTCCCTTAATTGGGGCTTACCAGGGTGTTTAAAAATCCTTCTGGAAGATGTTATCTTTCACTCTGCACTCTGAACATTTACTTCATTTAAGAATACATTTTTGTCACTAATGGTTGCCCCCATACCAATGTTTAGATATATGCTACTTAATTTCTAGTTCAAATGCTAATTGATAGCCCTCCGAATATGCAAATAGCTTTTGAAAAAAATGCTATTTTATCCATTATGTTAATAATGTTTTATCCCACAGTAAGATATTTAGCCAATTAAAAATGTTGTTTTGCCATACTCTCAGGTCTTGATATTTAAGAACTTAAGCCTCCTAGGATGTTACTAAAACCTGCAATTTGCAGTAAAAATGCATATTTTTACCCATGACATCGCCACTTTGATCAAAGCAATGGTTGAGCATCTTTTTTAGGTTAGTCATGGCACATGTAGCAAATTACTGTTGAAATGTATGAGTTACCTTGATAAAATGTGCAAGAGTATGGAATGACTTGAAAGCTACTGAACACTTTTAATTTACAGAGTCTTAGAATGGATGGATTTAAGAGTAAATTTGCACCAGATCTGTGGAGAGATTGTAGTTCTGTTGATAACAGGAAGCTGGCCTAAATAATGGTAACATCAAAGCAGTTCTGGAATATCAAATATTATTGGACACTGAATGGGATTAGGCTTTCCTGTTGATATCTTTATAGAAAGCATAGCATACATTTTTATCAAAAGAGTAACTCCAAATTGTACAATATTTGCTTTGAGGAAGAGTATTTTAGAAAACAAGATGTGTGTTTGTATATAGATGTACACCTTATATGCAAATCTGTGGGTTTCCTTAATATGTAAAGGACAAATGAAAGCCTATTTTCTTATACTTTGAATAAAATTGTGTGTGTATAACCAGCACTGACAGAATGGCATATATATTGCGAACACAATTGCATTTTTTGTGAAATAAAAATATAACTCTTTAATATTATGACTCTTGTATTTTTGTGACTATCCTGTGTTTTTACATAAGTAGAGGAAGTTCAAACCCATTGCTTGAGCCTTCATTTTTTTTTTTTTAAAATCAGATTCTCTTTTTAGAAAAAAAGACTTTCTAAGTCACAGATGTAATGCGTTTATTGGTTTACGGGATAATTCACTATTGTCTTTTGCAAACATTTCTTTCTTATTCTACTTGGTAGTTCTGCCAAGTGTTAACATGAAACCAACAAAGCAATTTTCCCCTTTAAGTTCTTCAAATACTGCTTCACTCCTTCACTGATGTTGGGGGGGAGAGGAGATTGCAAATTTATTGTGGTCCCAGTTGGTGGCTTGGCATCTTTTCTTGTTCACTAGCCTCAAGGACCCTTCTGCTTGTTCTAAATAACTCTTAAATGACCACTGATTAGTGTTTTTCTGTTGTATTGAAAATGCAGATAACAGTTTTCTCCTACTTGGGACTTTGGATGAGCAGGAATTGCAGAATTTCAGGCAGCATGGCCAAATGTAGGAAGTTGGAAGTCTTTACATATAATAGCATGAGGAAGGACGCTAAAATTGTTTGTTGTAGTTTCACTCTAGAAGAAACATTGAGCTACTACAGTGGTGGGGCATAATTTTTATCTGCCCACATAAGATAAATCCCCCACACCCATGTTTATCTAAACACCGCTTGTGCTCCCATCATCTTTAAGAAGGAAGTATAAGTAACTATCTTAAAATATTTCTGTTAGTGAGCTGAGTTATAACGAAGTCATTGATATGTGCTGTCAATCAAGGTGTTAGACTATTCGCATTCTCTATACTCTGAGCATGTATTATACACTCCCAGTCACAAAGAACCCAGGAATAGATCTGAAGACCTGTTAGGCAGCAGAAAGATAACTGCTGACTTTTGAGGGTGTGATTTGATATATTTACCTTTTTCTTCAATAATTCCGCTAATTTAAATACAACATTGAAGCAACATCTCTGATATTCAGCCTGTTGTGAACTTATTGTCTTCAAATTCTACAACTTTTTGACTAAGGACTGCCTGCTAGTATCCATTTTCTAAATGGCTTGGAAAACAGCTGAAACAGCAAAACATGTTCACCCCCCACTGAATTTTTCTTGCGTAAAGTGAGGCTAACAATGATTGCTGCTTTGAGATAATATAATATATAGATTGATGAATAAAATTGAGGTCAAAAGGTAGAAAATCCCACCAGTCTCATCCTGGAAGTAAGCCTTGTCATAAGTAATGGCCGGTTTGCTACCTTTCAGGCAGTGGTGGGTTTCTGGAGGCTCGCACCTACTCGTGAGAGCCGGTTGGTGAAATTTAGAGAACCGGTGAGAGGGTTCCACCGGCGTACCTGGAAGTAAATCTGGCCCGCTGCTGCCAGTGACCCAACGGGAAGGAAAGGAAAGGAAAGAAGGAAGGAAGGAAGAAAGAAAGAAAGAAAAAGAAAGAATTATCAAAATTGAGTCCAAAATTTTGGTTGCTAAGCAAGAGCGTTGTTAAATGAGTTTCACCACATTTTAAAAGGTGGCCACTCCCACCCTGTCACATGACTACCAAGCCACGTCCACAAAATAGGCCACACCTACAGAGTAGGTTCTAAAAAATTTGAAACCGACCACTGCTTTCAGGTCATCCAAAATAATTGGTGGCATTCTACCTAAGGATAGATGGCCTCATCTAGGAGAATTGTATGACTGGACTTTCCAGATCCAGAAATGGTAACAAGAAAAATATTTGTGAGGAGGAGGGAGACACATTGTTCCTAAATTCTTTTTTCCCAGTTCCAGAGACCCTCTCTGCATTAGCAAATAAAGGTTGAGAGTTTCTCAACATAATTTAACATAGCTTTTAAAAATGACTTCCATGCAATAAATAAAAGAAAAAGAAAAAAATCCTAGCTTTTCCTTCTTAGCATCCCTTCTATCTCCAGTGTACTTCTTTGCACTGCCAAAAAGTTGACCCTCCGACCTACATTTTTAGTAGATTAAAGTTCATGATCTTTGAAATCAAAACACAAGAGCTGTGTTTATACATGACATACTTATCCAACAGTCGACTGAATTATGGTATGTTAGATTTTGGGGGGTTACTATCATCAACTATTCTCAGACTCAATGTGCACATACAGTCTAAAAAGTGTTTGCTAGGATCATATTTAATATGTTCAACAAACCCCGTTGCAGCTTTGCAGAGGTAAAGGAAAAGATTTATTCCTGTTTTATATATTCTGCCACTTTGGAGACGTGGGTGGTAGATTCGTTTTCTCTACACTTTTGCTGTTTTGTAATCATGACAAAATGAGGACAAAAAGGATTTGACATCCTGTGTGGCCTTCATGTGAACCACACAGGAAGAAAAACCACATTTTTATAGCCTTGTCCTACCAAGATCTGATAACTGTGTTTAATTATCGTTATAACATTCAAACCAGCATCACTGAACCTAAATGTAAAAATAAATAAAAGTTCTTTTTTTTCCTTTCAAGTGCTCCCACCTGGAAATGATAGTTAGCCAACCTAACTTCTATTTCTTATATTACTCAAAGCAAATCATTTTCTGCACCTGGAAGAGATGATGTAGTGACTGGATGACTGATGGGAAAACTTTAAAACATGAAATGCTTACATTGCAGTTATGCTAGTCAATCTGAAATAAACAGATCTACTTTCTACAGGGAGAGCCCCTTCAACTATTTGAAATCTCTTACCTCAATGTGACTCGAATAACCTCATTGTAGACTACAGTTAAACTAGTTGGCTTTTCAAACTTGCACTGTGAGTTTTCCAAAGTTACTCAGATTTGCACAAGGATATACATTCCTTAATAAACTTAAAGCAAAAGAAACTATGCTAGGGATGTTTGGGGAGAAACACCCCTTCAGTGTTATTGAATGGGATCAGGAGCTCAGTTACAAATTGTTAACATCTGTATTTCAGCACTCCTAAGCTTAAAAACAAGATTATTCAGTAGCAGCATAAAAGTTTAACGTTTTTCATCTCCCAAAACTCTTGGTGTATTCTAGCATTAACTCTATAACCAAGATATGTTTGGCAAGTTTGAAGGCATTTTTTTTGGTTCTGAATCTGAATTTTCTCCTTTCCCTCAAGAGGTAAGCATTGGTCAGCTAAGGTAGCCTCTCATTTAATAGTTCCAAGAGAAACTGTTCAGTTTGTAGCTACCTCTTGTAGCCTTCATTACATTCCTTGACAGGGCAGTAGCTGTGACCATCTGGTGAGATCTATTGACTCAGAAGAAACAAAAAAAATCTCACTCTGACTCTTATTTCTGAATGTATAATAAGTTCCCACTTGAGAATTTACATTAATACCTTGTTTTTCTTACATTTCTTTCAATTTTACATGCGTAAGCAGCATATATTCCATTTATGATTCATATACTGTGTGATTTTACAATTTTTTTATTCCTCCAGCATCTCTTGGTCTCAAAGACCTGATTTAGTTCCATTATCTGATTTACAGGAAATGCTAGTAAAACAGAAAATGGCTTGAACATAAGTGCTCAGACCAGTTCCTTGATCAGTCAGCAGTATGGCCACATGTAAACCAGTCTTTTGCACTGTTTCTTTTCAGTCACTAGCATGTTCTTCTACACTACATACATATATGAAGATATGAATGTAGATATAAGATAGTTTGCACAAGATATAATAAAGATATAATAAGCGCTCCATGGCTCGGGGCCTAGTTATATGCGAGACCGTCTCCTTCCCCATGCATCCCTTCGTCCGACCCGCTCCCATAGAGAGGGTCTTCTCCGGGTGTCGTCGGCTGGGCAATGTCGGTTGGTGACGCCCAGGGGAAGGGCCTTCTCTGTGGCGGGCCCTACCCTCTGGAACGACCTACCTCCCGATCTCTGTACCACCTCGGACCTCCACCTATTCTGCCAGCGTTTAAAAACGCACCTGTTTCAGCAAGCCGGCCTAGGGTAAATTCACCCTATAAATGACTGAAGGTTAGTTATACAAATTTTTAATTAGAGGGTTTTTAAACTATATTTTAGCACAGGAGTATTTAGTTTAATAGGGTTTGAGGATGTTTGTATATTTTATATTGTATATTGTGTTTTAAATGCCTGTGCGGCGCCCTGGGTCCTATTGGAAATAGGTGCGGGATATAAATTTAATAAAATCAAAATCAAAATCAAATTAATGTGTAGTCAGTTTTGGTTAGTACATTGTGCTTGTGGCTTGTAATGTTTTAGTGTGAGATGATAATCCAGGCATTCTGATTTCTAAACTATATATTTTTTGTCTTAGCATATTAAGTGAATTCCATGAACTGGCTTAGAACAATGTGTGAACAGACGTATACTTGTTTCTGAAGCCTTCCAACTGATGCTACAGATCAAGTTGGTTTAAACTAGGCCTGAGGAATTTGAGACTTCCCCAATGTTGCTGAGTATCAACTGCTTGCCAGCATGCCCTAATAGTAAGGGTCTAGGACCATTCTCCTCCTGCCCTTCACCATGCCTATTTCGCCCCCTGGTTTCCGCCACCAGCCATTAACCTCTGCCATCTCGCCTCTGCTGTTAGGACCCTAGCTGTTCATGCCGGCCAATGGGACCCTGCCTCTTTAGTCTCACACCCTTCCTCACGGGCTATTGGGATAAACACTGTTCACCTTGGGCTTTTGGGCTCAGGTGACAATTCACCGCCAGCCAATCAGAGGAAGGGAAGGGAGAAAGAGAGAGAAGAGGAGGGAGAAAGTGTTCTTATGGAGTTTCCTCTCCGGGGGGTTTGTTAATCCTTTGCATCCCCCCAATACACAAAAGAGAGAGGGGGGATATATTGGAGAATAGCTAATAAATCCTTTGCATTTTCTCCACCCCAAAATATTGGGGAATAGCTAATAGTTCTTTGTATCCTAATTATTCTAAATTACTCTAGTCATGTAATCTAACTACATTGTAAAACTCAGGCATATATGCTAACTTAGATTTACATCCTTCCTGGCAGTGTTTATGTTTTGTTATCTTTTCCCTTCTCTGTTTGCATAATGGCCCATTAGGTCCCCTTATTAACACCACAAAAGGTGTGAGTATTGCTCTGGTATTTCAGATAGAGCCTAGTTACATGCTAATTCCTGAAGGAGATAGGGTAGTATACAAAGGATTTAGATCTTATCGCAGGAAGAATGCAATTGATTGTGGGCACATGCTTTTACAGATGCGTAACAATTAAATTATTACTTTTTATTTATTATTATTTCCTTCAAATTCTATATTAATTGATGGAACAATTTCCTATTCCCCAATATTTCGGGTGGGGGAAAGCAAAGGATTTATTAGCTATTCCCCAATATATCCCTCCCTCTCTCTTTTGTGTATTGGGGGGGGATGCAAAGGATTAACAACCCCCCCCCCGGAGAGGAAACTCCACACCAACACTTTCTCCCTCCCCCCTCTCTCTTTGTCCCTTCCCTTTCTCTGATTGGCTGGCGGTGAACTGTCACCTGAGCCCAAAAGCCCAGGGTGAACAGTGTTTATCCCAAAAGGCTGTGAGGAAGGGTGTGGTACTAAAGAGTCAGGGTCCCATTGGCCAGCATAAACAGCTAGGGTCCTAACAGCAGAGGTGAGATGGTTAATGGCTGGTGGCGGAAACCAGGGGGCGAAATAGGTGTGGTGAAGGGCAATAGGAGAACGGTACCATTCTGAATGATAAAAAATGGTAGGAGTTGTAACTCACTAACATGTGAAAGAACACCTATACTTTTTTTTGTGAAAGAGAGAGAGTCTGATAGTTAAAAGATACAGGATGCAAAATAACTATCCCATATTTAAATTATTACATTTCTTCCCCCATTTCTTCCAAAGAGGTTAATATAAAGCAGGTAGACTTCCTCCCTCTAGTTTAACCTCCATTGACACTCTGGTTGGAAAATACTATGTAGTTTAATTAGTTTATGGCCCAGTGCATATTTGAATCCAGATCCTATTCCAACATTAACTCCTACCAGGCTGTTCTTCATTGTCTGATGCAACCAATTTTGCATACAGCTAGAACAAATACAACCTCTCATTAAAACCAAATGTTCCCCCATTCTGATCAATTGTTTTTTCAGACAAATCCAGCAAGGTGCCCTTTAATGTGCCCTTTAAATGTTATGTAAAATATACAATAATGTGCCTTTCTAATGCAACATAAAATACAGTATAATAATAATTAACCTAAATAATTAGGTTCACTTTCATTTGGGCTTCAAGAAGTGAAGTTTGAGGTATGGGTGCATGATTATACATACACCTTTTGCTTGATCCCTATTAAAAAGGGAACAGGCTTTTTTCCCACCGTTTCTTTCTTTCTTTCCTGATGCTATCATTCATTCCACTCTGAAACATAAAACCACAATGCCTCATCTAACCATACACTTTTGTATGCATTTATATATCCGGATGTATATGTTAACTCCTGGACCTTCAGTATCACATTTCATGGAGCTGTTTTACTCCTCCACATGGTACATATTTCTATTTTAACATCTGACTATATTGTATACGTTTAAAATAACAGACCATGGGGCATTTAAAAAAAAAAGGGTTTAAAAAAAAATGTATTTAAACACTGGCAGAATTGCAGCAGATTACTTTATTTGTGTGTAAAACGGTTGCTATCCAGATTTATTTCAAATGAATGATTGTCCCTTACAATGTTTATTGTCTGATTACAACAGGAATGGAACTATCATGTGCCTCTCCAACAAGTTGCTGAAATGCATAGCTAGTTAACTACTTTTTTTTTTTTTTTTTTTTCATTTGAACTTTTCCTGGAGCTGATTGGAGGCTCTTTTGGAGGGGGGATTTAAAGACACAAAAAGGAGCAGTAAGTAGTGGCTGTTTCATTTGAACTTTTCCTGGAACTGATTTCTGGCTGTGTGCAGGGGGAAAGAAAGGTAAAGATTTCCCCATTTTGAACCACTTGAGGCTAAAGGGAGGAGTTTCTGGCTGTGTGCAGGGGGGAAGGAAGGTAAAGATTTCCCCATTTTGAACCACTTGAGGCTAAAGGGAGGAGTTTCTGGCTGTGTGCAGGGGGGAAGAAAGGTAAAGACTTCCCCATTTTGAACTACTTGAGGCTAAAGGGAGGAGTTCTGGCTGTGTGCAGGGGGGAAGGAAGGTAAAGATTTCCCCATTTTGAACCACTTGAGGCTAAAGGGAGGAGTTTCTGGCTGTGTGCAGGGGGGAAGAAAGGTAAAGACTTCCCCATTTTGAACTACTTGTGGCTAAAGGGAGGAGTTTCTGGCTGTGTGCAGGGGGGAAAGAGAAAGGTAAAAGAAATAATACATTCTAGATTTGTGCGCTTAAGACTGTGATTGTATTTTATTTCAAAATGACTGGCTTAGTTCAATGTAATAACTGTTTTGCACCTGTCTTCCGCAGTACTCTTTTCAAATTTGGATACTGTCCCCCTTGCAGACAAATTAATAGATTACATAGACACATAACATATCTTGAATCTGTAATTTGTGATCTCCAGGCAGAAATTAAGTGTCCAATTCGGCCACTCCACCCTGTGGAGATGCCACACTACCAGCCTCCCCTACCGCAAAGATCCCACAGAAGAAGAGCAGCCTGGACAACTGTGGGATCTGGCAGGGTGAGAGCTGTGACCCACAAACACAAAACTTTCGCTGTGTCCCAGCATAACAGATATAGCGCCCTTGCTGATCTTAATGGGGACACTAAAGTGACAGGTCAAGGTAATAATGACGACTCAAATAAGCAGCGGATTGTGGTCCAAAGTGAAGAACCTACTTCAGAAATGCAAAAGTGTGAACCAGGGATCATGCATCAGTCACACAACAAGAGCAAGGTACCCAAAAAGAGAAGTCACCTCCTGATTGGTGACTCAATCGTAAGAGATGTAAACTTAGGTACGGATATGGAGGTTTTGAAAGATGTCAGATGTTTACCGGGTGCTACAGCCAGCAGAGACAAGAGGCGTATTCTTAAGATAGTCACGAATGCAAGTAAGGACTGTGAAGTTGATGCTATTATACATCTTGGCACAAATGATCTGTCCCAAAAAGATGTAGCTTCTGTGCAGAATGATTTCCAGAGTTTGGGGTACGAACTTAGTAGTACAGGTTGTAGGCTTATCTTCTCAGAGGTTATACCAGTATACAAGGAACAAAAAGGAAAGGGCCAGCGCATAGCAGAGTTTAATGTGTGGCTAAAGGAGTGGTGTAAAAAGGAAGGCTTTGGTCTTATTAGTCATGATGCCTGCAGCTGGTCCAATGATAAACTGTACAAAAGAGATGGTTTGCACCCATCCAAGAAAGGGACTGAGTTACTTGGCACTAAATTCACAGATTTCCTGGCTAAACATTTAAACTGAATAGTGGGGACAGAGAATCAATAGATAAAGAATATTTCTGTCCCCAGCAAACTAAAATTCATAGGGTTATCAGTGCGTGTAACATAGATAATTGTGCAGGTAATATTATCAACACTGCTGTCAAGCAAAACCAAACAATTAACAGTGGGTGCCATACCATGTACATGAACCATACAAGTGGCAAAGAAATAGGGGCAAAGAGAACCATAGTCAGGCATAACACAGGTTTCGTAGACAGAAAACACAGGGTCAATCAAAATGGACTCAAATGTCTATACACCAATGCACAGAGTATGAGGAATAAACAGGGTGAATTAGAAATTCAAGTAAATGAGGGCAG
Source organism: Rhabdophis nuchalis (assembly GCA_039707465.1). Taxonomy (NCBI): domain Eukaryota; kingdom Metazoa; phylum Chordata; class Lepidosauria; order Squamata; family Natricidae; genus Rhabdophis; species Rhabdophis nuchalis. The sequence goes on along the minus strand of CM077644.1, from coordinate 201,561,113 downwards.
ATACGATATTGTTGCCATTACAGAAACTTGGTGGGATGAAACCCACAAATGGAACATACAGCTAGAAGGATTTAAATTATTTAAAAGAAATAGACCAAATAAAAGAGGAGGTGGAGTTGCACTATATATAAGAAATAATTACATCTCTACAGAAATAGAGCACAACAATGATGAGAACTATCTTGAATGTATTTGGGTCAATATTAAAGGTTGGGGGGGGAATGATATTGTCATAGGTCTATACTACAGGCCACCCAACCAAGCAGAGGAAGTGGATGTACTTTTTGCTAACCAGCTAACTAAGGTATGTAGGAAGCACACTGCAATAGTAATGGGAGATTTTAACTACCCCGACATCAATTGGGAAACAAACTCTGCACCAAGTGGAAGATCCAACAGGTTCCTAACAAACCTAGCAGACAACTTTGTTTCCCAAAAGGTAGAGAAGGGAACAAGGGGATCAGCAATATTGGACTTAATTCTCACTAACAGAGAGGAAATGATAGAAGGTGTAGAAGCTACAGGAACTTTGGGGGCAAGCGATCATGAAATACTGGAATTCAACATTATGCAAACAAAAGTAGTTGAACAAAGTCAAACTAGAGTCTTAGACTTCAAGAGAGCTAATTTCAACAAACTCAGAGAGAGCTTGGGAAGGATTCCATGGATGAGAATCCTCAAGGGGAAAACAACTCAAGAAGCTTGGGAAATTTTGAAAAATGAGATTATAAAAGCCCAGTCCAGCGCAATACCAATGAAGAAGAAAAATAACAGTTCCCAAAAGAAACCAGCATGGCTGCATAAAGAACTCTCTGACAAATTGAAAGACAAAAAGGATAAATATAAAAAGTGGAAAAAGGGGGACATAACCAAGGCAAAATATCAGCAAATAGCCCGAGCCTGTAAAGATGAAGTGAGGAAAGCTAAGGCTCACAATGAAGAAAGGCTTGCCAAAAAAGTAAAAAATAACAAAAAAAGCTTCTTCCAACATGTTAAAAATAAGAAAAAAGTTAAGGAAACAATTGGTCCACTGCTGGGAGAAAATGGCAAGAAGATGATAAGCAACAGGGAGAAAGCAGAACTATTTAACTCTTTCTTTGCATCTGTCTTTACACAAAGGGATAAAACAGTCCAATCAATCAAAAACAGCACCACAAATATCAGATTAGGAACACAAGTTGAAATAGAGAAGAAAATGGTAAGTGAGCACCTGTCTGCCCTGGACGAGTTCAAATCACCAGGACCGGATGGATTACACCCCAGGGTTCTGAAGGAACTGGCAGACGAGATCTCAGAACCACTGAACTATATCTTTCAGAGATCCTGGAGCACCGGGGAACTGCCAGAAGACTGGAAAAGAGCAGATGTGGTTCCCATTTTCAAAAAAGGAAAAAAAACAGATCCAGGAAACTATAGACCCATCAGCCTGACCTCAATACCAGGAAAGATTCTGGAAAAGATAATTAAACAACAAATAAGTGAACACCTAGAAGCAAACAAAGTAATAGCCAAAAGCCAACATGGGTTTGTCAAAAACAGATCATGCCAGACAAATCTAATTGCATTCTTTGACAAAGTAACAAAATCAGTGGACCAGAGGAATGCTGTTGATATAATTTACCTGGACTTCAGTAAGGCATTTGATAAAGTAGACCATAACCTACTATTAGATAAAGTAGAAAATTGTGGGTTAGACAGCACCACCACCAAATGGATTCGTAACTGGCTGACCAACCGCACTCAACGTGTAGTCCTCAATGGAACTGCATCTACATGGAAGGAAGTATGCAGTGGAGTCCCCCAAGGCTCTGTTTTAGGCCCAGTACTCTTTAACATCTTCATCAACGATTTGGATGAGGGGATAAATGGGGAACTCATCAAATTCGCAGACGACACCAAGCTGGCAGGAATAGCCAACACTCCAGAAGATAGGCTTAAGATACAGAAGGATCTAGACAAACTTGAACATTGGGCACTGTCTAATAAAATGAAATTCAATTGTGAAAAAAGTAAGGTCCTACATATAGGCAAGAAAAACCAAATGCACAAGTACAGTATAGGTGGTACCTTGCTCAATAGTAGCAACTGTGAGAGGGATCTCGGAATCCTAGTGGACAACCATTTAAATATGAGCCAGCAGTGTGCAGCAGCTGCCAAAAAAGCCAACACAGTTCTAGGCTGCATCAACAGAGGGATAGAATCTAGATCGCGTGAAGTGTTAATGCCACTGTATAGTGCCTTGGTAAGGCCACACTTGGAATACTGCATACAGTTTTGGTCGCCACGATGTAGAAAAGACGTGGAGACTCTGGAAAGAGTGCAAAGAAGAGCAACCAAGATGATTAGAGGACTGGAGACTAAGACATATGAAGAACGGCTGCAGGAACTGGGTATGTCTAGTTTGATGAAGAGAAGGACCAGGGGAGACATGATAGCAGTGTTCCGATATCTCAGAGGGTGCCACAAAGAAGAGGGAGTCAAACTTTTCTCCAAGACACCTGGGGGCAGGACAAGGAGCAATGGGTGGAAACTAACCAAGGAGAGAAGCAACTTAGAACTAAGGAGAAATTTCCTAACAGTAAGAACAATTAACCTCTGGAACAGCTTGCCTCCAGCAGTTGTGAATGCCCCAACCCTGGAAGTCTTTAAAAAGATGTTAGACAGCCATTTGTCTGAAATGGTATAAGATTCCTGCCCATGCAGGGGGTTGGACTAGAAGACCTACAAGGTCCCTTCCAACTCTGCTATTGTATTGTATTATATATATGTAGATACTGAAGATATGTCTAGCTCTCTTATTATTAGTTTAAATGCTTCTATGTAACTACAAATGCTCATGTTCTTAAATTGAAAAATATATTCTTTAAGATAGTATTAGATTTTTATCCTGCCTTTTTATGTATATTTTGTTCAATTCCAGGCAGCAAGCATACCAGAGGTATGCTCCAGGTTTGGTCCGGATCAGGCAAACTGGTAGTAGTGATGGCAGGAGGCTCAATCTACATACGCAGAAGTGTCACGCTTATGATTATCTAGACCCGCGCCAGTCCTGCTTCCGGCCCAGTCACAGTACCGAGACGGCATTGGTCGCGTTGGTGGATGATCTCTGGAGGGCGCGGGATAGAGGTTGTTCCTCTATCCTAGTCCTATTAGACCTCTCAGTGGCTTTTGATACCATCGACCATGGTATCCTATTGCACCGACTGGGGGGGTTGGGGGTGAGAGGCACCGTGTTACGGTGGTTCTCGTCCTACCTCTCTGGTCGGTCGCAATGTGTGTTGGCAGGGAAGCAGAGGTCGGCCTCGAGGCCCCTTATATGCGGGGTTCCTCAGGGGTCGGTCCTCTCGCCACTCCTGTTCAACACCTATATGAAGCCGCTGGGCAAGATCATCCATGGTTTTGGGGTGGAATACCATCTGTACGCTGATGACACTCAGTTGTACATATCCACCCGAACCAGATCAATGATGCCGTCGAGGTGCTGTCCCGGTGTTTGGAGGCCGTACGGATCTGGATGGGTGGTAACAAACTCAAGCTCAACCGGTCCAAGACCGAATGGCTGTGGTTTCCGGCACCCCGGTTCAGCCAGGTAAGTCCAACACTGGCCATTGGGGGCGAACTACTGGCTCCCGTGGAGAGGGCGCGCAATTTGGGTGTCCTCCTGGACTCCCGGCTGTCCATGGAGGATCATGTGACAGCCGTGGCCAGGGGGGCGTTTTATCAGGTACGCTTGATACGCCAATTGCACCTCTTACTGGACCGGGCTGCCCTCCGCACAGTCACTCAAGCACTCATGACGTCCCGGCTGGACTACTGCAACGCTCTCTACATGGGGCTCCCTTTGAGGTGCACTCGAAGGTTACAGCTAGTCCAGAACGCAGCCACGCGGGTGATCATGGGAGCCTCAAGGCAGTCCCACATAACACCTCTCCTGCGCGAGCTGCACTGGCTACCTGTTGCCTTTCGGGTGCGCTTCAAGGTGTTGACGACCATCTTTAAAGTGCTCCATGGCTCGGGGCCTAGCTACATGCGAGACCATCTCCTGCCCCATACATTCCTTTGACCGATCCGCTCCCATAGAGAGGGCCTTCTTTGGGTGCCATCAGCCGGGCAATACCGGTTGGCGACACCCAGGGATAGGGCCTTCTCTGTGGGGGGCCCTACCCTCTGGAACGACCTGCCCCCCGAATTACGCACCATCTCAGACCTCCGCCTTTTCCGCCAGCATCTCAAAATGCATCTATTTCAACAAGCCGGCCTAGCATAACCTCCCGATACTGACTTTTATTAGCTGTAAATTTTAATTAGGGGAATTTTAAAATTGTTTTTAGCACAGGGTTATAGTTTAATATGTTTTTAATAATTGTATAATAAGGCATATTTTAAGATGTATATTTATGTATATGTATAGTTTTTAAATTTCCTGTGCACCACCCTGGGTCCTTTTTTAGGAGAAGGTGCGGGTTATAAATGTGAATAAAATAAAAATAAATAAATAAATAAATGAGCGCACAAGTGAACCGGTAGTAAAAAAATTGGAAACCTACCACTGAAGTATACCTAATGCTTCTGCCTCCTATTTTTCCAACAACAACCCTGTTTGGTGAATTGGGCTGAGACAGAGTAACTGGCCCAAAATTACCCAGCTACTTTTTCATGCCTAAAATAAAATTAGAACTCACAATTTCCTGGTTTGTAGCATAACACCTTAACAACTATTCTACACTCCTCCTCTTCCTCCTCCTTCCACTCCCCCTTCTCCTCTTCTGTCCTCCGTCCTCCCTCCCCCGCCTTCTCATCAGTATTCTGAGGCATAATCGCTTCCTTTCACTACAGCAAAGTTTCAAATATTAAAAACAGCAACAAAGTAATGGCTGGGGGCTCTGTGATCTGATGTACAGCACCCTCTGGTGAAGCTGAAGGATTAATAATGAATAAAAGTGTTTGCATCATTTTTGGTTTTCTGCAATAATACTGTATTATACCTTACAATTTTTTTTTCTTTCCCTACAGCTATTTTACTATTCATTTTAAAAAATCAAAAAGTCAAGTAAATCACAGGAACAGAAACATGTTCCAGGGAAAGGAAAATAATTTCTACAAGGACCTAAAAACTGTCTGGGCTAGATAAAGCTATAATTATGATTTTTATCCTCTTCATATAATGAAGAAATAGAATATGCCATGCGTCAGGGTTCCAAAGTATGCAAAATATAAGAGGAAAAGATGAAAGATATGGATGATAAAAATCTGTTGATGGACATAAATTCTTGATTAAGAATGAACAAAGAATATTTGTTTCAGTAACAAGGACTGATGTTTAAGTGCATTTTTAAAAACATTATTTATTAGATTTATATCTCAGGATATCTGAGGAGCCATCTTGCCTCAATGAGACTGGTCTGCAATATTCGCTCCGGTGGAAGGGTGATGCTGTGGACCTCATCGGCCAAGGAATTCTATCTAACAAGATAGAGTAGAAAAGCTTCTTCTGCTGTGAGCCTGGCCCTATGGAACATTCTACCACTGGAAGTGAGAACTGTTCCCACCTTTCTGGAAGGTTATCAAAACCTGGCTTGGGCCCTAAGGAGGGGGGGGGCACGTATCACTGGAAATGGTTGATAGGGTAAGAAGATGATATCATCCCCATGTCCATCACCTTGGTTCTAATATTTCTATAGAGTTTAACATTTTATTTATTTATTTATTTATTTATTTATTTATTTATTTATTTATTTATTTATTTATTTATTTATTTATTTATTTATTTATTTATTTATTTATTTATTTATTTATTCGCTGTCTGTAAGAGGCCCAGAGTTGCCTTACCAGTGAAAGGGATGACAAATAAATAATAAATAATAAATGTATTTATTTATTTAGAAAATTTATATAGCTGCCTATTTACTCAGCAACTCTAGGTGGCTTACAAATAATAAAAACACAGTAGAGAATAATAGTAACAACAACAACAACAACAACCTCCCAGTCATCCACCTCTACACCCACACACAGTCAAGTAAGCCATTTGATGGGCTCCAATCCCACTCGGAATTCCCCAGGCCCGCTAGCAAAACCAAATAAATAAATATCCCACCTTTCATCTGGGAACTCAAGGGAGTATAGCAGTACTCCTTTTTTTACTTTTCTCCACAATCACAACAGCACAACATAAGTTGCCTCCAAATCACCTATAAAGCTTTCAAAATTGATAATACCCTCGAAGCTGGGCCTTTTTGTGTCTAATCCAAAGGTTTAACATCACAGGATAATTTATTCCCAATCCAAGGTGTATGCAGAAGAGAAAAGATGGAGCATTGATCACATTGATCTTGACTTTTCAAACCCTTCCTATCCTCCTTCGTTGTTTTAGTATCAAGTTCCATTCCATTTCTAATGAAAGACTAGCAGTTTCAAAATAACTCTCTTTCCCCCTTGTTATGTTTCAGGGATCTTCATTTGAATAGCAGGTCATCTGTTGAAACGGAAAAACTATATTGGTTGGACTTTCTTTAGAAATGAAGAATGAGAGGTATTCATGCAAATAGAGCGGATTGAAACACAAAGCTGTAGTGGAGTTATTATGTTATTATCTCATCACGAGTGCCCTATGCCTAATGCAAATTGAATAAATCTGGTGTGTTGGGGCCTTTTACTTTGTAGAAGAGATCACTTTCTAATTGTACACAATCATGCTCTTTCCTGGCCCTCCAGCTTTTAACCTCTACCAATTTCCTTTCACATCTTTACAGACTTTTATTTTCAATAGCCATTAGCTGATATAAATATTTTATCAACAAGGATATAGCCTTTCTGTGGAGTGCATTTACTGTAAGCTAGGATTTTTTTATTGTTTTGTATTTCTATATGATATTTACTTACAGCTTTGTAAGCTCTGTATGTTTTGGGCTAAGTCACTACACATTTGGTAAAATGAACATTTTTGAAAAATACTCCTTAGAGACTTTACTGGAATGGATGTCCACTTCTCAAATCCATTCCGGGAAAATTGATCTTGATTAGCAGTGCTTCATCCTGTTTCATTAATTGCAAATCATTATTACCCCTTCTGATATCAGCCTCAAATATCCTTCTTTCACACTCTTGTGCATGTGTCACAAAATGATCTGTTCAGACATAGCAAATTTAGCATTTAGTGTGCTAAATTAGCTGGAAAGATTGAGGAATGGAAAGTGAAGACAGAGACAAAAGGAAAATTGACAAGGTAGTTGTAATGGGTTTGTACAGGTAATTGTGATTATTATTGGCAAAAATGGGTGGATTAGGCCTCCACAACATAACATAATTGACATTATGACACTGGCAGAGATGGCAAGCAGCCAACCTTGAGTGTGTTGCAAAACTGAGACCAGAGGGAATATTTTGAAGAGAGCTTGAATGGACTAGGTTGGTAAGAGGATTTTTTTTTTTACTGTAACTAAATCACCTGCACTAAAGGAATGGATGCATAAAAGAGTTCTTCCCAAAAGGCCTTAAAAAGTAGTACAGGTCTCTTTTCTTTGATGTAACTATCAAATTACATTACACAGATATATTTGCATAGATAATCAGAAAAATCAAGAAATCAATTTAAAAACATTTTCATATGCATGTGTCAAAAAATACCAACTTTTCCGATTCTGGACAAGACTGAACAGAATTTCTCCTTTTGGTGTCTTCTTACAATGAATGACATCAATATGCACATTAGTCTGGGCAATATAAAAATACTAAGTTTACTTGCTATCTCAAGCAACTGAATTCAAGACTCAGAGGGGTGTGACTTCCGTGCTCCCTTGTTCTTCTGCTTCTGGTTCTATCACCAGCCTTTATCCAGCTCAGCATTCCAGGGTCTGAGAATTCTCAGCTGACCAGGGTTCTGTACACAATGACAGCTTAAAAACATCATGACTTGATGTAGAAGGCTGAGGTTTTCTGAACACCTGAAATTTTAACAAAATCCTCACAGATTAATGTTTAATATGCTCATTCAGAGTATTTGAGGTCCTGAAAGGCAGTCCTGAAATCATACAGGCTGTGATGTGGGAGGCGGATGAATGATCTGGTCTGGCTGTGATGTGGGAGGCGAATGAATGATCTGGTCTGGCAGTGACAAGGTTCGTGTATCAGACATAATGTACAATATGGCTTGATTTATTTGGAGTTAGCACATTGTGTGAGCCTGGCCACATCGAACACTGCAAATTATGTTTTATTATTAATATTGGCTGAAAATATTAATATTCTCTACATAATTGTAGGCAATTCATATCATCTGAACAAACAACAACATGTGTATATCCACCCAGGTGGATGATTTGTTGTCAGACCATAACTTAACCAACTATGACTTAGTTAGCATACATTCTTTAAGCATGCAGAAGTAGACTAACAGAAAGAGATCGCATTCCTCCTTTCTTCTTATCTTAATTTACAGATTCAATTTTTTACTTGTAACCTGCCTAACAAAACAAAAGGAGCTGCCAGCTTCTTCACTGCAATCAAACCATTTATGTGGTGGGAATATAGGAGAAAAACATGTCCAATAATTGGAGATAAAGCATTGTACACATCTCCAAAACTTCCATTTACATATTATTCAAAATATCTGGAATTTGACAATAAATAAATAATATGGACTAAGGTCTCATATCAAACTCTTCTTCCAGGCACTGTAAAATGTGCAAGAGACCTAAAGGAGCTGCAATGCATACTACATGTTTATAGCTATTATTGCAATGCTATTAGAGCCAAGTTTGTTATGAAGTCAGATTCCCAAGTCTCTTACTAAGGTAGCATAAACTACAACACCCACAATTCCAAGCCAGTGGGGGTGGTACAGAAATGATTTGGCCAGCTGGCAGTGTAACTGGGCAATAATGAAACAAACACACTTGTACACAATGGCTTTGGCAAGTAAGATTTGTTTTTGGCAGAAAATGTCTCATTTCCAATTGTCCCTATAAACCAGGGATACAAAAATGAATCGGTAAAAGAATTCAGCACTCTTAAAAAAAAAATAGATAGTTTAAGATTCTAGATAGTTTTACTGTTTCCAAGCTGATCAAAACTGAAACAGTTTGATTCTAAATATGAAGACTATCGGACATCTGTGGCAATTTGTTCAGATTTGGTTGCCTTTGTGTATATAACAGTTATATTATTATACTGTATTATGATCAAAAGTGTTAAATGGCTCTCTTTAAAAGCATGGTTCTGTGTTTTTACAGGATGTGGGGTGTAAAGCAGAAGTCATATAACTGTGAGAGATGTGGGAATGACTTCGTTAGCCATGCCGCTCTGAGGTATCATTTTCACACTAAACATCTTGGGAAATTTCATTGTGAAACATGCAGTACAGAGATTTTATACGAGGTTCCTTCAAGTGACTCAAAGGTAAACTGGAAGATGTTACTTCATTCATTATTAGTTCTTTTGCTGTTGTTGTCACTGAATGACTTTATTAAGTACTGTATCTATCTGGAAATGCTTTTTTGGGGAGGGGGAAAGGGGGAGATGAAAGTGTGAATGTGTGTTGTTGCCGGGAAGGGGGTGTGTGGGGTTATTATTTTTTAAATTTTGCTACAAGCTGCAGAGAGAAGCATAGTAATAATATAATATTTTCAGGTGTTCAAGGCTATTTCAACAGTGGTTTTCCCCTCTTTGGGGGGAGGATATGTTAAGGGATGAAATAGTATGTTAAGTCTTACAAAAGCTTGAAGCACTCATTGCATGTAGAAAATTCTAAATCTGGATCAAAATTAGGGAATTTGCCTTCCTGGGGGGAGATTTAAAATGCGAAATGTGTGTCTTAAACATTGTGATGTTTTGATTACAGTGTAGTAAAAGTATATTGTAGAACAGAAAAAAAAGGCAAAAAAGAAGAAATAGAATGATCAAAGGGCTTTCCTGCAAGATAGGATTACAACATTTTCAGGGGTTTGGGCAATAAATAGTTGGAAGGAGTCTTAATAAAGTTACATAAAATTATTTGCCATATGGAGAAAGTAGATGAAAAATGGAGCTTTCTTGTCTCCTAATGACTAAATACATTCATGGAAGTTATACGGTAGAAAAATTGGAACAGATTGAAGAACTTATTTCTTTATATTATAAGATTCACCTACTCTTTCTCCCCAAATAAAAGGTTGGAACTGTTTTGGAGGACAGCAAAGATCAACAGATCCATGGAACAAATTCAAGGAGTGTAAAGCTTCATAAAGCAACTAGTCATGATAAACATTTTCTGCAACTAGTCCTTCTTGAATAACTGCATCTGACAGTGACCAGGCACAGATGTGACAGTGAGGAAAATATAACTTTGCAACCAATTCTTTATTTACAACTTTCATGGGTCTGTAAAACAAAGGAAACCTGCAGTTTCACTTAATGATTGAGCAAGTACTCCAAATTATGGTCACTAAATGAGGACTAGCTGTAATTCCAATTGATACCTGCTGCCTAGGAAAAGAAGATAATGCCTCTGTGTAAAATTTGCAATGAGTGTCTGGTTGGCTACTGTTCAAACAGAAAGTTAGCTTTCCATGGTTTTCAATCTACCTCAATAAAATTTAAATTTTTGTTAGGCTTTCTGTTCCCCAAGTTATGAATTTCTTTGACCCCTGATCCAGGTAATTCAGTATTAATTCACTCATATAGTGAATTTGTTTAGCAGGCTGAACATGAAGTGGTACTTGTGAACAATCAAAGGAGTTGCTGGAATATGACACTGAGAAGGGAAACAAAATTTGTCGCCATGGGAACAGCCACATCTTGTCGAATGTGCCGCAAGCAGTTTGGATCAGCCCATGCCAGGGAACACCATGAGAAACAGAAGCACCACTTTACAGCCAATAAAAGAGGTGATATTTTTATTTTGAATTTTCGCTCTGAGAGCTTTTATTGCGGAAGGTCTGGGTGATTTCAGTTCTCATTTTTAAAGTTGCCCCAGATGTTGCATTTTCCTACAACAAGGTATGCAAATTATGACCTTCCAAAGTCACTACAAAAGTTTACCATGAAATTATAATATTTAGTACAACAACAAGGCAAACTATTAAACATATGGTTGTCATATTCTGCCAGGCCCAAAGACCAAGTAAACCTCACAGAGTTTCTTCTGAGCAGTTTCCTATATTGTTCCTCACCTAGAGACAGAATCTTGTCAAACTAAAGAGAACTACTTGCACCATACTCTGAGAACTTCTAGGATGGAGCTATTTTGATCAGGGGTGGGTTTCGGCAGAGACGACTGCCAGTTCGCTCAGGGGTGCACCGTGCACGTGTGTGCATGCACAGTACAACTAAAATTGCTCTGCACATGCACGGAAGCAAAAACAAGACGGCACTGCCATAGGCGCCACCAGGAGAACCGCTTCAGGGGTGTGGCGGGCCTGGGTCATTGCCAGTTCCAGTGATTCAGGCCGGCAAGCTACTATCGTTTCAGCCGAACTGGTCTGAACTGGTCCGAACCGGTAGGAATCCACCACTGATTTTGATCCTGTTCCTCCCAATCAAACTATCTAAACTTTGCTGTCTTTTGGTCCTCTGGAATGCAGTCCCTCCTCCTGGAACCCAGACAACATTCCACCACTTGTTTGATGTATTGGTTCTGAACACAACTCTGTACACTGGCTGTGCAACAATTTCCAATGACCATCATTTAATGAATGACCATTTTCTCATAAAAACTGAAGTGTCTCCACTTTTTTTCTTAGAAATCTATGTTAGGGTACTGATGATAGCAGTAAGCTTCAAAGGTATTGCTGATCCAATGCAGCATAGCCATGAATCATAATTTAAGAAAACCTGTAATTTGTCGTGATTTTTATTTTTTTATTTTTGGTACAGCTCAAATGGCCACTAACTTTAAGCCTGAAAGCTTCTTGGAATATACAACACCAATGGAGATAAAAACATTTGTGGAAAAAAACCTCAGACCCATTTTGGGTCCTGTAAGGCTAGCCTGTACATCAGACGTTGAAGGCATTATTACATTTATCAAAGAAATTTTTCCATTGCCAATAACTTCCATCATCAAGGTATTTATAACTGCTATGCATTTGTCTTGAGACTGGTCATGAAAGTACATTCTCATCCCCTATGAACAAGTTTCTCTTTTTAAATCTGGCATTCCATATTTTGCTAATTGTCCACATAATTGGATTCGTCACTTTGTGTGCAAAACATATACATTAGTTTCTCATTAGTATCATCCATTTCATATTTTCTCTCAAGAGTAATGATTTGCAGTGAGACTGTTATAGGAGCACTCAATTTACTTAGAGAAATTTTATTTTATTTATTTTATTAAATTTATATCCCACCCTTCTCCTTGTTAGGACCCAGGACGGCGCACAGGCATTATTAAAAACCCCAAAATACAATAAATATCAGTTAAAATGTATTAAATTAATTAACCCGTGCTAAAACCCATGTTAAAACCATTAGCAAATTATAATTTGTTTTTAAAAGTCAGAAACGGGGGGCTATCCTAGGCCGGCTTGCTGAAATAAATACGTCTTAAGACGTTGGCGGAAGAGGCGGAGGTCCGAGGTAGTGCGAAGGTCGGGGGGTAGGTTGTTCCAGAGGGCCGGGCCCACCACAGAGAAGGCCCTTCCCCTGGGTGTCGCCAACCGGCATTGCCCTGCCGACGGCACCCGGAGAAGGCCCTCTCTGTGGGAGCGGATCGGACGAAGGGATGTATGGGGCAGGAAGCGGTCACGTATATAGCTAGGCCCCGAGCCATGGAGCGATTTAAAGATGGTTGTCAGCACCTTGAAGCGCACTCGAAAGGCCACAGGCAGCCAGTGCAGCTCGCGCAGGAGAGGTGTTACGTGGGTTTGCCTTGAGGCACCCATTATCACCCGCGCGGCCGCATTCTGTACTAACTGTAGCTTTCGAGTGCACCTCAAGGGGAGCCCCATGTAGAGAGCGTGCATGCATTTGCCTCTTGGATAGAGATTTTGCCCAGAATATTTTAGTATGATATTATTATCATCTGATGGAACATTTGGATATTCTGTAAATTACCAATCTGTGACCCTTTCATCAAATTTTATTGCAATAGCCTGGCTTTTTCAATCGCATGAGATTTGAAACAAGGACACTCTTGCCTGCCTGTGTCAATGTGGCCGTGACTGAAGTGAATATGGGACCTGAATAATTCCTTCCTTAACCTTCAGATATGATGCCAACCAGAGGTGGTATTCAGCCAGTATGTGTCAGTTTGGGTGAACCGATAGCGGAGATCAAGGGTGGGCCTGTCCACCTGCCCCAGCACTATGCTGTCCTATTTAGCCATGTTTTTGCGACCAGGCGCATGCGTGGAAGGCACACGCATAAGCAAAGCACATGCGCGGAAGCCTGGCCTCACGTGCAGAAGGTGTGCATGCATGCAAAGCAAGCATGTGCATACGGGATGAACCAGTGGTAAAAATAAGTGAAACCCACCACTGACGCCAACCCTGGATATGATTTAGTATGACAAAAGTTAAGAATTAGGCAATATCTCATGGGAAGCAGTATATACATTTTTGAATAAAATACAGCTTCTGCATCCTTTGAATCACTATTGCTTTGTGAACTTTTGAGGTCTGTGGTGTCTAATTCAATCAAGTGTTTTTGGGTTTCTTCATACATTATATTTTTTGTCTTAATCTCTGTTTAAGGAAAAGAGCATGTGGAATTGATTTGAGCAAATGCATTCCATTCACATGTATGGCAGTGAGCTATTATGCATGTGGAAACAAAATGAATGCATGGATGGGCATTATGAAAGACAGCTATATTGTATGTATCATCTGTAAGAAGCAATGCAACTGATAAAGCAGATGATAGTCTTGCATCCCCAGGCAATTAATTTTATGGATCAATGATGTCCTGGAAATATGCCACATTTCATTAAGAAAAGCTTCATAGTTAATTATCCGGTTCTAAGGTGGTAAAGTCCATGCATAACTAATGCATTTAGCCAACACTCAGTGGTAAAATCAAGATTCAGAAGATGGCAAAAAGCCAGACTGAGAGAAACAGGGAGACCTAGACATCCAATACAGATCCAGAATTCAGGAGAATGGGAATAATGGGATCATGGTCAGATAATTGGATTCAAGGAACTTTCTTTAAGTCCTAACCATAACCAACAAATCTATACCACAGTAATATCTTGATTAGATTAGACCTACTAGCAAGGTGCCACATTTCAAAGAATTGTTCATCAACAAAAATTGTTAGAAATGCAGAAAAATGGGGGAGGGCTAAAGAAAAAAATATGTGGCAATAAAGAGTAAATTATATTGCATCAAACTTTAATGTTGGACTAAACTACTGAACTATTTTCCGGGCATATAAATTGAGATTTATTAAGTACATGAATGGTGTTGGGTTACACAAGGAAAAGCAAATAGTTACTGGTCCCTTTCAAAAAGCAAAGTAAAAAAACTTGGCTGTTCAAACTGAAATTGTTTTTCAATCTCCATGAGATATTCAGATGCTTTGATAGACAAATCAACAAAGAAATGTATATAAGCAAGATTTATATAATTCAAGATGTTGCTCTAAATTAAAAATTAATCAAGTGAATTCTGAGAGAATATGTCTTCTTAATGACAAGAAGGCATATTCCCTCAAAATATATATCTAACATAAGGGATAGATATAGTATCTTGTTGAATGGGTTAAATTCATAATTTTCCAAATCATGTAAACCAGGAGTCTCCAACCTTTGCAACTTTAAGTCTGAAGGACTTCAGCTCCCAGAATTCTCCAGCCAGCAAAGCTGGCTGGAGAATTCTGGGAGCTGAAGTCCTTCAGACTTAAAGTTGCAAAGGTTGGAGACCCCTGATGTAAACAATAGAAGTAACTGTATTACTCAAGAGGAACAAAAGTCCATATTGAAATGTCAATTGAAGAAGTATAAATAATTGCAAACAAAACTTGACAGTCTCTAGATATCCTTGCTATGACTAGGACAATTGTCAAAAACAAAAAAAATAGGCAATAAACCTTTATAAGACTTATTCAGTTAGAGCAGGGGTGTCAAACTTGTTTCATCATGGCAGCGTCACGTGAGGTGTCACAACTTTCCCCCCTTCACTAAACCAGGCATGGGTGTGGCCAGCATGTGACGCATTTGACCTGTGGGTCGCGAGTCTGACACCCCTGAGTTAGAGTTATTCACATGACTTACAGCAATTGCCTGTAAATCTTCGGCATTACAAGATATTCTGCATGATGCACCATAGTGGTTTGAAATGGTCGAATTTGGATATCCCCAGTTCTAAGTT
The DNA here is from genome assembly GCA_039707465.1 of Rhabdophis nuchalis. Classification (NCBI taxonomy): domain Eukaryota; kingdom Metazoa; phylum Chordata; class Lepidosauria; order Squamata; family Natricidae; genus Rhabdophis; species Rhabdophis nuchalis. The sequence goes on along the minus strand of CM077644.1, from coordinate 201,545,826 downwards.
GCCTCTTTTAGAGTTGAGATGAGATAAAGTTCCTTCGTTGGGGATGATAGTAAAGAAAAACAATCCCCTTCATATTTGATCTCTGCTCTTAGAGTAATCATGTTCTTAAAGGCACTTAGACATATGGCACTAACTACTTTTGTGAAGGTCCAATAATCCTTTCTATAAACAGCTTACCGTGATGCACCTGTTTTCTGCTAATAGCCTAAAATACTGCAAGTGTGCAGCTGGTATTTCAGTTTTGTGGTTAAAACATTCAATAGTATGTGGCTTAAAATCAAGTATTAACCATCTTTTTTGGGGTAATATTCCACACAACAGGGTGGTTCATATGTAAAAGGAACGGACACCCAAGACTTTTCTGATGTGGACATAGTTCTTTTTAGCAAAGCTTTTGCCAGTATAGAAGACTGCCAAAGGACAACTCCAGAGGTCATAGAAGAGTTAGGAAATGCCCTGATAAAATCCTCATGGACAAGCAGGTTTGAACTTATATTTGTTTCATGTTTTTTGCTTTCTACTTTGATTCTCCCCACCCTCCCCTAACGTACAGTAAAGCTGTTACATTAAAGCCGCATTATATTTTTTACTTTCTTCCTCTTTTAAGGTTAGTCATGCAGAAACACACAAAGTTTTCCTTGAGGTTCTATTTTAAGTGTTATAAAAATCACCATGGTCACTCATTTGACATCATGCCTTGCTATGACATGTTTGCATCCGTGTTATCAACAGGTAAGGTGTGGCTATTATTTGGGAAAGTGGTTCTTCTCCTTCTCATCAAAACATCACTACTGGGAGTTCCACATTAGTATTTAGATTTAGATTGATGACATATTTCCAGGTGCTCACAATTTGTAAGGTTTGGTTTTGGTTAAGATCTAAAAGTACAGTAGGTCAAAGCTGCATCATTAGTCTTATAGATTGCTTGGTGTTAACAGGTCCAAAAGAGAGTTTTTATCACAAGTTGTACCTCTGCAGTGATGATGATAAGATCCAGCTGTATTCCATGGCGTTATTGAAATATCAAGTGGAATTTGTTAAAACATCAACAGAAATGGTGAAGGACTTCATACGTTTAATGAAGCACTGGTTCAAAACTTCATTTGCTGAACCAACCAAAGAAAATAAGTACGTTGCTAGCATCTAAAGTTCACATTTTTTACATCTTTGTATTTTTGTGTTTCCCAGCTTTATAATGGGAAGCACCTCTAACACAGTTTATAGATTTTTATATTTTTTTCATATCTTTTCCAGCGCTACATAATGGCTTATTTGTAAATTAGAAAACATAAATCAAAAGCTTGGTGGCAACAGGGGAAATATGAAAAAAGCCCACAGCTCTTCCTATGCAAGGAACAGTCAAATTGAAAGTTAAAAACAAAATGACATGTTGTTATTGGTTTTTAGCATTTTGGGATTTTGACTTCAACCATTTCTTGCAATTGAAATTTCTATGTCTGAATCTCTTTCTGTGCATTTAGGTTTCGCAGGCTTCCTTCCTCCTATACAATTGAACTGATCACCATTTACGTCTGGGAACTGGCTGGAAAGCCCATCTTTTTCAGCTTTGTACAGGGGATTAGAGCTGTCCTGAAGCTTTTGACTCAGTATCAAGAGATATGCATCACATGGCACAGACACTACAGGCCAAATTTTCCAATTTTTCAGAAAATGTTTTTGAAGCAAAGCAGGTAATTAAGGCTTCTGCATATTTGACTGTTCTTCATTTATAGACCCAGTCTAGAAAAGAAGAAGGAATGGACTTATTATATTTTCTATGCCAGGGGTGTCAAACTTGATTTCTTTGAGGGCCGCACCAGGATTGCATTTGACCTTGGGGGCGGGGGTAGGGCAGGCATGGCCATCTTGATGTCACTTGTGTTGGAGCGCCTGTGCTCTGCCAGTGAAAATGGGCTCCTGTTTCCAGAGCAGCCCCATGGGCCAGATCTAAGCACCCCATGGACCAGATCTAAGCACCCCGCATGCCAGATTTGTCCCTCAGGCCTTGAGTTTGATACCCCTGTTCTATGCTCTCATTAGTGTATGTCTGCTGTTTCACTTATGGAGCATGTCTGCTTGCTCTATATCAGGGGTCCCCAACCTTTTTTGCACCAGGGACCGGTTTCATTTTAAATAAAATTCTGAGGACCGGCTGGCCTAGAGGAGGAGGGTGGGAGGGGGAACAGGCGGTCCATGCGCATGCGGGGGGGGGGGGAGTCGGCTCACTTGGCCCTCTAGGGCAGTGGTGGGCAAACGTATTAGTCAATAGAGCCAAATATCAACAGTATCACTACTGAAATTTCTTTAGAGAGCCAAAAGGTGTGGCCTGTTTTGTGGGAGTGGCTCAGCGGTCATGTGACCGGCCAACTTGGAAAATGTGGTGAAACGCACTTAACGGTCTTGCTTAGCAACCAAAATTTTGGGCTCAATAGTGGTCATAAGTTCTTTCTTTCTTTCTTTCTTTCTTTCTTTCTTTCTTTCTTTCTTTCTTTCTTTCTTTCTTTCTTTCTTTCTTTCTTTCTTTCTTTCTTTCTTTCTTCCTTCCTTCCCTCCCTCCTTCCTTCCTTCCTTCCTTCCTTCCTTCCTTCCATTTCTGGCTGGTCTTTGGTCTTCTGAAGATGGTAAAAATGGATTTATGGGCACTCGTTATATATAAAGGCAGCCCATGACTCTTTGGGATACTGGTTTGAATCCAGGAAATGACTCAGAGGATGTGATTCCTTTGAAATGACCACTGGGAGAAAAATAGATCTTTAACCTGGTTAACCAAAAAGGTAGCTTGAGGTGGAAGGAAATAGGAAAATAGATTTCTTCCTTTCCTTTCCTTCCTTCCATTGCCTCCCTCCCCCTTCCTCCCTTCTTTCCTTCCCTCCCTCCTACCCTCCATCTCTTTCTTTTTCTTTCCTTCCTTCCTTCTTTCACCCCTCCCTTCCTCCTCCCTCCCCCTTCTTTCCTTCACTCCCTCCCTCCCACCCTCCATTCATCTTTCTTTTTCTATTTTTCTTTCTCTTTCTCTGTTTCTCTCTCTCTCTCTCTGTATCTGTCTCTCTCTCCTCCCTCCGCCCACCTCTGTCACTTTGTGTGTGTGTGTGTGTGTGTGTGTGTCTGATTCCCTCCCTCCCTCTCTCTATTTCTGTCTCTCTACGTCTGTCTCTCTGTGTGTCTGTCATTATCTCTCCCCCCCCCCCCCGGGAAGCAGCAGAGGGGCCAGCATGTCGGCTGGAGCGGAGGAGGAGGGAGCAGAGGATGGCCGAGCGCGCCTCCAGCAGCTCCTTCCGACGGCCACCGCCGCCGTGCACTTTCCGGGGCTTCCCAGAGGGGCCGGCATGTCAGCTGAGGAGGTAACGTGCCTCATCCCACAGCGAGCGAACGAGCGAGCAGCCGGAGGACTCGAGCCTGCGGCTACCTTAAGCACTGCCGAAACCGTCCGGGCACCACATGGGGCTGGAAGGGAGGTGGGTGTGTGGCGCCCAGATGGCCTCGGCGGTGCTTAAGGTAGCCGCAGGCTCGAGTCCTCCGCCCGCCCGCTCGTTCGCTCACTCGCTGTGGGATGAGGCACGTTACCTCCTCAGCTGACATGCCAGCCCCTCCGGGAAGCCCCGGAAAGTGCACGGCATCGGTGGCCGTCGGAAGGAGCTGCTGGAGGCGCGCTCGGCCATCCTCTGTTCCCTCCTCCTCCTCTCCAGCCCTGCGGCCCGGTTCCTATCAGGCCGCGGACCGGCACCGGGCCGCGGACCGGGGGTTGGGGACCCCTGCTCTATATTTCTTGGTTTTGCTCCAGACACATTTTAATAGCCATACGAAGGATTAAGTTATTGCTGCAGAAGAGAATAATGTGCCAAAGCAATGGAACATGAGAATGAAGATTTGTGAAAGGGACGAGCAAGGAGAGTTGGAATTCTAGACTGCATGAGAAGGGATGTATGCATGTATAAAGCTTATTGTTGTGGCCTAGAGGTGGAGCTCTAACCTCCCAATCAGGAGGTTGTGAGTTCAATCCTAGGTAAAGGCAAATGGAATGACCTTCCCCCCAACATTAGAACGACCACGGACCTCCGCTCCTTCCGTCTGAAATTAAAAACATATTTTTTTCCGCTTGGCCGGTCTGGGGTAGTCTCTCTCTATGGGGTTTTAGTGTATAGTGGGAATTTTAGTTTAGATTGGGTATTTTAGCACAGGTACTATTTAATTTGTTTTTAAGATGTTCTTGATTGTATATTTATGGTTTTTAGTTTCCCTGTGCACCGCTCCGAGTCCCTACGGGGAGAGGAGCGGTCAAGAAATTAAACTATTATTATTATTATTATTATTATTATTATTATTATTATTATTATTATTATTATTATTATTATTATTAAATGTAGGGTCTCCTGCTTGGGCAGAGGGTTGAACTAGATGACCTGCAAGGTCATCTTCCAACTCTGTTAATCTATTAAATAAACATTAGGAGTAGATGGACTCAACCAAGTGTCTTGTCGCATGGCATATTTGAATGCCCAATAAGTAAATATCACCTGCCAATATGGGATATTTTCTCTCTCTCTCTTAGGCCATTTGTGCTGGATCCTGTTAACCCAACCTTCAATGTGGGTGAAAACAGCAATGCTTGGGATGAAGTAGCCCATGTGGCCAGACAGAGTCTCCTCAAGCCCCTCTTCAATGGCATAGCAGCAAAGGAGCCTTGGCTTTTTACAAACAACTGGTGAACTCAAGTAGATCTTTATTACAATCAGCAAGGTCTCCTACTGCTAGGAGAAAGCCACCATATGAAAATGAAATTTACAGACGAAGAGTCATGGCACATATATATATATATATATATTACTTTCAATTTCCTCCCCTTTTCAAGAATACAATAGGAGGGCAGCTGGTGAATCAGAGGAACTGACATAAACTGTGACATATTTTTCCTACTCCACTCCCCATATCCACAAACAGATGCACATAGCTTTTGTTTCTGCAACATTCCACCCCATGTTTCCAAGATAAACATAGGTTTAGATTTGGTAAGATAAGAAATGGCAGGAGGATAAAATTTAGGTTGAAAGCAATTGGCAACATTGGATGCAAATCAATAGGCCCAACTGCTTAGAGATTTCAGAAAACTCATATTTTATGTCTAAAATAAAATCAGATGAAAGAAGCCTTAAAATAGGTTTTTATGCCCCAGAGAAATAAATAAACACAGTAGGTCTCTTTTTTCTGTGATTTACATGTATGCCAAACATTCATTTGCTTTATTTTCTGAGAAGGGTTCAAACACTTTATTTTACAGAATTATTGTTCAAATTCTACAGATGAGGATGATCAAACAGAATGTGTTAATGAAATACACAATAACCATTTTTAATATGGTGGTTCCTTCATTTGCCCATTCTTGTAATTCTGTGTAGACAAATGGATATTATTTTAATGCTTAAATAATTTGCTGTAGCACAAGGATGACAACTATCGATCAACACTAAAAAAAACCACCCAATTTACTTGGTATGCTACTTAGCATTTTGTGGCAATGTTGTGAACATAAGGTTATTCACAATAATATAGTAATATACATGATTCTTTTGTGTTATAGATAATCACAGTGCATCTGACAATCAGAGTAGATAGTCTGAAATGTGCTTGATGACCAATGTATTGTGATACAGAAACAGTGAAGACTAATCAGCCAATATTACTGCTAAATATATAGCACTGGATAATTTTGCTTGAAGGTCTTAAGTTAAGCAGTCTTAAAAGCAGATTAAAATTCAGGTTAAATTTTCATTGTTTCATACGAAGATAGATGCAAAACAGGGAATATGCGGAATGATTCTAAATTATTGTTTTCAATGCCAAAATACATGTGCTTTTTGTTGTGGTGGTGGTGGTGACAGTCAGTAAAGCTGAGAACACCTGAGAAGTGACTTCAAAGTTTTTCGGACGTTGCATGAGAACAGCACCTCTCTGCTATTCTTGCAAAGCAATCTGTCTTTTTTGAGGCTTCTGTGCAATCCTGAAAATGGATGCATCTGCTTTAAGGAATTCAAATTTGAATTTCTGCAGTCCAGAACTGGTAGCTAAGCACTTCAGTATTGTTCTGACCCTTCCAGCATTGTTTTGACATCATGTTGATATAGCAGCCAGTCTTACCCTGCTAAGTATTTACAGAACCTGTTTCTGTATGGCAACTTTGAACAAGATGTGTAGTTATTTCAATTGTGGTTCAAAGATATTGCCTTCTTTCTCTGATTTGCAGAAGAAAATAAAATAGTCTAGCAAACAATGCAGTCATTTGATTCCTTACTCAGAGGCAAAGTTTGATGTGTTATTTCCCTAATTTATTTAGCAAATTAGACCAAAATTGTCTTCTTTCAACTACCTGAGTCCCTCCCCCTTCCTTAGGTCAAAAGAAATTGATATAGATTTGCTACAACTAAGTATATTCTAAAATTATCTCATTGGTCTCTGAGAACACGTCATTATTTTTAATATGAAAACTTTATTGTTCTCTATTTAAAAAGAATAGTAAATTTACACAGTTTTGGTTTTTTGTATATTGCAAGGATATTATTTCTTTTTCAAATGTCTCCTCGATGAATAAACTCAATTAGAACACTGAAAGCTCTAATCAACAATACTTAACTAACTGTGCTTCTTCTTAAAGAATTTAGAAGCCTAAATGTTATTATTACTTAAGCATCTACTATAAAAAGTCCCTGGGTCTATTCTCAGATTGTAAGATGTCAGTTTTAGGCATTGTCCATCTGATGAAAGAAGGATAAACTGAAGCCTACGTCCTTTCCTTACTTCCTGGGAACTTTAGTTTGCTATACAAGGAGTCCTTTTGTATTTGGGATACTTTCTTCTCATCAAGGAAGAAATCAGAGACTTTCAGCTTAGTACATTACACGGTACACTAAGTAAAGTAAACAGTTACTTCTTATTGATCTGATTAACCAAGATGCAGCCTACAATAATCCCATCTCTCAAATGTAGGCTAACGATAGCCACTGAGAGCTAGGCTCATGCGATCATCATTTGAAGAGGTAGTTGCAGAATCGCTGTACAGCTGACTCAGTGCCAGGCCAAGGATTTCCTTTTTTTCTTTGTAAAACCGCAACTCTTGCCCGGCTTTCCTTGCTTCTTCGAGCTCTCTAAGTGCCACTTGCAGCTCTTGTGATATAATGCCCCGAATTTCTTGCTCTTTCATGAGCCAGTCCAGTGCCATATGACTTCTCATCCGTTCATCTAAATTGTATTGGGAATAATAGGAAATCACTTCCTATGAACCACCCGCCCCAAAAAGAAAAGTTAGCAGTCAATATAGAAAATGGAACACATCCTAAAATATAGATGTTGGAGAACCAGGTAACCTATCCCACCAAAGAAATTTGTCATGAACTGCAGTCCTAGTTCTCTAGGAGCTTTATGAGCAATTAAGAGGGCTGTGAGCCAGTCTAGTGTAGTGATTAAAGGTACTGGGCTAGAAACTAGGAGACTGTTAGTTCTAGTCCTGCCTTAGGCATGAAGCTAGCAGGAAGATTTTGGGCCAGTCAGTCTCTCTCAGATATGGACAAAGGCACTAGCAAACCACTTCTGAAAATATTGTGAGGAATACTGCAATGTCAGCCATATGACATAGGGCAGACCAAGAAAGAAAACCCACATAGGGCTAAAAATACTTTTATTAAGGTTGGCTATAGTTTCAAAATCTTGCAAGTCTGCACTTCCTTCACCTGTCAAAGTCATTCTTTTTTTTTACATCATGCAAGGCAACAGTCTCTGACGTTACCAGGAGTCATCATTGACTTGAAGTCACACCCAAAAGCCTTAGGTTAATGTACAGTAAGGACAGAATTATTTTCTAATGTCATAAAATTAGACATTGTACTTAAAAGATCTTAAAGCCCTTTTGATTATTGCTATTGTATTTCCATAGCTATTTGTTCACGATCTGCCGGTTTGCTTGCTTTTTGTCTATGTATAAAGTGAATCACCAAATGGTGTGCAGGCTTGTGTTAATAAGGGCTGCCATGGTACTTTAAAAATGGGATCTTTTATTCTACACAATTAGGTAATATTTCAGTTTTATCTAGATATAGTATTATTAGAATCCAGGCTCTCTCCAAGTGGGTTCCTCCTTACTACTTTACTATCAGCAAAAACTGAAGTTAGCTGTGATTGTTAACTAATTAACAAGTAGTAATTACTTACAACAATAAAAATAAAACATGTTTATTGGACTGTATGAGATATTTCTCAGCATACATTTAATATGAAATGAATTTTGCCTACTGAATTCTGTTTACTACCAACATAAGCCAGAACTATCTATTATTGAAATCAGAGATTTCTTGTGTTTATTTAATTTTTTTAATGTTTGGTGCTATGTATATATGTTTTACATTGTTTATAGATATAGATCTTATTCATTCCATCCCAACTCTTGTCCACAATTTCTGATTATATGTTTTTGCAACATTTTTCTTGGGAGGTTTCTGCCTCCGTATTGTATTGTCAATGATTGCTCTCCTGAGCTGTGATGCCCAGTTCATGCTCCAATTTCTTAGATGCAACACTGATTACAAACAATGGCAGTTGGAAAAGTGGTAAATTTAAACTAAACATTTTCTAGCAATGGGACTTGAAAATTGCTAGTCGGTTGAACCAGACCAACCACAATAATAATAATAAATCTATCACTATATATATATAAATGGCTGTGTGTGTATGTATGCTCCAGTATAACTCTGGAACGCCTAAAGCAATTTCAACCAAACTTGGTACACAGATGACTTACTCTCTGGAAATAAATACCGTGAGAGTAAGACACCCCTAATAGCCCTCGGTGGGTGTGTTCTGTTAAGATACAGTCTGTTGTGCCTTCAAATGGATTCTACCGTACTGCTGTAAAATGGCTTCTACTCTACAGCACAGTGAAGTTGCCATGGTAACAGCTTCACAGCACTCCACAAGGGGGCTCCTTCTGGTAAGGGGGAAAATCCAACATTAGAAATTGTGGTGACGTTCATGGAAGGAGGGTTGGGATAAATAAATATCTTGGCAGCACCAGATTTTCAACTAGTGACTTATAGAAAAGCAGATGCACAGCAGAACTTCAAGTAGGCTTTTCTAAAACAAATACTGGGAATAACTGACAATTAGTGTTGCATTTTAGAAGGCTACTTACTTGCCGAGAACATTTAGTTTCACGCAGGGCCTTAAGGCTTCCATTCCAGTGCAGAAGTTGAAACACAATCATAAGCTCCTAGGGGGAATGGGATATGGAGGGGAGATAACAAGGAGAATGCATTCAGAAGCCTAGGACTAGAATCTGGTTTCAAGCCACTAGAATCTGGTTTCTAGCCATATTTAGAAAATGTAGAATTTTTTTAACAATTAGTTATTGGGCAGCATTTTTTAAGTAACATTTTTCAAGATTTGGTTTGCAAGCAATGGATTGGATTCAAAATGATACTTCTGCGAATCATCATAGAAATACTACTATGCGTTTTGGTCTAGAGCAGTAGAATTAAGTCTATTTCTCTAATTTTACAATAGGTGGTTTAACTCTACAGACTTCTCCTTTTAAAAGTGATTTTAGTTCACAAAAGGAAATATTTTCAATCTGCACTCTGCAAAGATTTTGTCATTTGTTCCAGTAAAACACAGTCTTCCCTCAGTCTGGATATTCTACTCTTAGCAACAGGAACCCAAGAAAAATAGAAACCAAGAGCAAAGCTGTAAGAGCTAAACTTTTAAAGGAAGCTTGCTCACTGGACAGACATGGTTAGAGAGATGGAACATCAAAACAACAAAAGAAACAACGAAACAAGCCAGTAAATATAAAAATCATCCTGTGTATCTTGATAATTCTGGACAAATGAATCACATAAAGGCCACCATAAATACCTGAAATTCTAGCATTGTTTTCCCCATATTTGATTCTAGCATATAGTGATATGCTCCAATACTTGTGCTTGGATCATCTGCATCATTTAAAGTACCCTTGAAAGGAGAAAGAGATAAATTAAAACTGAATTATGAAAGCTCATTTTACATAACAAAAAATGTATTCAGTTTTTACACCTTATTTAGGCATTATTTTCCAACAAAAGCAATGAGATACTTTTTAATGTAAAGTATACACATTATATAAAAACTAGTTTAAGCCTTAATTAAGTGTGCAGATAGTCCTTGATTTACATTCACTTAGTGACTGTTCAAAATTACAATGGCAATGAAAAAAGTGACATGACTGGTTTCCACATCTCTAATCATAGTAGCATCCTCATGGTCATGTGATCAAAATTTAAGCACTTGGTAACTGGAATGTATTTATGACAATTGCACTGTCCCAGGATCATGTGATTGCCATTTATAATCTTCCCAGATAGTTTCCAACAAGCCAGATTTGCTTAACAACTGCAGTGATTTCGTTAACCACAGTGGAGAAAAGGTGATAACCATGTGGGGCACAATTCACCAAACAATTGTCTTACTTACAATAAAAATATTGGACGCAATTGTAGTTGTAAATCAAAGCCTACTTTACTTTCTTAGCATTCATCCATATCTTCCTTTGTATTTAAAAAAGAGATATTACAAGAATTGTCCTGTTAGCAGTTGTGGTCTGATATAAGCCCGTTGTGGCAGATCTGCTTTTCAATTTCTCCTGGACAGCAGCAGATTTTTAAGCAAATATTTTCCGTAAATGAGAGAATCTACCTGGTCTCTTCAAGGCCAACTTACCTTACTTACTTATTTAGTACATGCAACTTAGTGACTCCAATTGTTGTAGTAACTCAGATAATAATAATGTAACAGATCAGAAGGGGTTTGCAGGAAGAGTCAAAAAAGTCAAGATGGAGGCTAGGCTCACAAAAAAGTCAAGATGGAGGCTAGTTGAAAGCACAGCCGTTTTCACATGTAAAAAATTGTGTATGTGAATGTGTTTTCACAGCCACTATATTGACCTTTGCCCCAGAAGAGGGTCAAGATGAGAAATGGAACTGCATTTATATACATTTCTCCCTTTCCCTCTCTTGTACACAAAAACCCGGTGTGAGAAAGCTACATGTTTGTGGAAGGGATAATACCTCCTGGAACCTTCCTTTGCGCTCTCTGCCTTTCTTCTTCTTCTTCCCTTTTTATGAGGGCTTTAAAGTTCAATTCAAAACCATTGTTGTAAGCGGATCTGTGGAGTTTGTCAAATTGCTTGAATCAAAGCTTTATACCAAGTGCTATTGTTTTCCATTCCATTTCCAATCTAAGATGAAATACTTGCTGATTTTATTTCCTTTTTCTTTCTAACACTCTTTTTGGAGAAGCTGTGCAAGCTGAACAGAGCATTGTCCACAAAATGGTTTCTGCACTGGAACTGTTAGCAGATTTATAGCTTTGGAAATGCAAGAACCTGAGCATGCTGCTGCTGCTACAATATTTATGCTGGCTTTTAAATATCCCTGAGGACAATGGCTTAGAACTCTGGGATTTTAAGCTTTTACCTTAGAAAATTTCCAATGAAAAAATTGCACGAAATGAATTTTCTTTAGAAAGTCACGTGTAAATTAATAATGGCTTAGTTTCCCCAAATGTATAGCATTGCTCTCCAAAATAGAACCAGACGCTTAAAAGCCTTTCAGGACTTGTTAAGAGGTTTGAAAAGAAAAATTTCTTTCACTTGCAAAGCTCCTCTACTTTATAAATTCACCATAATGTTAAACACTTTCTCCATCTACCTAGAGTCATACAAGCAAAATGTTTAGTAGAGGTGGGAGAGTGTTATATATTTTACCAGAGGTCACCCTTTTCCAAGTAATTCCAATACACCTGTTCCTTTCTTATCAGTAGTTTCTTCCATAGTGAGGGAAAGATTTCATTATTTTTGTTGGAGACTAAAGTAATATATTCAGCAGAGGTCAGCATATTTATTTATTTATTTATTTCTGTAACTTTTGTTGCATTATTGATTAGATTATCCACATGCTTTTACTGAAATAGATTTCTGCCCCTACTACCAATAACCGTAAACTATAATATGGCTCCAATAAGATTATCTTTAGCCACCAATACCAAATTCATTAGATATACTTCCATCATTAGGATGGGGATGGAGAGGAGATGAGTTCATTGTCTCTCCTTCTGTTATTTTATTTTTGAATCACAGAGGCTGGCAGGAACCAAGTGTGTCTATTGGCTCTAGAACTAAAATGAGCAACTTTTTCTTGTGTTGTGTTTGAATTGCACTAAATATTGCACTCATTCACTCTTTCCACATTAATTTCTGAGGCCATGACAAGGCATTTTAAAGCCTCACATCACTTACTCTTGTTATATGTATAGGCTTTTATATATACAGAGTTAATTGTCCTTTAGAAATATTTGGAACACCAAAACCAAATTATATATTTCTCTTCTAATGTTTACTTGTGCAGCATTAAAAACTGGAATCTTTGCCTGGCATATAAAAAAACCTATAGGGGTATCTATAGTTTTAGAACTATAGTTTTAGTCTTATTTCAAGGGAAGGAATGGGTTTAATGTTTAATAAATCCATAACATAAAGAATATATTTTTAAAAATACCCATATTATAAACCTGCACTTACTTGATGTTTTTTATATCTTTATAACTAGGAAACATATACAATGCCTACAATGATTATTTTAAAAATTATCTATTAGTAATGCAGAAACTTCCATGATGGGACACAGTAGTTGATGACAACATACAGTAACTATAAATCAACATATAAAAAATATGGAGGTAACCCCAAATAATAATAATAATAGCCAAATTTATTGACTGCTCCCTCTCCCCACAGGGACTCGGGGCGGTGCACAGGGGAAATAAAAACAATAAATATACAACATACATAGCAAAATTAAAATAGATTAAATTAATTCCTGTGCTAAAATCCCATTAACTAAAAATCCCCATACATTTAAAAACCCATAGAGAGAGAGACTACCCTAGGCCGGCCAGGCGGAAAAGATGAGTCTTCAATTTCAAGCGGAAGGAGCGGAGGTCCGTGGTCGTTCTAATATCGGGGGGAAGGTCGTTCCAGAGGGCCGGGCCCGCCACAGAGAGAGCCCTTCCCCTGGGCGTCGCCCGCTGACAAAGTCTAGTGGACGGCACCCGGAGAAGTCCCTCTCTGTGGGAGCGAATCGGCCGTGAGGATGTGTGAGGCAGGATCCGATCCTGCAGGTAGCTAGGTCCCGAGCCATGGAGCGCTTTAAAGATGATAGTTAACACCTTGAAGCGCACCCGGAAGACGACAGGCAGCCAGTGCAGCTCGCGCAAGAGCGGTGTAATGTGGGTAAACCTAGTGGTTCCCATGATTGCTCGCGCGGCTGCATTCTGAACTAACTGAAGCCTCCGGGTGCACTTCAAGGGGAGCCCCATGTAGAGAGAGTTACAATAGTCCAGTCGGGATGTCACGAGGGCATGAGTGACTGTGCGAAGGGCGTCCCGATCCAATAGGGGGCGCAATTGGCGGACCAGGCGAACCTGGTAAAACGCCCTCCTGGCCACGGCTGTCACTTGCTCTTCCATAGACAGCCGGGTATCCAGGAGGACACCCAAATTGCGCGCCCCATCCACAGGGGCAAGATGTTCGCCCCCTATGGCCAGCGTTGGAGAGACCTGGTTGAATCGGGCAGCCGGAAACCACAGCCACTCGGTCTTGGTCGGGTTGAGCCTGAGTCCGTTGCTTCCCATCCAGATCCGCACGGCTTTCAGGCACTGGCACATCACCGCTACGGCATCGTTGGGGTGGTTTGGGGTAGATATATACAGCTGAGTATCATCAGCGTATAGATGGTACTCTACCCCAAAACCACGGATGATCTCACCCAGCGGCTTCATGTATGTATTAAACAGGAGAGGCGAGAGGACCGACCCCTGAGGCACCCCACATGTGAGGGGTCTCGGGGTCGACCTCTGCTCCCCTGCCAACACAAATTGCGATCGGCCAGAGAGGTAGGAAGAGAACCACCGTAAAACGGTGCCTCCCACCCCCAACCCCCCAGCCGATGCAATAGGATACCATGGTCGATGGTATCGAAAGCCGCCGAGAGGTCTAATAGGACCAGGATGGAGGAACAACCCCCATCTCTGGCCCTCCAGAGATCATCTACCAACGCGACCAATGCCGTCTCGGTGCTATGCCCGGGCCGAAAGCCGGACTGGCGCGGGTCTAGATAATCAACTTCCTCCAGGTGACGGGGAAACTGTTGTGCCACCACACTCTCAACAACCTTCGCCAAAAAGGGAAGGTTGGAGACGGGACGATAGTTGGTTAAAAGAGCTGGATCCAAAGAGGGCTTCTTAAGGAGGGGCCTCACCATAGCCTCTTTTAGGGAAGCAGGCAAGGAACCCTCACTCAAAGAAGCGTTGACAACCTCTTGGAGCCAGCCTCGTGTCACCTCCCAGGATGCCAGTACAAGCCAGGAGGGGCACGGGTCCAATAAACATGTGGTGGCTCGCAGTCGCCCACGTAGCCTGTCCATATCCTCGGAAGCAACGGAGTCAAATTCCTCCCAAACAAGATCGGCCTCGTGGCACCCCACTGGACCAAGAATGCAGATGTTAACATCTGATTCTGTTTCACAAAAGCTCCTGCCAACCAATTTCCTTGCCAGAGGCAGTTAAATAATAGAGAAGAAAGGACAGAAATATAGGAAAACGAATAAAAGGGCTCAGATAATTCATACTTCTGTTTTAGCCTTTGGGCCATTACTGACTTTCCTTATATTTTATAACTCGTTTCAAGAAAGTATATATACTCTGAGGGGATGGCAGGATATAACTAGACATTTTTAAGCATTTGTCTTAATAACATTAACATTAATTGATACACTAAGTATGCATGAGTGACTATTGAGTGTACATATTTTTTTCTTTCATTGCTTCAATGACCTAGTGATCGCTAAAACAATATTTCTAATTCAGGTTTATGCTTGGATTATATACAATGTTCTACTTTTTATTGAAAAGAAAATACATTTTCTGTATTGAAATTGGACAATCAAGGCACTGATGTGACTCAGAGCAGATCTAGTCAACTTCCTGATTCCTATTTTTGATGAGTGCTCTACACAGCATGAGTGAGTGGCTATTAGCTCCAGTAAAATGTGGAAATTATGTCCAACATATCTCCAAATCTTCTTTAGAGTTCAGCTTTTCAGAATCAAATCAAATCTAAATTTAGGTTTTTGTGCCTATTTTAATTTGTATCTTTACAGCTTTATTTCAAAATGGGTAATGGTGGTAGGAGCCCTGGTTAGCACAATGGTTAGAATGAAGTATTACAGGCTAACTCTACCCACAGCCTGTAATACTTTGATACCAATGGGTTCCATTCTCCTGAGAATCTGTAAAATGAAGACCCAGATTGTTGGGGGGGGGGGATATGTTGACATTGTAAAATGCCCAGAGGGTGCAGTAAGCATTGTGGGGTGGCCTATGAGTCTAAGTGCTATTGCTATTGTCGTTGGGATATGTCAAAAGGCTAAATCAGAGCTTACATGCAGTTTTTGCTTCTTTTTTTTATCACTTTCAGTGCACTAGACTCCCATATAGTTCACTTTGTTTTTGTTACTCTATATCTCATCACAAGCAAAATGTAATTGATGGTGCAACATTGGTGAAAATACAGTATGAGTGTCTTAGATCTGATCACCTATTGTCCCACTTGCAATCAAACAAAAATGCTCAACTCTACATCTCATTGACATCCCTATATCATCACCATCTTCCCGGCTCTATTGGAGACAGTACAGCTTTAAAACCT
Organism: Rhabdophis nuchalis; assembly: GCA_039707465.1. Taxonomy (NCBI): domain Eukaryota; kingdom Metazoa; phylum Chordata; class Lepidosauria; order Squamata; family Natricidae; genus Rhabdophis; species Rhabdophis nuchalis. The sequence goes on along the minus strand of CM077644.1, from coordinate 201,530,048 downwards.
AAACTCGGATCCTGCCTCATACATCCTCACGGCCGATTCGCTCCCACAGAGAGGGACTTCTCCGGGTGCCGTCCACTAGACTTTGTTAGCGGGCGACACCCAGGGGAAGGCTCTCTGTGGCGGGCCCGACCCTCTGGAACGACCTTCCCCCCGACATTAGGACGACCACGGACCTCCGCTCTTTCCGTCTTAAATTAAAAACACATCTTTTCTGTCTGGCCGGCCTAGGATAGTCTCTCTGTCTCTGGGGTTTTATTGGGAAGTTTTTTATTTTAGTTTTAATGGGGAATTTTAGCACAGGTTTAGGTTTAATTTGTTTTTTTAAAGATATGTTTGTATATATTTATTGTTTTTTATTCTTCCTGTGCACCGCCCCGAGTCCCTATGGGGAGAGGGAGCAGTTTACAAATATTAAATATTATTATTATTATTATTATTATTATTATTAAACTGCAGCTCTGATTATTTTTTAAAAAAACTGTATTTCTGTCCCTTTCCTGGACCGACTGTCCCTATCCACAGTCACTCATGCCCTAGTAACTTCCTATCTTGACTATTGCAATGCACTCTGCATGGGGCTCCCCTTGAAGAGCATCTGGAAACTCCAGTTGGTGCAAAATGCAGCGGCCTACATGGTTTTGTGCAGACCCCAGTGTGCTCATGTATACCTCTCCTGTGGAAGCTGCATTGGTTGCCGATTTGCTTCCAGGTACAATTCAAGGTGCTGGTTGTCACCTTCAAAACCCTTCATGGCTTGGGATCAGGTTATCCGAGGGACTGTCTCTTGCCAATCACATCTACCTGACCCAGCAGAGCAGGGAGGTAGGGAACGTTGCGGGTCCCATCCCTGAGGGAGACACACCTGGTGGGACCCAGAAGAAGGGCCTTCTCTGTGGTGGCCTCCTCTCTCTGGAGCATCATTCCCCTCCCCCCTGGAGATTAGAATGGCTCCCGCTCTAATACTCTTCTGAAAGGTGCTGAAGACCTGGTTCTTCCAGGGAACCCAGACCTCATATGACTCATGTGATCTGCTGTCACCAGGCCAGGGGTGTGTGAGGTGAGGGGGGGTTGATTTTGTTATATTGTACTATATTAAATTTATTTGATTCTTTTTGTTAGTTGTTATTGTTTTAAATGTGGTTTTATATTCTGTAAGCCGCAAATAGGCAGCAATATAAATGCAATAAATAAATAAATAAATAAATAAATAAATAAATAAATAAATAAATAAATAAATAAATAAATAAATAAATAAATAAATAAAATATGTAACATCAGTGCTTGTAACTTCTATTACTCAACAATATGCTGGAAAAACCTGATACGTTCCTCTTAAGAAACAAAACAGATTGTGGATTTTTAAAATGTAGTCTTGACTTGTATGAAGTGAGGGAAAGGATATTTGGGTCAAAAGGGAGATATTCATCATAGTGGCCAAAATGTATCAATCGTGGCCCTCTCATAGCGCCCTTATGTGAATAATTTACTTCCTGCTTGTAATTTTAACACATAAATACAGTACATAGGAACACAGCGCACAAAATAAGGGCTAATACTTACGCTGGTGGAAGACACAGCTTCTTGGACACTTTCCATAATGAATTCCTTTGTGATCCTGCGACAAGGCAGCTCATTGAACAGAGAATTGATAAGAGCCACTTTTGCAGCATCTCGTCGTGCTTCTGCCCTACTCAGGGAACACTAAAATACAAATAAACGTAAGAACTGGGACATCTTTCCCATCTTTTATAAGATGAGGTTCTCCTTATTGTACTTAACACCAAAGAGAAGAATTCTCGATGACCTGAAATCATTCTTCTGAGATGAGTCATCATCAGCTGAATGTTCCCACATGGTTGCCAATTTTCACTTCTGGAGTTGGAAGAAGCGTTTTGTTTCTTTGTTATCCATGTGGAACTGCTTGTTTTGTACAAACTCCAATAATACTCTGAAGCTTTGGTCATTCACCCATCTCATAAGAATAACTCAGACAGCTGCAAAAGGTGTTGAAAAGGGCAGCCAAAATAATCAAGGAGCTGGAGCACCTTTTTTCTGTGGAAAGACTAAAATATTTGGAGATTTAAAGTTTAGAGAAATAGAAGTAATGGTGGGGAGATGAGATTTATAAAACAGTGCATAATGAGAAGAAAAGGCACATTCTTTCATTCAAGTGGAATATTTAAGCTCAAGGTAAATGCAATGAAGTTTATGGGCCATATATTGAGACTGGCAAATAGTAACACCACCACCATACATATTTGTATGCCATGCCAAATGACAACTATCAGGATTCTGGCTTGGCAGAAAACAAAGACTAAGTTAATACATGAAATTTACTCCCTACCATGCCTTCTAATCAACAACTTAGGAAGCAAAGTATAGACAGCATGGAGGCTTGTTTACAACTACAGAAGTCAGAGTGATGTCATACGCACCATGATGTTTGTACAAATAAAATTGCAATTCCTTGCAAACTTGTTCACGCTGTCAATAATATCCCACACTTGTTCCACTTGAAGCAAGTTGAAATCAAACCAATAAGATAGTCCCAATGAATTTAAGCTCTATTTTTTAAATAAGATGATTTCAGGTGGGACTTCAGCCTTGCACCTGTTAAATCCCTACATGTCTATTAAATCCTCATTCTGTGAAACTATATTTTCAAGGGTACATCGCATGGACGGGATTAATCAAAGGAAAGCTGAATCTTTTGTTTCTTGTTTTACAGCTTTTCTTGCACATTCTCTTGCTTAATATTCCCGTTGCTTTCTATTTCAATCTTTGCTTCCGCACTTCTTCCATTTGAAACAAGTGGGAAAGCATCTATACAAGAGGTGTCAAACTGGTGGCTCGAGGGACGGTTGCATCGCGGGCAGGCCACGCCCACCCCAGCTCCATGAATGGGAAAAATATCATGAAACATCTTCTGATGGCAACGTGACGCAACAAGTTTGACACCCATGATCTATACCACGTTTATTTCTTTGGATAACTAAAAAAAAAAGCTATTGAAGTATTTAATATGAATTTTACATTTTTAATTTTATGTTGTCTGGGGAAAGTGAGATGGGAGGTCTGAACATTTGATAAATAAAGTTGTTGTTTTTATCTAGATTGGAGAGCCAGGTAGACAATGAATATTATAAGTAGCCTATGAATAATTGGTTTACTGGTGTCCACTTCAAAGAAACTAATGGACACAATCCAAGCAAAATGTGCTAGCACACTGCTGATTCCCTACTAAACTATCATTTAGGAGATTCAGATTGGATGCTGGCTCACTGCCTTAGTTATGGGAAAGACTAGCAAGAACATGTAACAAACTACAGATAGGTAGTAGTTGTACATAGTTTGTTAGTCCTACCTACTGATGTTTTCCACAATTTACATAGTCTATGGTTAATTGGATAGTTCAAGAGAATGGCCAGTATTTGTTTTTTGCTCCATTTCATAAATGTGTCCACTCTTTTTTTGAATACAATCTAAGCTCGTTGCCACTGGCAAATTTTTACAATACTGAATTTTGCATAAGTCTAGTTTAGTAGAGAAACAGTTACTTCAACACTCTTAATGCAGTGAAGATTGTTCATTCTTCAGTATGATTCAATATTGGTAGCATTGGCCTGTGTTTGTTATAATTGCTAGCATTTTCCCTTAAACAAAATCCTTACAAGAAAGATAAAATTCATTTTCCTCCTTACTTGCTAGTTCAAATATATTTAGAAAAATCTAGGAAGTAATGTACAAAGACTCCTGAACAATCTCTGAACTTTTTCTTGCACATCTTTTACAATTTTCTGAATTGCCCAAGTCAATGTAGTTCACCAGTTTTCTTCTATTAGTTTTAACCTTCTTTTGTGGGTTATATGAATATTTACTTTTTCAAATTCCTAGACAAAATTCAGAACTGCATGCTTTTAATAATAAACCTTATAATAGAAACCAATCCAAACAATTTAGATTTAAACCATCTTTGCAAAGGCTAAACCCAATAAAAAGGCAAGATAAAAGAAACTATTTATTTTAAGTATGACCAGCAAAGTAACAGATCAAAGAGACGGCATAGATTTAAAAGCAAATAGAAAATCTTTGCAGGCAGGGAGATTTACACATCAGGAATAATGCTTACTTCTTTTTTTGAAAATAATTGGTGACACAGAAGCTTAAGTAGTTTTGAAGATTATATTTTAGTTCCTGCACCTATGTTTTCTCCTGTGACCTTCTTAATACCCATCCTCATATAAGCAATATTCATCATTCTGGGAATTCATGAGAACTGTGAAAATCTTAGCCATTTTTTTTCCCTGAGGGCAAAGGTATTTCCACAGATTGTTCTACAGAAGCGTTTTTTTAAAAGTGTAGCAATATTCTTAGGCGAAAAGAATGAAGTAGCTAGTATGAACATGAGAGAGTGTCCATCCCTTTTAATTAATTGAGGCATAGCAATGCAAGGCAAAACTGGCAGAGAAGCCTGGAAGAGCCAGCAAGCTGAGTGCTACTAGTCAGCTGGTGTAAGCTAATTTGCCCCCTGCGGTGCACCAAAGATAGGCATACAAGTGCCAAATAGAATGGAGTAGCAATTTAGGCTGTCAGGATTGCATTGCGTCTAGCATCACTCTGCTAAAGCACTAATTCCCACAACACTGTCAAATAATTTACTAAGACTGTATTAATATTCTTCTTCTCTTCCTTACTAGTATCTGTTTTCCAACTTATTACTATAACAATGTTGCTTGTACCTTTCAATTTATATTGTTTTTATTTGTTTCCTAGCTTATTAGCAACCTTGACTTTCACTAAGTGTTGTATCTTTTTATTCTTGATGAATGTATTTTATTCTTCTTATGGACACTGTGAACATATACACCAAAGACAAATTCCTTGTGTGTCCAATCACACTTGGACAATAAATAATTCTATTCTATTCTATTCTATTCTATTCCATGTAGGTTTCCCTGACATTGTATGCCATGTGCTAAATAAATAAATGGGCATGTATGCTGTTCTAGACTCCCCTGCAGTGATGTACTGGTCTAAAAGAACAAAACAATTGTAGATATTAGATGTGTCCAAGCAATGCGATAGTATACCAAACTGTTTACAGCAGATACTCTACAACTATGAGAGAAATTTCAATATTCAACATTAAGTAGGAACTCAGAATTCTAAGTCAGGACAATGGATTGGCAATAGAAATGAAGTGCAGGAACTGAGCATATGAGGCAAGGGTGAAAATTTCCAGGCAACTAGCTGGACAAGGTAGACTTTTCAGAAAGTTGAGGAATTTGGCAATTTGGTAAAGAAGACCAATACAGTATAATTTTACAATTGTTCTCACCACCAGACTCAATGACAAACTGCATTAATAATCGTTACAGAAGTTACTCCTAAAAGAAATCAATCCTGACTGTTCTTTGTAAAGATAGATACTGAAACTGAAGTGCAAATACTTTGACCACCTAATGAGAAGAAATGAGTCGCTGGAAAAAAGCCCTGATGTTGGGAAAGATTGAAAGCAGAAGAAAGGAACAGAATAAGATGAGATGGATAGATAGTGTCATTGGTGCAATGAACATGAATTTGAACGAACTCCAGGAGATAGTGGTGGACAAAAGACCCTGGTATACTGTGATCCATGGTCATGAAGAGTTGGACATGACTTAGTGACTGAACAATAACAATAGAAGCTCCTGCACATTTCCTTGTGATTCTCTTTTAAACACAAAACAATTTGAATTGCCTTTTTAATGACTGAATAGTTTTAGAAGGCTTCTATTTGTTGTGTGGGCAATCTGTTGCAAATATCCAGCTTTAGTCTGTAATGTATTGTACAATGAGTAATACAGATACGTTGAAATCAAACCAATAAGGTAGTCCCAATGAATTTAAGCTCTATTTTTTTTTAATAACATGATTTCAGGTGGGACTTCAGCATTGAACCTATTAAATCCTCATTCTGTGAAACTTTATTTTCAAGGATACATCACATGGGCCAGATTAATCAATAGAAAGCTGAGTCTTTTGATTCTTGTTTTACAGCTTTTCATGCTGATTCTCTTGCTTGATATTCCCAATGCTTTCTATTTCAATCTTTGACTCCAGATTCCTCTTAAGATACCAATATCTTAGTACAATTTCTTTCTCTTCCATAGATAAAGGAAGGATGGAACCACAAGGATCTAAAATATTTTCAATGGCAAGTCACTATTTATAATTTTGAAAGCAGAATAGTTAGAAACTGATTAGGGCTAACAAGAAATTCAAAAAGTGATCTCACAAGTAAGTTCTCATATTCTCTTGTCATTTATTTCGGGCTCTTCTCATTGTAAAGCATCTTCTGAAAAATGCTGCTTTTTACATTGGAATGGAATGGAATCACATGTCCATGTATACTGCTTGCCTGATGCAAACAATGAATTCTAAAATACAGAGGCTTATTTGCTGTACTGAAAGCTCTCTGCTTGTTCCATGAATATGCTGTTCATCAATCTTTGCATTCCCAATAGCTTTTGCTACCATTATGGCTACTGTCACTTAATAATATTAGATCTTAATAATATTGCAACTCTCTCTACATGGGGCTCCCCTTGAGGTGTACCCGGAGGCTTCAGTTGGTCCAGAACGCAGCCGCGCGAGCAATTATGGGCACCTCTAGGTTTGCCCACGTAACACCGCTCTTGCGCGAGCTGCACTGGCTACCTGTCGTCTTCCGGGTGCGCTTCAAGGTGTTAATTACCATCTTCAAAGCGCTCCATGGCTCGGGACCTAGCTACCTGCGGGATCGGATCCTGCCCCATACATCCTCACGGCCGATTCGCTCCCACAGAGAGGGACTTATCCGGGTGCCGTCCACTAGACTTTGTCAGTGGGTGATGCCCAGGGGAAGGGCCTTCTCTGTGGCGGGCCCAGCCCTCTGGAACGACCTTCCCCCCGATATCAGGACAACCACGGACCTCCGCTCCTTCCGCTTAAAATTAAAGACACACTTTTTTCGCCTGGCCGGCCTTGGGTAGTCTCTTTTTAGGTTAGGGGTTTTAGGGGTAATTTTTAGTTTAGTTTATGGGTTTTAGCGCAGGATCAATTTAATCCATTTTTAATTTTGTATTTTGTCTGTGGTCTTATTTGTATTTTTAATTGCCTGTGCCCCGCCTCGAGTCCCCTTGGGGAGAGAGAGCGGGATATAAAATTAAATTATTATTATTATTATTATTATCTGGATCCATTTCTTAACCAAAGGGAATGTAGATAGGTTGATCTTGCTTTCTTTCCTATGCCTGTTTACGGACCAGAAACCCACCACTTATTAGATAAGGGAATATATTAACCATCATATATAGAAATGAGGAGATATCAGAAAAGTATTTCATAATTAAGGAGGCATGGAAGAGATGGGAATGAGAACAGGAAGCAAAAATGTTAGCATCTGTTTACACTTCAATGGCAAGAAATGCACTTGCATTGTCCAAGGAACATAGAAAGTGATCTCATAAGAAATAATTTCTCTTTCACAGGAATTTTGTATGTGAAAATTATGCTTCCCACTTTCCCAATATCTTTTTTTGAGCTGTGCTTCTTCAAGAAAATCAGAATAAACTATGACTCTTCTTTATCCAGAGTTACTTTCAGAGAGACAGCAGAAATGAGACTGCAGTACCATGGAAATGTGATGAGGTCTCCTTTGTTTTTTACCTCAACACATAGCTGAGCTTCCTGATGACTATTTGATTCCCTGAACCTGAACACTGGAAAATTTGGCCATATCTATTGAAATATTTCACAGTTATAGGAATATATTTTGATTACGTAAAAGGAGGCATAAACCCAAGAAATTATAACGTGGGTGTATGATACAGCTACTCAATTGCCCAAATTTAAATGAAACTGAAGAAAATGTGGTTCGGGGGCTATAATTGAAAGATCTTATTTGCCACAATCTTCACAGCAGCTTATATGTAGCTTGGAGATTAAAGGAAGGGTGTACAAAATATCAATAGATAGAAACAGAAGGTAGAGACTGGGGCCCAATTGCATGCCTTCTAAGAGTCAGGGATGTGGTTTCAGGAAGTTACCTAAGGCTACAATGAAGGAGATGAAAACCATATGTTCATGTATTTTAGGTGATGATTGTCCATGGCCAGTGAATGAAAGAATTCTGTAAATCACAATAAACTAGGAATAATAAAACTGAGCTCTTCCTAGTATAGAAAAAAATACCTATTTGTGTAAAAATATCTATTATATATCTCAGAGCTTTGTAGAAATATATTTTAATTTTAAAGTACTTAGTTTAAACACTGCTTCAGCGCTGTTTCATTTTCTAATTGTGAATGAATCTTCAGGGGGTGAAAAGGATTAGGTTATCAGTGCTAAATGTGTGGATATCTAAATAAGTGGAGTAGAGTGAAAAGAAGGGATGTAATTAGTTTGTGTGTGTGTATGTATGTATATATATATATGTCTTTGGTTGTTCGGGTTTTCTCCTGCGTAGAATTGGAAGTATCTTCACGACGTTTCGATGAAGTCTCATTCATCATCTTCAGGCTGGTGCTTCTGGCTTGGTGCTTCCAGGAGCAATGAACTGCTCCTGGAAGCACCAAGCCGGAAGCACCAGCCTGAAGATGATGAATGAGACTTCATCGAAACGTCGTGAAGATACTTCCAATTCTACGCAGGAGAAAACCCGAACAACCAAAGACCTACATACAAACACCCGCGAAAACCTCAGAAAACATATATATATATTCCCGTGTGCCTTATACACGGGAAAATACCCGAAGCAAGCAATGCCAGCATACCTACACCCGTGAAAATCTACGAAAGCAAATATATATATATATATACACACACACACACATACATACATACACACGCACACATATATATATTAAACTATTGTGCTATATAACAACTCAGGAACTTCTTGAAAAGAGTAGGCTTAAAAAAATCTGAAGAAAATAAAGGGGGATAGAAAATTATCCTGTGGTATATCTGACAGAAGTAGCCTTAAGGTTGTTCATGTAGAATATTTGCATTTTGTTCCTTAATATATTCATTATGTTACCTCCCCCAAATTTTGTTTTATACATTTGTAGCTTGTTCCAAGAAACTAAAGTACTACATTCTACTCTTTTCCTGAGAGGAATTTTATTTTTTAAATTGGATATTACTATACTAGAACTAGATATATGGGTTTCTACATATTGTTAGGTCTTAGAGTGATCTAAGGATCTTTACCTACAAAGTTTGAGTTAATAGGCATGTTTTTAATTCTCTTTTTAAGAGAAAGAAATCTGATCAAGGAGAAGGTTGAGAAGTGCTGCCTGCCATGATGGAAGGAGTTATCAAGTTAAGTCCAAATGATGACAGCAAATGCCAGCACATGCCAGCAAAGGTATTATTTCAGGATGTCACGTTATATCTCCCTTAAAGGTAAAGGTTCCCCTTGCACATCTGTGCTAGTCATTCCCAGACTCTAGGGGCAGCGCTCATCTCTGTTTCAAAGCCAAAGAGCCAGCGTTGTCTGAAGACGTCTCCATGGTCATATGGCTGGCATGACTAAATGCCAAAAGTACACAGAACACTGTTACCTCCCCACCAAAGGTGGTTCCTATTTTTCTACTTACATTTTTACATGCTTTCGAACTGCTAGGTTGACAGAAGTAATGGGAGCTCACTCCGTTACATGGCACTTAGGATTCAAACCGCCAAACTACCAACCTTTCTAATAGACTAGCCCAGCGTCTTAGCCACTGAGCCACCAAGTCCCTATAATCTCTCCCTTACAATAGCTATAATTAGAATGATTTGGTTGTTACCAGTTTCAATATGTAGATTATATTGTCTGTTTTTATATTTGTCGTTATTTGATTGTTGCATGTGTCCCAGAGTCACATTTTGTGAGATGGGCAACTACATACCTTTAATTAAATAAATAAATAAATAAATGCAAACTTTAAGATGCCTTATGAGTCAATTTTCAGCATTGATACTGATGAAATCTTGTAGTGTGTATAAATTTTGCTATCTGTTAAACAAACATTCATATTATTTATTCTTCACAAGATCTTTTGAAGTTGTGCCTAGCAGTTGCAATCAACTTTAGATATCATTGCAGACAGTGAATTTTGAATATGCCAGATGCTGGTAAATTCTGGCTGGGATCTAAAAGACCACATCAAACACTTTGTGAAAACTGAGGCAATTCTACCCCCTTTCTCTTTGCAATGCTTGAAATGCCTGAACACATTTTCTACCTATCTGTGAAAAATATGGACCACAAGATTGGTCTCTCAGAAATGTCTTGCAAAGCATTATTTCAGCAAATAGTTAGACTACATAACAAAAAAACAAACCCCACCTTTGAATGCAAAGCTCCTATGTATCAGGAGACCAAGCCTTATGATTAGAAGTATAATAGATCACAGGTAAAAGTCACTATTACATTTTTTCAAAATTCCAAGATTGGCAATATCAGTTTTTGTTGAAGGGTTATTTTTCACTCCAGTGGCATAACTGAAATGCTTCTGCTACTTAGAAAGAATAATCTTCATGAAATTATAATTCTTTGCCTAATCCCAAGATTATTTTTAAAAATTCAACGGATTACACACAAAACCTAAACATATAGCGCTAAATATAAAACAATGCTTTCCAACTTGATGCTGTTAGGTCAATCTATTAAAACATGTGGTCTCTTCTTTATAATATTACTTTCACTTCTCCTTAGCAATTTTCAACTGCAAGCATGCAAAAGTTTAACAAGTTTTGAAACATTTCTTTTTTTTTTTTTGCTACATTAACTTTAACATACATTTTAAGATTTAAATTGAACTAACTATTGGCTACTTTTCATTTTCTTAGCTGTAATACAAACTCTGAATCTTATATTCAGGTTTCCTTTAATTCATCTAAATAAAGAGCTGAACTTTCTCTTAGAACATTATTTATCATGATCATATTTCAGTTAAAACGTGAAACAGATTGCATTATAGTCAGTGGCACCTCAACTACAGCATATGCTCTGAATCAACTTTCCCCATCAATACATTATATTATTGTAAATCATGTCAGATTGATTTTGGAGTAAGATGTTTGATTTTTTTGAAGTAAGATCATGTTTAGTACTTAATTGTTCGTTCATGAGATTTTCCTGTACAATGATCCCTGCACTGACCTATTTATGTCTAAAAGTTTCCCCTTTTAATTTATAGCTCAGTGTACTGTTCATATAGAAGATAAATGCATGCATGATGATATTTATCAGCTGTTGTGAGTTTGGATCCAGTTAAAATAAATTTAGGTCCCTAGCTGAGGACCTCTGAAGTAGAGCTCTTGATCAACTTTCTAGGAACTTCTTCCTGCAGCGTTTTGTTGGTCTGCTGCAGCTGTATCACATTCATGATGTGGATAAAACAGTGAGATACACATGTAGGCTTTCTGTATAGCGTGGATGGAAAGTTATTCACCACAGTTTCCCTTATAGTTAAAGTCTTAAAACAAAACAGTACTGATTGGCTAGCACTATTGCTATCTGTCTGAAAGTGGCTAAGTTAGTAAAAAGGGGGAAGGATTATTGGATTAAAAACAGAATGTGAAAGAGGAATTTTAGTAATATGGGAAAAACAGGTGAAAAAAATCCCATTATTCAGAGTAGAACACCAAGATGGTTCTGACATACTTGTGGATGACTTCCGATTGGATAGGAATGGCATTCTGGTTACAATACAATGTGAAGTGTTGGCTCACTTATAAGGCTCTACATGGTTTAGCAATTGGTAGCCTTTGGGATCTGCCTGACCAGTAAAATCTGGACCAGTTGGCATGCTCCAAGTTCCAGCTGTAAAAAACTGTCATTCTAATCTAGAAGGTGCATCTTCTCTAAAGCTTCACATGGTTCCTATAGTCTTGGCGCAATTGAATTAATTTTTCAGTGGGATAGGGTCAGTGTAATGATTTATTGTATTTTTCAGCATATAAGACACACCAGAGTATAAGACACACTAAGATTTTAAAGGGGCAAATTTAAAAAAAAGGTTTTTGCACTCTGCAGACCTCCCGTTTTTTATTTTTTTAAAAAGGGCACGCATAGCCTTTAGGAGGCTTATGGAGAGCTTCTGGGAGCTGGGGGGGGGCAATAAAAGGTCCATTTTTTGCTCATTTTTGCCCTCCTCAGCCCCCAGGAGCACTCTCAAAGCCTCCTAAGGGCAATGCACAGCCATTTTTGCAAAGGGGGTGGGGTTTTGGGAGGCCAAAAATGCTATATTCAGTGCATAAGATTCACCCAGATTTTCACCCTCTTTTTTGAGAGAAAAAGGTGCGTCTTGTACTCTGAAAAATACGGTACTCCTTTGTAGTTTACTCCCAATTATTATAATTATATTGAATTGGTTATTCTCCCTAATAAATAGCTATTTACTATTTTGTATTTTATTACTTTCAAAGTTGTTTTAATCTAAACAGAAATTGCTTTTCGCTTTGGTTACTCCTGTATTTGAGACAACACAGAGATTGATAAAAAGGTAATTCTTGTGTTGATTGATAAAACAATAAAATCACCTCTGAGATGGGATTACTGATTCCATTAGCTGATTACTTCTAGATACAACATGTAGAAACTTTTTGTATATCACCTCATATATATAAACATCTAGAATGAATTTAAAGCAGATACATGTTTAATACCTAATAAATATGCCCACAAATGATGTAGTGTAGGAACTTTTAGTTTAATGTCAATACTAGTTGAATTTTGATTAGGGCTCTTTGCAAGCATTCTTTATTTCCTAAATGTTAAAAGAAAATTTAAAACCTATTTATAATTAAAGATAATTTAAATTTCTTCATTTTATGGAAGTAAATACTTTTGTGAGTGACATTCTTATTGGTAAAAAAGCAAAACCATCTGCTAGAATAATGAATCGGTTGACATCAGGGTTCAGTGAAAGGGGAGCCAAAAACTTATCAGATAGGCCTTTGCTTGCCCTCCTATATAGTAATTGGAAAATGAAGTACCATTTTCATAGGTGGCTTTTTCTGTTAATGCTTGGTAAAAAAGGCGTCAAGAAAATAAGAATGATATAGACCCATGAAACTTCTTAGATTTTACATAGTTGCGGAGGGCAGGTAAGTTCATTACTCTCAAACCCTTCCAAGCTACTGTTCAAATATGCATGAGAGATATTTTAATTGATTCTGTTTTTTAAAAAAATCCTTAAACATAATATTGATATTTAATTAGAAAAAGCACCCTAGCTGAGATATGAGCTAATTTAACTATAATTATTAAGAAAAAAGTTATGCCATTTCCCCCAATCTCAACGTGAAGCCACTGCAACACTATAGTGAACTTTTTTCTCTTATCCAAATACTAAAAAAAAAGATGATAAATTTAATGCTCAAATCCCATATTTTATTAGCTAACATCAGTGTAGAAGGTTTTGCAAAAGCCTTGCAAGGTAGTGCACATGCACCAAAAGAAATATCCTCAAACTCTTAACTTTGATTCCTACCCAGTGGAATGTTCTGCCTGTTATTGTTTAAAATGTTTCATAGATAGGAAAGGAAAAAGGTGGTTTGTGCACTGGGTTGCGTTAAAAGCCAATCCATTAATCAGTGTTATTGCTTCCATCTTTTGGAAATTGGTCTTGCAATTAGGATATTTTCCCCCCTTTACTTTGTTCCTGAAACAATCTATAAAAAAAAAAAAAAGTAGAGGCGCCCCGTCTAAAGAGTACATCAGGCCTATCTTGTCTAATCAGTCTAATTACCCTTTCAAGCCTTCCACTGATAGACTCGGTAATGAATCATATCTATCGATAAAGAAGGCTAAACAGAATGGATGTTTCATGTCAACTAACAGCATCCAAAGTGTATCATCAGCTCCTTTGTAGTGCATTTAGGAAACATTAGTTTAGGTGATGAGACTAATGGAAGGAGTACTGACACAGTTGCAAATGTTGGCAAAACAGAGTGAAATATTATACAGTGATGATGGCATAATAAGTAGTAATTGCATTGTTTTTATGAAAAAATTTAAAGGCAAACTAATGACAAACTTCCCATTATTTTTCTCTCATTAGATGCAAATCCTTGGTAGCTAAAAACACTACAACAATTCCAAATTCAGAGAAATAATTCAATCCCGTTTGCATCAAGGCAGAAGAATTGTTAATACAATGCACTTTACAATGAAGAGTAAGTTTCATTTAATGACTCATTGGATCATCTTTTCAGAGATGTTTTCTTAGCAAATTGTTCAATACCTTCAACAAGGACAGAACTGCTAATGTACAGCACTGCCTTCATTGGAAAAATTGGGATCTAACTGGGGATGTACATGTTTTCAAAAAAGCCCATATTGAACTGAATAGCAGTCAAACATCAGTGCAGGAAATGTTTTGTGATATTTTGTATTATGTCATAAACTGTTTTATGATGATTTTAATGTCATAAGATGCATAAGTTTATGTATAAAATGTTTTATAACATTTGCCAAATTTCAATTCCATAGAAGACATGGGACCCAGATTTTGAACACATTCTGTAAGTTTGTTTATTTGAAGCACAGTTCAGAAATGGTTGCCCTAAGATGCAATATTTCACCCAGTTAAAGGCTACAGGTACAAGAGTATTATTAGCGGTATATAGATTTCCTTTAGACATATGTTATTGAAATGGAAGGCACCTTTCTGGGTGTTGCTTTTTGAATATTATACATTCATCACTATTTATATATTATTCTACGTTTGGAAATAAACAACATAAAATTATATAATATTTGAACTGCTGGTAGCTTGACATTGGGGTGAAGGGAGAAAATATAGAGGGATTTAAGCTGAAAGCTTGAACTGTAATACTTGAATATTTTTCATGCTTGCTCTGTTCACATTTGACATACTTGTTTGCTTTGTGATTTTGACCTGATCTAATATTAGGTATTAGAACTAATAATCCAATACTCTAGTTAATACCAAGACTGTACACTGTACTTTAAGAAGAATTGTTTTTAAATCAGATCCCGGATGTCTACATGAAAGGGATAAGAAGTTGAAGGCCTGCTATATGACATTAAGACAAATATTATATTTGGATTTAAAGGATCCAGTTGGTGATTGTTATCTGCCAATGTTCCTTTTGAAAAAAATATTTAGTAAGTGGCCTCCACATGTTGTTACTTTTGTTATATGTATCTATGAACTTTTTGTAAATGAAAGGATCCTCCAGTCCCAGAAGGTTCTAAGTCCGTTGAGGAATCCCACAGACCAAAATGGGCAAGGGAAGCAGTGATATCATTGATTCTTTCACCATCCTGAAGTCTCCTGGGCATTTGTTCCAGAAGATAGAGAGATCTTGAGGAACAGATGGGGAAAAGGTCTGGGATTCCAGGGGGAGGGAAATTCCATCTAGGTTTCACTAGGTCATTTGATCTTTTTCCCACATTGCCTCACAAATGTACTGGCCTTTGGCTCTTGTGATATTGACATAATTCTGATGAACTCAGGATATGATAAATTAGATTTCTTCCATATATCATACTTTGTCATTAAATACACTACCTTATACATTCTTACCTGAAAGTTACCAAAACAGCTTCCTCCAGGCAGGGTGACATAACTTACAAACGGAGGCCCAGGCAAGTTTAGTGACTCATATACCACAGTGCCTTCACTTGAAAATACACCTTTCTGTTTCTGTTTGTTCTCCCAGAATTCCTGAAGCATTGCCACAACGTTCACTATCAAAATATAGGAGTGAATGTTTTAGTCACAATTCATTGCCTAAAATCACCATACTAAGAGCAAAACAAGAGCTATACCACTGTTGAAATGATCAACCTGTAGCTAGAAAGCAGTTGCCTAGGCAGGGGCTGCCAATCTTGACAACTTGAAGATGCGTGAACTTCAATTCCCAGAATTTCTCAGCCACAGTGAATTTTGGTAGTTGAAGACTGAACAACTTAAAGTCCTAAGGATTGGGAACCCTGCTTTAGGTCTTGCAAGTGGAGATATCTCTAAGTATGAGTCAGTATTTGAAGTATTCACAAAAAGCAATGGGTGGAAACTAATCAAGGAGAGAACCAACTTAGAACTGAGGAGAAATTTCTTGACAGTTAGAACAATTAACCAGTGGAACAGCTTGCCTCCAGAAGTTGTGAATGCCTCAACACTGCAAGTCTTTAAGAAAATGTTGGATAGCCATTTGTCTGAAATGGTATAGGGTTTCCTGCCTGGGCAGGGGGTTGGACTAGAAGACCTCCAAGGTCCCTTCCAACTCTGCTATTGTATTGTAACATGGAGCGATTCAGACTTCCAGCACTACCAGTAAGATTAGCTTTCTGGATTTGCTGTCCCAATGAATTAGAAAGGTACCTGATTAGGGAAATGCTGTTACAAAATATGAGTTAAAAAATGGGGTTGATCTATCTGTCAGAAGAGCAAAGAGATCTAAATAAACAAAAACTAAAATAGAAAACAGGTGATTGTATAGTAGTACTATAGAATTAAGATTTGACAAAGAAAATTAACAAAATTGAATTCTGATCACCACCAAGGGATACTACTTAATTTATTTGTCCTTAAAGGCTAGCATTGTCTATGACGTATGATCACTTTTCAAAGTTATGACCTTTGCAGCAGCCCCATGATCATGTGATCAAAATTCAGCTAATTCATATTTATGACTGTTGCTGTGTCCCAAGACCATATGATCATATTTTGTGACCTTCTCAGAAGCAAAGTCAATAGAGAAGCCAGATTCACTTAACAACCAGGTAACTAATTTATCAACGGCAGTGATTCATTTAATAACTGTGTCAAGAAAGATTGTAAAATGGGGTAAAACTCACTTAACATGTTTCACAACAACAGAAATTTTGAGCTCAGTTGTAGTCATAAATCGAGAGCCATCTGTATAACTCAACTTATATTTTATTTATTTTGACTGCATTCACAAAGCTAGGACCTGCATAATACATACATACACATGCGTTAGTGCCCTTAGTTTACCCATTAAGAACCATGGTGGCACATAGTGATTAGAATGCAGTACTGCAGGCTAATTCACTGCTCACTTTGACTCACTTTGACAGTTTGATTCTCACTGGCTCACGGTTGACTCAGCTTTTCTTCTTTCTGAGGTCGGTAAAATGAGGACCCAGATTGTTGGGGGCAATATGTTGACTTTGTAAACTGCTTAGAGAGGGTTGTAAAACACTGTGAAGCAGTATATAAGTCTATGTGCTCTTGCTATTAATACTAAGCCATAATTGATGCATCACTTATTTTAGAAAGCTAAAGATATACAAACTTAATTATGGCTTTGAACAATTTGTTTATGGCTATTTACACATGAGTTTCCAACTTGCTTCAATTTATAGAACAACCAATGATGAAATGATCAATATTAAAGCTGAAGAACCACTACAGAATAACTGCTTTTTCAGTAGAGAAAGCACTATATTGATCACGGATTATTTGTTTCTGTGGGCCCTCCATTCATGACATTTACTCATTTCTGTGAAATTCTTTCTGTGCATTATTCTACCATAGACAAATTAGGCTTGAGGTTGTAATATGGAACAGGAACAAGATGTGTGAATTAGGAAAACAAAATTATCCTGTAGACTAAGAATAGAAAATGAGTTCTTTTCTCTTCTCTTCTCCTTCTTTTTCTCCTCCTTCCCTCCCTCCCTCCCTTCTCTCTGTCTCTCATCTAACTACTTACCTACCTACCTACCTACCTACCTGTTTTCAAGCAGTGTCAAGCATGTTTATTCTTGACCATTTTTCAGAAGTTGTTACAAAGCAGAGTACATTTAATAAAATGATTAAGTTAGATTGATTTTTTTCACTACATTTTGGGAAACGTTTATTTTTCAATGAAACTATTTCTTTTATCAAGCTTGTAACCTGTAACCTATCCCTTCCTTTCCCTTATGTTCTGGTTGATAAAATAATACAACCCCAAGAATATTTTTCCTTTGCCAAAGAGTTGCCTTGGAATAGTTCTGTTTAGGATTGCTTGAAAAAAAAATTGCTTTCAGTGGAGGTTTATTGCTAGGTCAGTGCCCTTACCAATCAAGTGGAAGTGGGCCCCTTGGAAATCAGCAAAAATAATGGAGACTTGCACTGGATACATAAAGCATCAAAGAGGCAAAGAAGACAATAGTCTCAGGTTTAAATTGCAATAAAGAGACCACACAGAAGTGAAGGAAACCACCAGAGGAATAAATTGTTAGAATTGATGGAGGAATGTTAGAGCAGAAGCCTGTTGTAACCTTCCTAGCTGTGTCTGGAACTGAGACAATCCTGAAGCTCTTTAATGGTCAGAAGTAAACCATTTATACAGAAGGCAAGCAGTATATATTTCCTGCTAAGTCAATTGTAAAAAGACTTTTCAAGAGAAAGGTTGTTTTATTTAACTTGTCAGATTAATATTAAATAACCATTTGACTATTGAGTAAGAAAAATAACAGTTTTTTGGACTTTAGTATATATTCAAGGTTCCTTCACCCTCTCTTTTTTAAGGGAAAATTCTTTAATGCAAGGTTGCTAAACTTGCCTTCTATTTCCTCAATCAATCTGCAGCACGCAATCAGTAAAATGAGGTAATTTAAACATATATAACTTTAATGTTCCTCTTCTGGCAGCTGCCTCCCTTTAGGGGCTATAATTTAACAGATACCTCACACTGAAGCTGCAAAAGGTGTTCTCAGTTCTGAATATACACATTAAATGTATATGAAGAGAAAAATGCATGCTGAAATAGCTATATGGATACAGGAATAACAACAAAAGCAAAACAGTTGATTTATTTTGATGCAAATGCCAATCATCACCAAAAGGTTTTTATTGGCTTACAGCAAACTGAAATGAATAGGATTAAAATAATAATAATTTGTCTTTTATGTCCTGTCTAAGCACATTGGGCTACAAGCATAAGTCTCAATCTACATCTTTCCATTTAAGATTGATGTTTTTCAGGTCTTCCTGAAATGTTTGGCATCACATTTTGTTTGGCCTTTCTCTTTTGCTTTGACCACCTGGTGGTATCCAATGGAATGTGATCTTTGTTAGATTTCACTCACTCATTTATTTATTTATTTTTATTTATTTATTTAAATTTATATCCCGCCCTTCTCCACAGAGGACCCAGGGCGGCGCACAGGAAATTAAAAAAACATACAAAATACAATAAATATAATTTAAAAACTATTAAATAAACCTATCCTGCGCTAAAACCAAATTTTAAAAACCCAATTTAAAACTATCTAAAAGTCCCCATGGGAGGTTAGGCTAGACCGGCTTGTTGAAACAAATATGTCTTAAGACATTGGCGGAAGAGGCGGAGGTCGGTGATGGTACGTAATTCAGGGGGCAGGTCATTCCAGAGGGCTGGCCCCGCCACAGAGAAGGCTCTCCCCCTGGGTGTCGCCAGTCGGCATTGTCCGGCCGACGGCACCCTGAGGAGGCCCTCTCTGTGGGAGCGTATCGGTCTAAGGGATGTATGGGGCAGGAGGCGGTCTCATGCCGAGCACATGTCCAGTACAGTATATTCTTCATAACAATAGAGCCAATTAAATAGTATCAATGATAAAACAAAATAATAATACCCTTAGGGTCTTCATTCACCTAGAGTGCTATGGTTTACAACTCTTTGGAAGCTTGATAAAGATGAAATGATTTGAAGTGATAGGGTGTCTCAAAGGTGGGGGCACTATCATCAAGAAAGCTCAAGTCCTAAGTAATAATGTGATTGTTTCAGTGGTGATCCCTTCAGGAAAACTGATTTCTAGAGGTCTGCAGATTTAACCCAAAGACGCGAGAAATGTGGACAGAGAGGACCTGTTGAAAGAGGGGTCAAAAAGACCATCTACATTAAGATTGAACAGGCCTCAATCAACAGTGGGGGAGGGATATAATGCTACCTATTTCCTCTGTACAAAACAGTCCTTTCAGCAATTCCAAGAAGGTTCCACACTTATTTGCACTTTTGAGGTGACCCTGAGGGCACAGATAAACCTCAAAGTGGCCTCAATGACTCTCAGAAAGAGTGCTAACAACCAAATAACTGCAAGGAATATAAATCCTTCCATTCTCCACCATTCAGTCAGAACTGAAGAAGCTTCTTGGATGACAAATGAAAACTTTTAAAGAAAAAACAAAGGAAGTCCAATGGCCTTTTGAAAAGCATCTTTGGGACAACCATGATCTGGATGACTGAGACTCTCCATAGACATTTCCCTGATGGGTTGAAATCAAAATTATTCTAATGTGGGAGACAAAAAGAGACGATAATCTTATTCTTCTACTATATAGGTGAGCAACACATAGGACCCTTACAACCATCTAGATCAGGGGTCCCCAACCTTTGCAACTTTAAGTCTGAAGGACTTCAGCTCCCAGACTTCTCCAGCCAGCTTTGCTGGCTGGAGAAGTCTGGGAGCTGAAGTCCTTCAGACTTAAAGTTGCAAAGGTTGGGGACCCCTGATCTAGATGTCTTTGTCTGCCTGCCTACAAATATCTTTTCCATCAACCCAACCATCCACACAGATTCATGAAAGGTCACTGAAAAGAAAAGGAGAGAAGAGAAAAAGCACAGGGCTTCCTATTTATTTTTAATTTGAAACAGCTGTCGATTGATTACAGATGGTCCTTGATTTACGACAATAGTGGAACTTGCCCATTATAAGTAGTGATGGTCGTAAAGTGGGTCATCACATGCCTAGTCTGAATTTACTACCTTTTTTGCAGTGGTCATTAAGTGAATTATCATGGTTGTTAAGTGAATCCACTGTCATTAAGCAAAGTGATTCTTCGCTATGGGGCATTTTCACTGAAAATTGGAAGCGAATGTCAGTTTTCACCAAAAACATTGTAAATCGTGGTCATGTGACCACAGAATGCTATAAACAGCTGCGTTGCTGAACACCTGAAATGCAGTCATATGCCCATTGGGGGCAGCCATTGAAACTGCAGAACCCTAGGAATCCTTCAGAACCCTAGGAATCCTTCAGAACCCTAGGAATCCTTCAGAACCCTAGGAATCCTGCTTCAGATATCTCTCTCTCTGAGCACAATGAGAAAATATCTGCAGCAAACTCTGCATTGTCATCCCGCCAGTAAACACTCAGCTCCATTAGGTTGCCCTGACTCCACCCCCATGCAAGGTATTACTGGGTCATTAAAAGAAAAAAAATGACAACTGCAATATTTGTAGAACTCACAAAACATGTTCTAAATCAGGGGTTCCCAAACTTGGCAACTTTAAGACTTGTGGACTTCAACTCCCAGAATTCTCCAGCCAGCCTAGCTTGGTAAATATAGATACCAAAGGATTGGTAAATATAGTGACCAAACCAAGAGCCTGCTTTAAAGATTCATAACATGACTGAAAAATTGAGGGATACCTGGAGAACTAAAAAATAGCTTGACGAAGGCCCATTACTTCTCAGCAGTGATGGGTTCCTACTGGTTCAGCTGAACTGGTAGTGGTTTGGTGGCCTGGGTCGCTGTAACCTGCAGCGACCCAGGCCTGTCACGCCCCCAAACTTGGTTTTTGCTTCTGCGCATGTGCGCAGTGCAGCCATGAAAGAACCAGCAGTAGCGACTGCCGGAACCCACCCCTGCTTCTCCGTACTCTGTATAGTGCTCTGAGTACTTCTACAGTACTCTGTAGAACTTATAACTGGATTCCACATTTTCAATATTAGGAAATTTGCAATACTGAAATATGATTATTGGATTTCCCAAACCCACTGCTTTACTAAAGGGTAATTTCTACTGTAGAAGTGATTTAGAGCAGTCAGTTTATAACACAGCAAATAAGAAGTAGTGAAATAATTAAAGAGTGCGAAGATTACTAAAGTATTCTTTTTGATGGTTGGCTCCACTTTCGTGGTGAGATGCCATTAAAACAATATTTTAAACCCATCTTGTTTGACATGTGCTTTTTCTGCTTTATTATAGCTATTTTCTCACCCTATAATCTATGGGTGGTCACAGTAACCATCTGAGAGGCCAGTAAATATACTTTCAATCAAAACCTTGCCTGATGATTTTCAGGAATTCACCACAAAGAAGGGGAAAGAAAGCTTCCCATCTTTTCTACACCAAATGCTTCTTGCTTATAAGATGCATCTGCGCCTACAAGGTTTCAGAGTAAAAAAAAAAACACTCAGTTGAACGTAGGATGGTTGCAACAGGAGGGAGTTTTAATTCTGGGTGGGCTAAGGAAGTTCTGTTCATGTTTGTTTATATAACTGTTGATTTCTGACAAACTATGTATGCAGTTAACAAATACATAACCGTTCATTGCCAGCTGCTTATTTCAAGGATTAATCCCATTCAATTTAGAAAGAATCAGTCTGTGCAGTGTCATTTAACATAAGAATTAAGCATATCCTTAATGTTTTGTAACATATTGAATGATTAGTTATTTTTAAAAATGTTATTCTGAAAAAAATGTGAAACAGGATAAAACTAACTGACTGCTCCTCTGTCACTTTCTTTCTCTCTCTCCATTGTCTTTCTACCTCACACAGTAAACAAAAGTGATATCAAACAAGGTGATGGAACATTCTTAAATAAACCTAAGAAATTTTGCAAACTGCTCAAAACTGATTTTCTGTAGCATTCAAGAATTTTACTTTTCTGAACTTAGAATTCCAGCATCCTGATCCTCTTTCAGATGTAAAAAAGTTAGTCTTTTTTTTTAAAGAGTTCATCTTTGAATATTTAGAAGCATGATTCAAAACTAGCAAGCTCAGATTGAAGCTGAAGAAAGAAAGCTTTTAGATAGTGATATTTTGCATTTTTAGAGCTGGATTTATTATAGTATAAACATTAATGGGAAAAATAAACACAGCACAAATTGTAACACCAATTTAGAGTTTCCTATAGTGAAATTAAATGCTCTATGCAGTAATTGTGTGTCTGCATGAGTACATACACTAAAATCATGTTTTACTGAGATTCTTTATTGTATGAAATGTATTAAAATAATACATAATAATACGTAATGCAAAACTATAAATGATTTCATATAAAGATCACAATGTAAATTGAAGTCTTAATATTTTGCAACAAGCATTTTATAAGACACATTCAAATTACCTAGAGACAAAATAATTCCTAATATAATAAGCCATACATCAGTTGATTATTGTTTTTTGCTGAATTCTAAGACAGTAAAAAAAGTTACTTAATATTAAGTCAAATATTTTACTGATAGAAAGCGAAATACCATACACAGCCTCTTAGTCTTTCTCAATACTGAATCTGTACATAAAACCTTACGGACATCTTTGCAATGTCTCTGTCCTACAGATTTCAGCAAGTACCCTCCCAGTCGTGCAGAAACTTTGGTACTTACAGTCTTTAAATGCTAGTGTAGGGTCTCTGTGAGGCAAGACTTGAGAAATGATGTGCTGTAGAGATTCCAAAGTTCTGTCCATCTTGAGCTGCCTTTTACCAGACTGCCCCCGCCAAGTGTCCACATGCCGGAATTCTTCCAGTCCTGTCTTGAATTTATGCAGCTCATTGATGAACTGGATTACCAACGAATCCTTTTCAACATCTGCCAATCAGACATTGGCCAGATTCGAAAGACCCTTCAGGGGGTCTCCCTCCCTTGCTCACTTATCTTTGTTGTTGGCTGAGCTAATTAGGTAGAGAAGGAGGCTGACTACCGCTTTCTTCTGTGAAACACACCCACCTACTGGCTGGCTAGAGAAGTTAATCATGAGAAAGGCATTCCTCTTCTCATCCTGACATCGACAGAGCCAGAGTTTGGATTTCTGTTAACTTAAGTAAGACTACAATCTCATGACTCTAACAAACAAAGGGGAAAAATTAAAGACATTGACAAGGTATATAGAATTTCGCATATTCAACCAGTGGTAAAATGCAAACAGATTTGCTCAGGCTATTGGCAATGCTGGTGTTTTAAATGAAAACATGCTCCATCTGGATTTAAATACCTTCCTTTATTTCCTGACACCTTCAAATATTTTAGCCCCACTCCAAAGTATTTTTTTGTGATTGGGTTGATCTCTGAATTTCATCATGAAATCACTTTAGTATCGTGATGGATCTGAAAAGAGTAGCTGTTAGTAGAGCAACATTTTCTTTCATTTACATTTTCACTGGATTTTTTTTTTTGCAGAGAAGAGCACTTGAAGCAGCCAAAAAGAGTAATGAACAAATAAAAGTAGACTTATAAAATATAAAAAGGCCCAGACTTACTAGTCCTCGACACAGCACAATTGAGGCCAACAATTCTGATGTTAAATGAGACATTTGCTAAGTGAGTTTTGCCCCATTTTATGACTTTTATTCCCACAATTGTTAAGTGAGTCACTGAAGCTGTTAAATGTATAAGCCGGTTGTTAAATGAATCTGGTTTCCCCATTGACTTTGCTTGTCAGAAGATCAAATGATCCCAGGACATAGCAACTATATGAATTAGGTGTCAAGGATCTGAACTTTGATCACATGGCCATGGGGTTTCTACAAAGGTTGTAAGTGAAAAACTCTGAAACTGAAAAACTGCAGAGAAAAACTGGTCAGTAAGTCACGTTATTCAATGCCGTTGTAATTTTGAACGGTCACTAAATGAACTATTGTAAGTTGAGAACTACCTGAAATTAAAAGAAAAATTAAAAATACAAATTAATTAAAAGTAAAATTTAACATACTTCAATAGGAAGAAATAAATGACACTTTCATACTGCAGATTTCTTTGGCAATAAGTTGGCTTATAGGCCAAAAGTTGTCCGGATAGAAATATTCTTGTCTCTGATAAATGAATATCTGAGAGAAACTAGTCCAGTAGTTCTAGCATCTCCAAGCTATTCAATTCCCCAGAAATGGGCTTCTGGTGGTTATGGCTTTCAAAGGAGGACTTTCCCAAAGGATATTAAAATTGGGCAGGCTCCTATGGAAGAATTTTTCAAGAAATCATCCCTAACAATTTCTGTATAGTGCAAGTTATAAACAGCACTTAGAATTTACCTGGAAATAATTCTATTGCTAGGGAAGTTATTTTATTAACGCAGGCTGGAGGAGAAATAATTTCCAAGATAACCATGTAATCTAATTTCCCCAACTTCTATTGTTTTTATCAAATGTTATTGCTTAATTTCTGAGTATTAAAACTCATAGTACAAATCTCTATTCGCATGCTAAAATCTAAATCCCATTTAATCGGTTTGGCAAACAATTGCAACTTTTGAAACAGCAACGATTACTTGGACAAGCAACCTGAATACAGCAAGAAAAATGCTGAATAATTTCATTCTGTGGAATGTTTTACACCTATTGCATATAGCTGTGTTCAGATTGTTAGGAACATTCATTCATCTAGCTTACATGTTTGCTGAAGTTCCTAGTAAATAAATGTTGATTGAATGTATGTATATGAAACAGGAACGATTCACGGTTGAGTTCATGCTTTGTATAAATGACACATTGACCTTTTAAAGATTTTGGATATTTCAAAAATTTTCATCTAGACACACACACACACACACACACACACACACACACACACACACACACACAAAACCTGAGGCTAAACTCTTGTTTCTATCTATAAAGAGACAGGTTTTAATCTAAATAAAAGTGGAGTTAGGGAACATTGGATATTTTTGCCCAACCCTTTCTCCCAAGTAGTGCTGTTTTATTCAGAAGTAGATTTAATTGTTCAATGGTGCATAACCTTGACGTACAGTATTCCCTCGTTTTGCACGGTTAATGGGGACCGGAACCTTCCGCGGAAACTGAAAAACCGCGAAGTAGGATTCTGTATATCTATACCGGAAACTTGAGTTGGTGGACATCGTTTAAAGCAAGCACTAGGGGGCGCTTGCCTCCTACCAATGCATTTTTTTTCTATTCTGTATTTTTGAAAAACCCGTGACGCACTGAAGCCGCGGAACATGAAGCCGCGAAAAACGAGGGATCACTGTATGTGCAAAGGATTAGAGCCAAATGCTTATATTTATATTTAATTTTTTTATGTACCATTTTTTCTCTTTCAGTGACTTTTTCTGTACTGTATGAAAAAGCTTATGAACAAGCCATAAGCTAAGAACCTAGAAAAAAGATGGTGCAGTTTTTATCAAATCAAATAACTAAATGGAATCAATTTACCAAATTGGAATAGCAGCATGATGTATGAATTGAATCTGATGCTTGCTTTTTTTTGTCTAATTGAGTTGGAAAATTAAATTGCACCAATTTAAAGTTTGTTTTGCAAGGAAGGAAAAATTACGTTGAGTTACCACATTCTGGATTAAATCGATCATTTAGATTAGATCAGAGCTAGATTTGTGCATCATACTAAGATTAATGATATGGGTTTGATTTTTGCTTCATATAATACTGCACTGGGGAAGTCAAATCATGACCTATTTGTCAAACTATGGTAAAACCTGGTTTACTAGTGTGTGTGAATACAAAAATCCTATTGTTAACAGCAAAATCTTTCACTTGAATTTTTGGGATGAAGAAAGGTACAATTGATAAATGCAATGTGTAATTATACTCCACCAGGATGATTCACTGTAACTCGAGCATTACATAGTGGCACTACCTCTATTTATAGGGTCTTGGTCACATTCTAAAAACTGTACTGTGTGAGCTAAAATTAGGCATAATTCTGGTCTCAACTTCAGTTTTGTTTTTTTACACTTTCTTTGGGATTATCTTGGTTCAGGAAAATCTGCATTGAAATGTGTATCACAAGTATTGCAACATTTTGCCATGTGCTTCATAAGTGCAGTGATGCATAAGTAAGTTGTCATAGTCATAATTTACGGGGGATCTGTTTTTTTTTTGGTTGGTGATTGGATACTTTTTGGGAAGTATCGATTGATCAGTGATTGAACTTGGTGCTATTCTTTTTTGATTGGCCCACTTTCTCTGTTTGTTGTGAACACATATTTTGTGCTTGGTGATAAATCCTGTGGTTTCATTGTTCTTTTGATGGCACCTTCTCTGGTCATTCTGCCATTTACTTGATGGATTGTTGTTGCCTATTGCCAGTTAAAAAAATAGCAAAACACCCAAATGATCTATGCTTTAAGGCAAATCTTCTAGAATCTGGAGAAACACTCCCCCCACCCCCACTCTTCTGTCCTAGGATTCCCTAGAGCATGAAGCAAACTCCCTGTCCCAACAAAAAACCCTTTTATTAATTTACTGTGAAGTCTGCTCTTTCATATCCAGCAAAGTCTTTCAGGGGAGGATTTAGTCAGACCTTATCTGGCTTAGAGAGCTGCCAGGCCAATATCTGCAAAATTTGGCAAGGAGTCTGGGAGACTTATGAATCAATTAAGCGAACTAATTGTCTCCTGCAAACTCCACTCCCCTTTTGCTCTTTTATTTCCTCTGGGAGGGGCCGTTCATTGTCAACCTGTGGCCTTACTCCCAAAGTCAACCCGTTCTTTAGCTGTTCCCTTCGTCTGGCAACTCTGTGCATGCGCACACTAGGAACAGGCTCCAGCCATTTGTCTGCATCACTGATGTCTGCCTCTGAAAGCAGCTGATAACTGGCATACGGCTATGGTCCCCACTCTGTCCGAAACGGAGCCCTCATCTGAGCCTTCCCCAGACTCCAGGACTGGCCCATGTTCCTCCCCAACCTCCTCACTGTCTGAATCTGCTACCAGCTCTCCTGGCAGGCTACAACACCCCAGAATATGTACAGAGACTGTGCTGTTACTAATTTAAGAGTGTTTTTTTCTTATTAAATTTTCATCAGCATGGACCTGAAGATGGAAATGAAGGGACAGTATTAAATAAGAATGACAGAAAGGAACAGAGAATATGCAAATGCCTAAACATGCTATCGGAAAGTAGGTTTTACACACTACCCTTGGTGAAGTTAATCATGGTTTGATTTACTTCCTGGGATCTCAATGAAATACAATCTAGCAGACTGTCTGGTTGCAAATTAGAAATTGTTGTGCCACATAATAAAACTACCGTATGTTAGGCTTCTGTTTAACTGTAGGAAGCAATACTACTTGAAAATTTATTATTTTTCAAAATACCAGATAATTTTAATGTATTTTTTTGAAATTACAGAAACATTCTTCGTACAAAGTTCATAAAGGGCAAGAACAAAAATAACACATACTGTTTAATAAAACAGTACTTTCTGTTACACATGTAACTTGTTAAGAGTGATTAAAGTACTTATTCCACTGAGCTTTTTATCTCTAAAGTCATCACATACTATTTTTTTAATTATTTAATTATTTTGTTATTCTATTTTCCTGTAGTTTTTGCAAAACATATTTTTTTTAAAAAAAATCAAAGTATTTGAGTTGCATCCAAATTTCTATGCTGTTTTTCTTAAATAATAGTAGATCAGATCAATCATGCCAACTATTTATTTATATTCTGAAGGCACAACATTTTGGCTAAATAAGCGTACCTATAGGGCTCCGGACCCTTGGCAAAAGGCCATATAGTAAAATGTTGAATAAATATATGAAAAAAATATTAGCAGAACCTCATTCCTTTTTTGAAATGTTTTGCAAGATATGTGCAATATCATTTTCATTACCTGACAGAGTTTGGATGGGGTTTATATTGGTAACCTTTGGGATTTGGAAAAAAAGAACTTTAGATTTAGTTCAAGTGTTACATTTGTACAATTCAAAGATCCAAGCATCACTGAGTTTCATATCAACTATTGCAGTGATGGAGAACCTTTTTAGGCTCGCGCACCATAAGGAGGGGAGCACAAGGGGGGTCGTGTGTGGGCGTTCTGCACCCATAATGCAATGCGCGACCCCCTAGTGCGCATGCGCGCACTACAGATTCCCCCCCATTTTTTAACATGCTCTTTTCGCCCTCCCCAGGCTCCAGAGGCTTTATAGGAGCCTGAAGAGGGCGAAAAGATCCTCCTCTGAGGCCCTCCGGAGGTTTCATGAACTTCCCTGAAGCCTCGGGAGCACTCAAAATGACGCTGCAAGCAATTGGAGGTCACTCCACTGCAAGCAATTGGAGGTCACTCCGCTGCAAGCAATCGGAGGCGCATCATTTTGAGTGCTCCGGAAGCTTTAGGGAAACCCCCTGAAGGTCGCTGAAGCCTCCGGACGACCTGGGAAGCCTCTGAAGCACTCAAAATGATGTGCCGCCAAAACCGGAAGTGACCTCCGATTTGCTTGCAGCATCATTTTGAGTGGTCCAGAGGCTTAAGGGAACCCTCCTGAAGGTTGCTGAAGCCTCCGGAGCACTCAAAATGACGCTGCAAGCAAATCGGAGGTAACTTCCGGTTTTGGCGGTGCATCATTTTGAGTGCTCCACAGGCTTCCCAGGCCCTCCGGAGGCCCTCCAGAGGCTTCAGCAACCTTCAGGAGGCTTCCCTGAAGCCTCCGGAGCGCTCAAAATGACACGCCACCAAAACCGGAAATGACCTCCGATAGCTTGCAGTGCCATTTTGAGCGCTCTGGAGACTTCAGGGAAGCCTCCTGAAGGTTGCTGAAGCCTCTGGAGGGCTTCCGGAGCACTCAAAATGATGCACCGACAAAACCGGAAGTGACCTCCGATTGCTTGCAGCATTATTTTGAGCGCTCCAGAGACTTCAGGGAAATTCATGAAGCCTCTGGAGGGCCTTTGGGGGAAGAGGGGTGGTTTCTTTTCACTCTCCCCAGGCTCCAAAGGCTTCATAGGGTGAAAAAAGCATGAAAAAATTCAGCTGGCCAGCGCACGCATGTGCGCTGGCCAGCTGACAGGGCATCGCCTTGCGTGCCCTGACAAATGGCTCCGCGTGCCACCTGTGGCATGCGTGCCATAGGTTCGCCATCACTGAACTATTGCATAGAACTCAAGGCAATTCAAACACAGTCAAATTAAGTAGCAATTTGTTTTAACCAAGTTATGGACTGACTTGAAAAGTCTGCTATGATTTACCCTATGGGTTCAAGATTAGTCCTATTCTCCTACCCTCATATAGCCGGTTACTTTAGGAATTTTTTTTAAAAAAACCTCAGGTTACAAGAACGGAATATATCACTTCAATGAAAACTTATGCAATCAACTTTCTAAGCGAAGGATCAAATTTCCACAGCAATTGACACTATTTGCGTTGTGATGTCTTACACAAAGGATAGTTGTCATTTGCCTCATTTGTGTCGGACAGTCATCATGTACATTACATACATCTGTGTCAGGCTGTGAAGATTTGTGTTCAATGGCATTAATGAACTCTGGACATGTCCTCTCTGCAAGAAGTTCTTCAAAATAAAAGATTTGTTTGATTTGGGAGAAAAAAGATAAATGTCTCCTTAGGATGTCATTCCCAGAAGCTGGATGAATCCAAACTTGATTTGATATTGTACATGTTTTCTCGCCGTTGTTTGGTGTAAACGTTAGCTTCTCCTTTCTGCAGTCGTCGTCTGAAAGCAGCTTTTTGTTGTTTATTTAGTTGTCGTTTTACTTTCTGTTTTACCAGTTCCTGAAATAATAGTTTTATCGAAACATTAGTCTTGTTTGCAATGAAATAATGTCAAAACATTGCAATTCATCTTACACATTATCCTATTTCAACCAAAATAAAATTTCTGGGGGTACACTCAAGATTAATTTCTCTTCATGTTTACAAAAACCTGTAATAGGTTAAAAAATACCAATGTACTTGAGAATAAGCAAGTCATGCAAAGATGTTTTAGATGTGCTTTGAGAATGTCTGGAAGAATACTAGTCCCTCTTGTGGCTATGCTGAGAAATGAATGCCCAGGAAGTACACAAATAGATTAGAAACTATTTTCTGAGATCTGATTCACTAGATAGGATGAAAATTTTCCCTTCATTCAACATTGCAAAAATAATTTAATGAGCACAGTTATAATACATAAATTTTAGTTTGAAAATATGAAAAAAAGGAACGCCTGACATTTTAGCAACTCTGTGATGAAGTGCTAGGAAAGCTGTTTTATCTGCAGGTTGAAATCGCCACTTAGAAGTTCTCTGGAGCACCAAACATATTATAGGCTTATAAAACAAAGAAGCGACTCTCACTGACATTGCTCCAAGTTACTTCTCCAAAAGGAGACTGGGACATTATAAAAAAGAAAGTTAAAAATATACGATTAGCACAAAACATTAGAGATCTATATGGAATGACTAATCAAAACAAATTTATATTGAAGGAAATTTGAAGCCTTTGCTTAACGGAGGTATCATAAAAAATAAATTTTATGTATGACATGATACAAGGATGTTTTTTACCACTGGATCAAATCTATTTCAAGGCAGTTTTCACTACTCTGAAGGGAAGACTAGAAGAAGGAATCCCAGTAATCATGACCAAGGAAAAGAAGGTGGTTCTAGGGAACTAGATTATACCTTCTTCTCTCTTTTTCTCTCTCCAATTTCATTTTTCCTTACTCTTTTTCCTGCAAAATAATACCAGCCCTTTTCTCCAACTTGTTGAGCATTTCAGGATTCTTCAACGAAGAAGAATACAATGCTGAAGATACAATACTGTCCTTCTTTTAATTACTTTACCATCAGTAATTTGTAAGGAATTTAAAGCATCTAGAAGACAAAGATGTTATTGTATTTTTGTCCATCTCTTTTGTTTGGGGATTTCTGGATTCCAGGGAGACAATTTTTTGAAACTCACTCAGAAAATCTCTTTGAAAGAAGCGAGAGAGCTCTTTTGTTAAGTAGATTGCTTTCAATCTTGTTGATCACGATATGGGTGGGGAATAGAGGTACACAACATTCATTTGGTCCCCCACCAAAACAAAGGAGGAATTCATACCTCTCTATCTGTGCTACTTTGGAAAGCTGTGCTCAGAAATTTGTTTAGGCATGGAAGGGGGTTAGTAGTCGGCTTTTCCTATTTCTATGCACTACTAAAATCTCAAAACAGTGAAGATGCATGTACTGGAATGAACAAACAAGGATGCAGTATATTGTTTAAAAAGGAAGTAAAGCATTAATCCTCAAAAATCCATGCATGCTTTAGCTTTTTTTGTATTCTCCATATAATACGTAACCACTTGAAGACACTATAGCATAAGCAAAGTATAAATTAAGGTCTTATTATTTTTGAGGTGCAGGAGGCGGCGAGCGTTGTCAACTCATGGCTGCTGCTGTGTTGCAATATTTTCGGGGAGGGCTTATTTTAGCGCATGCTCTCAAAAGGCTTATTGTCCAGGGAGGTCTTATTTTCAGGGAAACGGTACATTTGTATTTGTGGAAATATATTTTATTTTGTTGTGTGCAATCATTGTATTTACAAAATTATACTGGAGCAATGGAAAATATATATTTTAAAATAATTTAGTCTTAATTCTAATATGAGGGTAAAAATATTTAGAAGAACTCAATAATCCCATCAACACCTTAAGGTTCAAAAGAGGTATCTGTGTTAGGGTTTAATTAGAAGTCATTTCTATTCCATTCAAAACAAGCATCTTTAAGAGGTTTTTTCCCCCCAATTTAAAATTAAAGGTAACGGTTTAAATCTTAATTGTCCAATAAAAATCATTTAAAAACAATAAACTGTTTAAATGATAGAAACTTAATAAAGAAACTGAATATTCTGGATCCGCTTAAATTGGTTTTCTCCATTACCTGAAGTTTAAAACCAATTTATTTAATGACAATAGCTGAAAAAATATTTACCAATATAATAATATTACATTTCTATTTCCTAGTAAAGATCTAATGCATGTGAAATTATACTGAGCAAGGGCTACTAAATCGGCTTGGGAGTAGATGATTTGGGGGTGGGGGAGATCCTGAAATCCATTATGTAAAAACTTACAGGAGGAATTGTTGACTGGCTTGTAGTGCTCCGTACTGAAGTCATACTAGTGGTTCTTGTCCTGTGCTGATTGACATGAAACAGGCTCTCTTCATCCCTGAAATAAGAAATATTTTTTAACCACTCACTTTTAATCCACGCTTTGCTAAGCAGCTTTTCCAATGCAAACAAACTGGAACAGTGACTTTCACAAAGGCTGTTTCCACAATCCCAATTTCGTTAATGGACATAATGCACTAAGGAATTCACACACAAAATTTGCTGAAGGGGTGGAGATTGTTGTTTGGGTTCCTTAAGGTAATCTGGTTTATTGAGTACAGGTAGCCCTCAACTTACAACTGCAATTGGGCCCAAAATTTCTGGGCTTCCCCATTGATTTTGTTTGCCAGGTCACAAAAGGGTGTCACGTGACCCTTGGACACAGCAACAGTCATAAATATGAACCAGTTGCCAAGCATTTGATTTTTGATAACATGATCATGGGGATGCTGCAAAGGTTGTAACTGTGAAATAATGTCAAAGTAAAAGAACCCATGTTCCTCTATCATGAACTGATCCAATACAAGATGCCATTTAAATGATCAATATATATAAATGGGAAATCTGCACTTTAAATATTTTTATGTCAGGATCAATTATGAAATAGCAAAACAATCTGGGGACATTGTAGCCTGTCAAAGAGTATAATAAATTTAAGGAAGTTAAAATGAAGTCATAGCATGTGCCAACATTTGAAAGAAACCATTAAAAATCACTATCTGCAAACAATATACTGTATGTTTAATACTTGAAGATATTGAGAGAGAAGCTCACCTTTGGGAAAGGCAAAACAAAGAAACAACACATAAAAGGTTCTAAATGATTAGTATAGCTCTCTACCTGAAAGGTCTAAATTCCCTGTTTAATGTAGACAAATCAACCAGACCAGAGCATTCATCTTCATATTCTTTGTCAGCAGTATCTTCTCCATGAACTACTTCGTCTTCCAACTGGGTAGATTTTTCAATGTTCTTCTTATTACCAGGAAAATCAATGACAGAGCTTTCAGGATCAGCCTTCTCTTCAGTCATCAACACTTGCCCTTCAATCTGCTGTAAAGCACAACTGAATCCTTGCAAATCTAAACTGTCTCCATCTTCATCTGTACTATCTTCCTCAGGGATCTGCAACAAACCCCCTGAAGCATTTTTAACCTCATGTATGAAGTTCCCATCAGACATTTGATCTTTGCTGCTACATGAAGCAATATCTCCTTCTGGATCTTGCACATCAGAAAATGTCTCAGTTTTAAGAGTCTCATATTCAGGGCAATCCAGGTAAAGTAATTCATCATCTTCCTGCATTTCTTTGGTGTAGCCACTGGCTGAAATTTCAACATCAAGAGAACACTCTTTCCTGGTAATGTTGAAATAAAGTGAAACAAAAATCATTTTGCAGGTAATACTCAAAAATCATAATATTTCTCCCACCTCCAACAAAAACAGTGCTTATTTATAATGTACCAGTGCTTTCCAAAAGGAGAGGATGACAAAAGAATTGTGATCTTGAGATGTAGAAATTACTAAAATAATGACTAGTTGTGTATTGTAAATGGACTGAATCTTTTATTTTTTTTAAAATAGGGATGAAAGAAAAAGGGGATTAATCTGTATTAGATAATGATTATAAAGAAAAACAGGGAAATTTCCATTTAGATGAACAAAAAGTCTGAATATAAGTAAAAATGATAGTAGAAACTGGAAGTAAATGGGAACGATAGCTTCCCTTCATAATACAGTAAGAAAAATATTACTGAGGTGTATTTATACAAAAGAGAATGTTTGTTTGGATATATTGCTTTCCAAGAAGAATTTGATCCATAGTAATTGATTTTAATAACAAGCCCAAAATGTTTTAATATAAACATCTTGAAACCCCAGAACATACTGTAGGTACATGAAAGGAATAGATTAACAACATCCATTTATTACAAAATAGCTATTTTGAACCCTGTGTTAAATCAATCTCCTACATCAGGGGTGTCAAACCCATGTCATCACGTGACGTTTTCCTCCTTTGTTAAAGTAGGCGTGGCTAGGGTGTGATACTTCTGGCCTGCAAATTTGACAGCCCTGCCATACATGAATAACACAAATTTACATTTGCATGTGAAGTACAATACATGATTTGAGTTCTTAGCAGATACAATTTAATGTAATAGTTAAAGCAAAATCCTACAGAGCTCATGAAAAAGGTAACAAGTTGCATCACTTCTCATGGGATGCATGGTTCATACTTAAATTTTAATTTAACAAATATACCTACAAGTTAAATCCCAATGTGTACTGTATACTCAGTACTATGGAAGAAGACTAAAAAAAATGAAATACATGTTCATGTATTAATATGCCATACAGCTTACCTAACATCCTTGAAAGTTGGATATAGTTCACTTTCATAGCTGAAGCGTTTCATGAAGAAATCACGGATACATTTCACATCTCTGTCAAAATACCTGAATTAAAATATTATTAGAAGATTCTCATTTATTTCTGGCCACAATCTATAAGACTCTTCATGGCTTAATTAGAATAAAAGAATTAAAAAATATCCATGGTACAAACTTTACAATTAAAAACCAATAATCAATCTCAAGAATGAAAACACAAATTCAAGATGGCGTTATTAAATTAGGAAAAAGCTCTTGGAAACTATTCCAACACAAATTCACATTAATCTTTAAAATATCAAATTACAAAGTAATTATTCAAACTTCCCTAGAATACATTATTTTACATAGTGATTGATGCATAAAGCCCTTGGGTTTTAATTTATCATGATTCTGAATAAGCTTTCAGTTGGAATTTAGTGTTACGGGAACAAGCCATTATTATTCAGCAAAGCTGAGTTGCAATGCAAGATTTAGTTGAAATTTAAACCAAGGCAACCATCTTGAGCCTCATAGCTTATTTACATGAAGAAGTTACTCACCATTCAGCATTTGGGTGAGAGGTTGATACCATCTGTGGGAAATCAATCATTGTAACCTGGTCTTTATTATCTAACATAAGATTGAATTCATTAAAGTCACCATGGATCAAGCCATGGTTGGCAAGTTTTACAATTAATTCCATTAACTCATTATATAGGGAGGCAGGGTCTTCAAGATGACGCACTTGACACCTACATAAAACATAAAAAAGATAAACGCTCCATTTAGCTATATAGAAAAACAGTATCAGATTAGATGGACTAGAATACAATTGGCTGAAGAGAAAAAAAATCACTAGAACAACAAAGAAAAGCAGAAAAAATTATAAACTCAGACAAAATATGCACTGGTAGTTTCCCTGCCATATCAACTCAAGGCGGTCCACTCAGCTGCAATAAACCCTACAGATGATACCAGTCACACAGCTATAAATAAGTGTTAAATGTAAAATGTGTGTGTGTGTGTGCATGCGCGCAGCTGTACATATTTTTTTAAAATTAAAAACAACATATCAAAAAAAATACGTTTCTCAAATCTACCCACTTCTAGTGTAAGCAAATTTTAAGTGCAGGGTAAAGAGTCATTTATGCCAATACTATCTAGTTGGAAGATCTAGCTGTATAATTGTTTACATTAAATGATGACAGTTCACATGTAATTGAAATGACACATTTTGGCTTATTCCTTCTGAGATGTGTTCTGAACAGAACTATTTCTGTGGTTTTTCCCCCAAATAGCAGTGATTAGCAGTGTATCAGTTTACCACACTGGAAGTGAAGGAGTCTTAATAGGCCTGTGCCAGGCAAGCACTGATACTTACAGTGGGTAGCCATTGACAAGTTCCATTACTACTGCATGTCTATTGTAGTCATATGGTTTTGGAACAGGAAACTGTTGGTCATACAAAGCCTGGTCAAGAAGGAAATAACAACCAAAGAAAGACACACAGACAACGAGTAAATAAATGTCCTTTTGAAGAGCAAATTACTATTCTAATCTATTGCATTAACTTTGGTGAATAGCCCAAACACATTTGTACAATTTATGCACTTATATAGGAGTGGCAGTGTCATATCAGGCCAAAGATCCCTCTCATTTCTTAATGCACTCAAAAAGCATCGACTGGAGGAAATGTCTGGACTTGTTCTTCAACAAATGACACAAAATAAATTATCATATATACTGGTGGATAAACTAATAATTTTAGATGCCAAAATACACCCCTAAAATTGAATTTGGCTCATCTGGGAATGAGCTTATAAAACAGTATATGGCAAAACAGCCATGGATCCTGTATACAGCCACAGAGAAGCCCATTCACGATTTCCCACCAAACAAAAATAGCATGAAAAATGCAGGTTAGCGTATGTGTGGAAAGTACATTTTTCATGGCATTTTGATTAAAAATCCAAGAATCAATTTATCAGTGGGTGGGCTTATCTGCTAGAACATACAGTATTTTTAAATGTGGCATAGCCATTTAATGCGAGCCCTTTGGATTGCAAAGTGATCAAAGCAGTCAGTCCTAAAAGAGATCAACCCTGACTGCTCTTTAGAAGGCCAGATCCTGAAGATGAAACTCAAATACCACCTGGAGATGAGCCTAATGCTGGGAAAGACTGAGGGCAAAAGAAGAAGAGGACGACAGAGATTGAGATTGCTGGATGAAGTCACTGAAGCAGTAGACATGAGCTTAAATGGACTCCAGGATTGTAGAGGACAAGAAAGCCTGGAGGAATGTTGGCCATGGGATCACGATGGATCAGGCACGACTTTGCAACTAACAACAACAATCCATTTAAATACAGTAATTGGCAGCCATCACTAGTCACAACATCCATACAGTAGTTTGTCTAATCCCTTTTCAAAGATGTCCACCACAATCCTGTGACAGCAAATATCTAAGTTGGTTTTTTTTTTTTGCATATCTAATTTTCCTGATTTGAATGAACTCAAGATCTATGGTTATATGATAGAAGAAAATTGTTTATTCATATTCCAAAATGCTATAAACGCAGTATTTTTTATTTGTGTTTCTTACGGCATATGCTCCAATTTCTACCTTGTTTTGGCTGCATTCTCTGCATCTTTCTCTTTGTAGCATTCTTTATAGAAATGAAAATGGCCAGAAAAGAGTAAAGGATTTCCGGATTTAATTTCTATGAATGTTATGGAAATTCTAATCTGTCAGCCATATTAAGTAGCCATTATTATAAAATTTAATTATTACTTTGCTACCACATAGTGGTAAAATCTATTTTTTTTGCTTTTATTTAATAAAATAGAACAAAAACAAAATAATAGTAAAAGAAAAAAATAAGGGAAAGATAAAAATAATATAACAATTTATTGGTAAATCTATTTGTGAATCACAAATAGATGAGCTAAATGAACTCAAAATAATAAACTTGTGATGATTTTTACAAGCCTTATCAGGAGAATATTAGAAAAATATTTTAAAAAACCCTGGGCATTCCAAATCAAATCCATCATTTTAATGTGTGAAAAGGAAATTACAGGAAGGCAACCGAGCCTTGGAATGTATCTTATTCTCAATTACAACTACCCTGGGTCATCAATCAGGGATATATAAGCAGTACCTTCATATAGGCAAATTCTTTCATTGCAGCCAGACGCGAGAGGTAGAGCCATGACATCTTGTTTCTGTGTTTGTGGTAATCACGCTTGTTTTTCAAGTTCCGAAAGGAGGTCCTCCCAAGCCTATGCAGTTTTAATGCAAGTTGCTCTTCTTTTTCATTTGCAACAATGTAAATATCTTTAAAACAAAATTTCATTCATACATATTCACATTATCCCATAGCAGATAGTTTCAAAAGTCAGCATTTTTTGGGGAGAGAATTTACAAACAAAGGTTATGATAACTTTCTCAACTTCTCCTTGTCAACTGAATTAGTGTTTAAAATACCTGATTCTTTTCCAACACCCATTTGGTTCCCAACAGAACAGATCACGTCTCGGGAAGTCAGTGTTTTCAAGGCAAGGTAATCATACCCTCCATTAGTTAATCGATAACCTTGGACAGCTGAAAAATTAAAATATGACAACAGTGTGCATATGTTAGTAATGTAATATGGTTATATTTCTGATGATATAACCCTGCCATTATATTGAACTATAATTCTTAACATTGCAAATCTTCCTGTTGTTTCTGCTTGATGAATACAACCAGGAAGGAATGACATGCTCCAGATCTCAGCTATAAGACACTGTCAAACCTGTGGACGCTAGCAGGCATATATTCTCTGTAAATGGACTTATCCTGTGGAACAGGATCCATTGATGTAACTCTTTTTGTACAGCTGGGAAAAGTTGGCTTCCCAGGAGACCTACTGTATGTATTTGCTCACTGGTATTATTGTAATGAGTTGGCCATCTTTCCGGACATGTAGTATATATTATGTCAGTTTATTTTTATTTTTATTAGTTCTGTGATAATATCTATTATTTCTAATTGGAATTTGTAAACTGCTCAGACTTACTCTAGCACTGAGATGAAATTCAAATAAATAAGCACATCAACAGTAATGTTATGAAGGCCTTGATATTTTCGGAGCTTGGTTGCACCAACCAAGTTGACTGCGATAACCGACCTTAGATAGAACAAGCTGCACAGTTCAAACCCAAGCTACATATATTCTCTTTTATTGAATGTGTTGGGCACTGTAGCCCAAGGTAATGTGGAGACAAAAAGTTTGGAAACACCATTTTAAATCACTAAAATGAATCAAAATAGTTTATCAGAACAACCTCTTATAATTTTTTATTCAATTGGAAATAAACCTTGCATATACTAAGGTACATAAGCTCAGCACTTAAGTATGAAGGGGACTGAATGTAGCTAAAATGATGACAAGTCCTCTGTTTTCTATTATTTATATAATTTGAAACATGGAACTAATGCAAATTATTACTACGTTAATACAAATTTTAACCTTTGTTGGTAGGTATACAGGTGCGCAGAAGAATAAAAACATTTGTACTTACTTTTAGTTCGTTCATAAGCTATAAGTCTGTGTTTTGTTAATTCTTTCAGAATTTTATTACAACCCCCATGTTTAAGACTAGCAATGGAGGCAATCAAACTAGGAGGGACTATTTCATGATTCTTCATGCCCATTTCTACCTACAACAACAAAAAGAAAGAATAATAAATACAATGTATTATGATAAGTCCAACTTGATGTCTTTCCTACTCTTTTAAATATATTTTAAATGTACTAACGTATATTTTGAATGCATGTATTTCCCTTAACATTGATAATCTGATAAAATATAGATCGTTGAAATGGCATTCTCAAGGCAAATGAATAATAGAACAAATTCTTGACAGGTCTTAATTCGAGTCCAGATTAATCCCAATCTTCCAGAATATGGAAGAGTAATCTTTCTCTAAAGGGGTGGGGGTGGGGGGCACTCTGCTTTCTATCATCTTTCTAAAAGTCAGACATAACTTGCTAAACTCACAAGATTCACTTTTCTCGCCATGTACATGAATGCATTTGAACGAGACTGTTGCTTCTCTGTGTCACATGGGTATATGCATACTTAATTTTGTATTTATTTATTCATTCATTCATTTATTCTGTCAGGGTTATCTAGTGTATATTAGAGGTGATGAGCCTTTGAGAGCTGTATACAATAAATTTTCATTTAAATGTATGCCGATTAGTGTACAATGTGACAATAAAGTTATTATTCAACTCTATTCTATTATCTACTTTAAAAAAGGAGGCTCATCTGCAAACAGATGTGGAAGCCCCAGATGTTTCTGAACCCCCAGCAATTCCAGTC
Organism: Rhabdophis nuchalis; assembly: GCA_039707465.1. NCBI lineage: Eukaryota > Metazoa > Chordata > Lepidosauria > Squamata > Natricidae > Rhabdophis > Rhabdophis nuchalis. Next base: position 201,489,475 of record CM077644.1, on the reverse strand, counting down.
AGCATGCCTAAAAGGAAAGGGTTCCGGAAGTTTAAGAACATCTGGAGGGTCTCCGTCTCAGCACTTTTACCCGGAGCCATCCTAAAACTCTTGCAGGAGGAAACACGTGGCCGTCCCGACCAATTCAGATCTCAAACTTCCTCTGGATTATATAAATCGAATCCGCCAACCCAGTCTTACCGCAGTGAGGACCCTAAAATGATCCCGAGAAAGGTATCGGAGTAAAACTACGTTCAATTTCCCCATGGCGTCGTCTTACTCGCCGGCAGGTCAAAGAGAAGCGACGTCTCAATCTCGCCCAAGCTCGTTTATTTGGGATACGCATGCGCGCGCCTCTTCCTGTCCGTGTAATGCGCACGCGCCAAATGCTCACGCCTCCTCCTCCTCCTCCTCCTCCTCCCCCCCCTCCTCATTGAAGGCTATTTAGAGGCCGTTCTACCTTTTTGATCCTGGCAGCTGTGTAAAAGCGCCAGTGAAACGTTCCTCGGTGTTTGTAGCAAACCAATATAATCTTTGTGTTATGATGCGAAGAATTAGCATATTGGTAGGGAAATATTGCCCTCTCAATAAGAACTCTTGGGTTTCTTCAGATTTGAGGGTTCTTGCCGAAGCCATCTGACAGGGTCCGTTGCCGGGGAAACGCGTCGCGCGCGAGGAAGCCCTGGAAAGAAGGGTCGCCTCCTGCGGCTCCCCTGAGCATCATGAACAGCCGAGGTGAGCGGCCGGTTCCTTTGCCTCGGACAGCAACCAAGGTAACGGCTGCAGGATGATGGTGCCCTTCTCTCCCCCGTTGCCTCCAGACGGTGGGGTGGCAGATGATGGAGTAGATTCCCTTGGAGCCTTGCTTCAGGCGTTGTGCCATGCTCCTTCCCTCCCACTTCTGTCCCGTGTCCATCAGCACGTGTGAACTGTGCTCGGAGAGAAGAGAGGGAAAAAAACCGTTTAGAGAAAAGTTGAAGCCGAGGGTGTTTTTAAGGACTTTAAAAAACGTTAAAATCTGGAAAGATGTATCTGGGCCAATGGGCTGCTTCCGTTGGAGCCTTTCTGAAAAATCGAAATAAGTATATAAGAAGAAAAGTTCTGCCCGGGTGCAGAGATTTTTACCAGTTCTGAGAATAGGGTCCGCCCCCCCCGGTCCCCATTTGGTTCCCTCCAGATACTGGATGATGCTTCAATTCCTATGATTCCCATCTGCAATTTTCAGCTATTCTTTTGGGGGATTTATGACAGTTCTTTTTTAAAAAAAATTAAATTAAATTTTATTAAACATATTTCAACATTAAAAACAACAACATATAGTTCCATTGATTGCAGCATTTCTGTATCATGTCACTTATATTAACATGGTTACTAATTATATAGATTATTGTACTGTGTATTATATATTCATTTAAATTATACCAATATTTACAAACATATACATTTCTCTTTTTTTTTATATGCATCTTACATATTCCTTATACAGTAGCTTTATGTCTATCTTCCAGCCAAATGTACCATATATTCCAGATCTTATAATATTCTGATTCTTCTCTATCCTGTAATTCCATGGTTAACCTATCCATCTCTGCACATTCAAATACCCTTCTTATTATCATTTGATCAGAGGGGGTGTTGTTCTGTTTCCAATTTTGAGCAAAGATGATTCTAGGTGTGGCTAATATATGCAGTATTATGTACTGAATTTTTTTACACGTTTCTTCTTAATATGCCCAATAAGAATATTTCCGGTTTTAGCTCTATCTTTTGTCCTGGAATCTCTTCTAACCATTTCTTTACTTTGAGCCAGTACTCCATAGCTTTAGGGCATGACCACCACATATAATATAAAGTTCCTTGTTTATAACTGCATCTCCAACATTCAGGTAAATGCTTTGGAAACATTATGGCCAATCTCGCCGGGGGTAAATGCCAACGATAAAACAAATTTTCTTTATAGACTGCTGACATTGTCAACTTACAGTTTTTCTCCCATAATTTTCCCAATGTTCCAATTCGATACTATAACCAAATTTTTGGGCCCAACTTATCTCTTTCACTGTTTTTTCCTCCATTTTAAATTGTAAGAAATAATTGTATGTTTTGGTAATCATCTCCCCCTCCCGGTCACCTGTAGTATTTTTTCTAATTCCTATTGTTCTCTGTAGAAGCTAAATTATTCTAAATCTTTTTTATATCTTGTCCTAATTTGTAAACAAATTGGCTCTTTAATTCTTGGTCAGATTTTAATATCCCTTGTTCATCCAATAAATCCTTGTGTCTCACTGCCTTAGTTACATCCATAGTTGAAAGCCAAAGTGGGATTTTCATATAATGATTTTTCTTAATTTTCTCTCAGAGATATAATAGAGCATCTCTTACTAAGTGTCTCTAGAAATATGAGTGTGTTTTGTTTTTTCTCATCCAAATAAATGCATGCCAGCCAAGTTGAAGGTCATACAATATACAATAGCAATATCCAATAGCAGAGTTGGAAGAGCCCTTGGAGGTCTTCTAGTCCAACCCCCTGCCTAGGCAGGAACCTTATACCATTTCAGACAAATGGCTATCCAACATCCTCTTAAAAACTTCCAGTGTTGGGGCATTCACAACTTCTGGAGGCAAGCTGTTCCATTGACTAATTGTTCTAACTGTCAGGAAATTTCTCCTCAGTTCTAAGTTGGTTCTCTCCTTGATTAGTTTCTACCCATTGTTTCTTCTCCTGTCCTCAGGTGCCTTGGTGAATAGCTTGACTCCCTCTTCTTTGTGGCAGCCCTCATGACCTCAGTCATGACCCTCTTGTTAGTATCCTTTTATTATTTAGGTTTATTCAATCTTTAAGTCAAGTTACGGCTGCCACATGGTAATACATTTCCCAATCTGGGAGGGAATTTATGACAGTTCTTGGGGTATCTAAAGCCCATCAGGTTAAGTGGTGTATATTAAGGTGAAAAGATGTTCTATATGTAATCTGGATCAATTAAAGTGCCTTTCAGGTATGGGTTTTCTCTACGGAGGTGTGTGAGAAGCAAATGTTATAGACATGTTTGTAACTATTTACATTGGTACCCAAGAACATACGAATGGCACCTAGGTTATGATTCCAAGCATGTTTTCTTTTTTACAACATTGTGGTTTGGTGCAGTTACTGGTGTTTTTAGCAGGAATGTACAATAGTGCCTATGTATCTTCAAAGACAGGCTTAGAGTCCACCTTTCTTGTACTCCAGCAAAAAAATTTTCGTTGGCATCGGTTACAGATGTTGCAAAATAAATAAACATTCTATATGGTACAAGGGATTCACATATTAAAATATTAACTATATTGCCTGTGCTTGAAGATTTTCAGGTTTATTATATGTGTGTGTGTGCTATGTACTTGTATAATTATATTTGTATAATGTATATAGTTAATTATTAACTATATACATGCATATGGACACACACACACACACATATATAACGTACACATACCTATACATACACAGTCAGGTGGCAAGCATACATAATACACCTGGTTCCTATTTTTCCCATAAATTCTGGGAAGTAGGTTGGGCTGAGACAGAGAGTGATTGGTTCAGTCACCTACCCAGTTTTCAAGCTTAGGAGAGGTCCACTACTTAGTCTCCTAGTTTCTAAATCACATCTTAATTAATGATCAAATGAAATCTACATGCCTGAATCTTAGGTCCATTTAATCTGCATCTAAATTTATAGTAGAAAAAACAGTCTTGCCTGGTGCTGGTTGTAATCCATCTATTATGTAAAATTCTGATAAACAGACTACATCTTTTTAAAAATATTTTATTTTCTGACTGTGTGCTGTCCAAGTCCTAGTTTGCTTGCTTGCTTATTTACTTACTTATCCACCCACCCACCCACCCTCTATCCACCCATCCATCTTCCCAATAAGGCAAATTTGGGTGGCTTACAGATTGTAACCTTAACTAGAATATTTGACAGAAATAATTTGTAGACTTCCAAAATTTGTACTTTAGAATATCCTAACTGACTACACTTTTCTATATGTTTCATTCAATATTATCCATTCAGTGAGTCCATGTGTAGAATTTACATTTATGTTGCTTTAAATATGTTAGCAGTAAAAAAACCACACCTTAGCAACTTAATTAAACAGTGCTGTTCCTTCCTGAAAGCAATCTCTGCTCTTATATGAGTAAGCAAGGTTTGTGGCATTTATTGTACTGATGGGTACTTGATATTTTACCAACTTTCTAAATGTGCTTTCAAAGGTCAGAATTCCATATAAATGCAAAATGTTTTATCTAAAATACTTTGTCATAGGTTTGCTTTTCTTATATTTTGTAGAAGGAAACTAATGCAGTACACTATAATTACATTTTATTTTTTTTAAAATTCAATTGACCTGTTTCCTATTGAAAGAAACTGGTGTTTGGAAAAAATAACACACTCAAGTACTTTATGTTACCTTCATTTTTTAGGAAAGAAGAATTGGTCTTTTTACCATTTTCTCAGCATCAATAAAAGTTTTTTATGCCTCTAGAGGGCAGCACATTACTTTTCTATAAAACATGATTATAACAGACAAAATTGCTCTGGGATATTGTTAGAAGAAATAATTTTTAAAAATGCTGCAAGTTCAAATAAAATGCTTTTAAAAATATAAAATTTATTTATTTTTTATTTTATTAAATTTATACCCCGCCCTTCTCCTTGTTAGGACCCAGGGCGGCGCACAGGCATCTTAAAAACACAAAAATACAATAAGTATCGATTAAAATGTAATTAAATTCATTGAGGTTACTAGTTTAGTTTATTGGTTTTTTAGTTTATTGGTTTTAGTTTACTAGTGGGAAAAATACTTTAAATTGACTAATTAATATACACTAAAGTGTATTTTGCTTTGTAAAACAATTTGTGTATATTGACATAAAATTATTGTTGTGAGTTTCTTCCTATGATTATTGGAGCACTCCTGTCCTGCCTTCCCTTGTTGATGGGCTTTGGATAGTGGATTTGAACCTTGAGCATTTACATCCTGATGCAGGCTCGTACAGTCGGGAATCCTCTTCATTCATGATGAAACATTTCATGTTTACTATATCTATTTTTACAGGTTCTCCTTACTATTGGAACTGTAAAGATGAAAGGTTTATAAAAGAATAAATAATAAAGACAAAAGTATAAAAATAACCCTTGCAATAACAGGAAAAAATAATAAGATTTGAATATTCTTTTATTCAACAAGTTTTTTCCTTGCTCTTTATCAAGTTATGTATAGTTTACTCTTTGGGCCCTTGTTTTGGTTATTTCAGCATATATTAAAGCAGTACATTTTTGTTCTCAGATTTCATGGATGCTTTGGATATTGCTTGAGCTATTCTGTGCAGAGAGCTAAGGCCTTGTTATTAATTTCTTTGCAATGATTATGATGTATCTCTCAGACTTCTTGCTAAAATAAGTGGCATTTGTGTTCACTTTTATAAATGTTCAGCAGATTAAAAAATCTCAGCACAAAACCACTCATTTATGTCTTGTAAATTATACTAATAGAGGTCCTTATGAAATTTGAACATAGTTTCAAAGAAAAATGGAATAGTAGACTTGATACTTGTCATATCAGAGAAAATTCTTTTCCTGCTAACATTTATTGCTTAAAACTGAAGCCTTTAAAAGCCCAATAGCTTTTGCACATTGGACAAGCTGGTTTGACTTGCTATGTTTCCGAAAAGGTGCCTACATTAGAATAATATTACATATATCTTTGTTTGCTTACCAAGAATCATTGCAACTACGGTACTCTCTGAGTCTATGCCATAGTTTTTCAAATTAGAATTGAGTCATAAACAATTGCAAATTGGTCATGAAAATGTGAAATGTTTTGGAATTTTTACTTTTATCCATAGTTAACTAGAATTTCATTTCTTAAGAAATATCAAATTACCTTTTATTTTGTGCCCGGTGATATCATTGGTGAAAGATTTTTTTAAAATTTATTTATTTTTGGTGTAAAGTAACAAATCTGAAGTGCTGTATTCATTGATTTTTCTTTATGAGGAATTCAGGCTGAAAACTGAGCAATAGTTTAAATAAATATAGCTAGTTCTTGATTTATGACCACAATAAATTAGAATTGAGTCATATAAAAGAATTGAAAATTGAAAATGTGAAATATTTTGGGGCTTTTTATTTTTATCCATAGTTAACTAGAGCTTAATTTCTTGACTTAAGAAATATCAAATTACATTTTATTTTGTGCCCTGAGAAATCATTGCAAAGGCACAAAATGGAATATATCTCGATGCAGCTAGAAATAAAGAAAAGTTTCCCCAGAGCAAAATATATCTCACTGTGTTTATTCACTACTAAAAACATTTTAACCATTGGTCAGATAAATAAGGTGTAACCATGGAATTTCAGAAAAAAACCTTTTTTAGTGTATTTTAAGCAAACGGCTATTATATGCATTCAGAATAATAGACATATATATCTTAATGAGCTTGTGGTGGCACAGTGGTTAGAATGCAGTATCACAGGCTAATTCTGCCCACAGCCAGGAATGTGATCCTGACTGGTTCAAATTCAAAGTTTGAGTCAGCCTTCCATCCTTTCAAGGTCAATAAAATGAGGACCCAGATTGTTGTGGGCAATATGTTGACATTTGTAAACTGCTAAGAGAATGTTGTAAAGAATGTTGTAAAGAACGGTATATAAATCTAAAGGTCTATTGCTATTACTAAATGCTTAACTGATGCAGTGTGGTAACAATCTTTGCATATTCCTTAAAGATCTCATAAGGAGAAATAAGAAAACACTTAGTTATCAGCAGGGGTGGGTTCCAGGTTCTTTTACTGCTGGTTTGCTTAGGGATGCACTTGATGCACGCTTGATGCACACATAGCGCAGTAATAAAAAAATGTTTCTGTGTATGTGCAGAAGCAAACAAGATGGTGGATAGAACCAGTTCGGGGGTGGAGCAGGCATGCATGTCCAGTAGTTTAAAAAATGCTTCTGCGCATGGTGGATAGAATTGGTTCAGGGCCGTGGCAGGCCAAGTTACTACCTACTCAGCTGAACTGGTCCAAACCGGTAGGAACCCACCTCTGGTTATAAGCAGTTTTAATTTGAGGCATGAGATTAATTTGAAGACTGGAGAATTTAAAAATGATAATAACCTTTAATGATTGTGCTATTCTATCTTGCCTGCTTTTTAAATTGCCTTTTTTTCTTAATGTCTGCTTGTTTAAATTCTTTTTTTTTTTTTTTGTCTTGTACTATAGGTTGGAAAGCCCAAACTGAAGGACCCTGCGAGCAATCATCTACCTCTGTGTTCGGTATATCATGATAATTGGCTGCTTAAAGAAGATGAGCATAACAATGAACATTACATCCTCTATAAGAACCTGAATGACTACAAGGTTAAAAAAGAAGTTGTATTTAATTGTGTACAGAGTTTAAAAGGGATTAAAATAAGACTTGCTATTCAAGCAAATACCTGTGCTATTTTTATATTGAACATAGGAACTGACATCTTTATTTTTCATCCTTTGAACTTTCTACTTCTAAATACATTATTTTAGCACTACAGAATTTTAGATAAATCAGATCATTGCAATTATGCAGAAATCCACCTGATTACCCAAGTAATAGAGTTGTTATTTTTTAAAACAAGAAAATATATGTGCTCTCTGAAGAATCTGAATTTATAAAACTTTCCTTAACGTTAAAAAAGCAGCTATTTCTTTATTTCTTTTTACCTTTTTAATACTTTGAAACATCAATTGATGGGTTACAATACAAATATAACATTGCAATAAATCTTCTATATAAATAAAAATGTAAAATGGTTTGTAGAAAGCCGCTAATCTCAAAAACTACTGCACCGATTTACACCAAATTTTGACACAATGTTCCCAAGGACTTCCTATAATAGAATACGTACTCATTTTGTGCCTAGTACACGTGTATCATGTGCAAGGTACACAAATGTAAAATGTACCTACTGATCATGTTTTCACCTCCCTGTAGCTCTGCCCATCCGGCTGCTTTCCAACAATCATTTCCTCAGCAATGTATGGAGGCCTCTTAGGGCCAAAACAAGGCACTGAGATAGCAAACTTCCAGGTGGCCCATAGAGAGAGAGAGAGAGAGGGAGAAATACAGTTTAATAAAAGAGGGACTAGGGGAGACATGATAGCAGCCTTCCAATATCTCAGGGGTTGCCACAAGAAGAGGGAGTCAAGCTATTCACCAAGGCACCTGAGAGCAGAACAAGAAGCAATGGGTGGAAACTAATCAAGAAGAAAAGCAACTTAGAACTGAGGAGGAATTTCCTGACAGTTAGAACAATTAACCAGTGGAACAGCTTTCCTCCAGAAGTTGTGAATGCCCCAACACTGCAAGTCTTTAAGAAGATGTTGGATAGCCATTTGTCTGAAATGGTATAGGGCTTCCTGCCTAGGCAGGGGGTTGGACTAGATGACCTCCAAGGTACCTTCCAACTCTGCTATTGTATTATTGTATTACAGTAGGTAGGTAGAGAGGGGAATAGATAGAGGGAGAAATACAGTAGGTAGGTAGGTAGGTAGATAGATGGATATATAGAGAGGGAGAAATAAGGTAGGTAGGTAGGTAGGTGGATAGATAGCGAGAAACACAGTAGGTAGGTAGGTAGGTAGGTAGATAGGGTGATAGATAGGGAGAAATAAGGTAGGTAGGTAGGTAGGTAGAGGGAGAAAGGAAGAAATATAGTAGGTAAGTAGGTAGATAGGTGGATAGATAGAGAGGGAGAAATACAGTAGGTAGGTAGGTAGGTAGGTAGGTAGGTGAGGTAGGTAGGTGAATAGATAGAGAGGGAGAAATACAGTAGGTAGGTAGGTAGATAGGAGGATAGATAGAGTGGGAGAATTACGGTAGGTAGGTAGGTAGGTAGAGGGAGAAAGGAAGAAATACAGTAGGTAGGTAAGTAGAGGGATAGACAGGGAGAAATACAGTAGGTAGGTTAGATAGGTAGGTAGGGGGATAGATAGATAGGGAGAAATACGGTAGGTAGGTAGGTAGGTAGGTAGAGGGATAGATAGGGAGAAATACAGTAGGTAGGGAGGGAGGTAGATAGAGGGAGAAAGGAAGAAATACAGAAGGTAGGTAGGTAGAGGGATAGAGAGAGGGAGAAATACAGTAGGTAGGTAGGTAGAGGGATAGAGAGAGAGAGGGAGAACTACAGTAGGTAGATAGGTAGGTAGATAGGTAGAGGGATAGAGAGTGAGGGAGAAATACAGTATGTAGGTAGGTAGAGGGATAGATAGAGAGGGAGAAATACAGTAGGTAGGTAGGTAGGTAGAGGGAGAAAGGAAGAAATACAGTAGGTAGGTAAGTAGAGGGATAGACAGGGAGAAATACCGTAGGTAGGTAGGTAGTTAGGTGTATAGATAGATAGGGAGAAATACAGTACGTAGGTAGGTAGAGGAATAGAGAGAGAGGAAAAAATACAGTAGGTAGGTAGGTAGAGGGATAGAGAGGGAGAAATATGGTAGGTAGGTAGATAGAGGGAGAAAGGAAGAAATACAGTAGGTAGGTAGGTAGGTGTAGGGATAGATAGAGAGGGAGAAATACAGTAGGTAGGTAGAGGAACAGAGAGAGGGAGAAATACAGTAGGTAGGTAGCTAGAGGGATAGAAAGGGAGAACTAAGGTACGTAGGTAGGTAGATAGAGGGAGAAAGGAAGAAATACAGTAGGTAGATAGGTAGAGGGATAGATAGAGAGGGAGAAATACGGTAGGTAGGTAGGTAGAGGGATAGATAGAGAAGGAGAAATACCGTAGGTAGGTAGGTTGGGGGTTATATGGTGGTTGTGTGTATGTGTGCAGGTGTAGATCTACACACAGATTGGTTGGCCATTTAACCAGACTGTGCCACAGCAACGCGTGGCCAGGTATATCTAGTTAATTATAAATTTTAAAAATGGTAGAGCCAGTTTGGCATAGTGATAAAGCCATCAGGCTAGCAACCTGGAGACTGAGTTCTAATCTCACTCAAGCACAAAGCCAGCTGGATGACCTTGTGCCAGTTACTTTCTCTCAACCCTGCAAACGAGGTAATGGCAAACAATTTCTGAAAAGCCTTGCCAGGCAATCTCTGAGAACTGGATACAATTAAACAAAAGGAGAGCAGGAGGAAAACAGTAAAATTATAGTTAAAAATTCTTATAAACATGTACTATAAGATATATTTTTTTTAAAATAAAACAAGGCTTTTTAAATAAGTCATTTCCTCAACTTAGTAGATTTGACAGAGTTTTGGATTCAAAAACACCCAAACAGCATATTTATTCCTGTCATGTGTAACTCTGCAAAGAATGATAGTTGATGTGCTCCTTGTATTTGTGACCTCCTAAATAAACATGTCTGTCTTATCTTTCGCTTAAATTTCTATCAGTCTGACGAGCATTGGGGTAGCTATGGCTTGATGAGTTTATAGAGTAATAGATTTGCATGTAATCAGTATAGCCTGATGATCTCCCTCTGATTTTCTGTAAATATGAAAAAGTACTGGATATAGAATTGGATACCATGGAATAGCTGTTTTCTCATGCAGTTGTATTATCTAAGCAAATACTTTCTGAATCTATCTGAATAGCTGGAATTGAATCCAGCAAAAAAAAGTCTAGAAATTATGTTAGCAAAAGATGCTGAAAGGTCAAGGAAAAACAGATTGTTTATAACTAACCAGTCTTAACTCTCTAACTCACTTGGAAGTTAATTTTAAATTGGTCATGATAATGTATGTCATTTGAGATAGTGAGCACTTTTCAGTCATTTTATCCAATATGTGAAGTTAGACATTTGCCTATTTGCCTGAGGTCTAAGAATTGCCTCTGTCAAAGAAAGAGGCACCCTATAATTTCTGAGGGAATAATTTATGATATTAACTAAGGTTTCTCTAATAAGCATCTTGGTAAGAATTGCAAATTATATTTAACAAGCATAAAGAAGACAAACGACTTCATATGTGTATTTATATTTTGAGTATTTCTTTTTGATGAAATATGCTTTCTTATGATTGTACTTCAAGATGATGTTATAATTCAGTGTGCCTAGATTTATGAAACATTGGAGTCTGAGTAGAAAAATTAAAAGTTTTATAAATAGAAATCTGTTTTCATCAGTTTTAATTTATACTTCTTTGGGATTTGTTATTTTTAGAAACTGCAAGAAGAAAATATAAAAATAAAGAATGAATTGGAAGACTTAAGGTACTGCTACATATTAGCTATATATAAATCAACATTGATTTGATATATATTGAAAACTCTAGATGTTGAAATTAGGTAGAAGATTCTGAGAGATCAACAGAATGCAATTGTCAGGTTGCCTAGTTTGAACTAGGAATTGTTTATGCAAGATACTTAAAAAGACTCTGATAAGAATCTTTACTATACATTAGAATGAAGCAGTTTAAAAACTATGGGAATGTTCTGTATCAACATGGGGATACAGTTGATTCTTGACAATTATTGCAATTCAGTCTGGTGCAGTTTTTTCCCTATCTGTCCCCTAGTTCAATGATTGAGAACCTGTCACGTGGAAACCTTGCATGCATGTGCTCTTTGGGGCCTTGCTAGCCAAATTTTTGGGTTCTAGTGCGCATGCACACCTGACAATCAGTTGGTCGGCATGCATGCACAGGATGGTTTTCGGCACTGCTGCATGTGTGAAGGACAGCTGATTGTTGTGTGTGCATGTGTACCAGAAACCCGGAAGACAAACAGGCAAGGCTGTGCGTGCCGGGTGACATGGCTTCACATGCCACTTTGGGCATGTATGCCATAGGTTCGCATATCACGGTCCTATCTAAACAAATGTCTAGCAATTCTCAAAACTGATAATTAAACTGCAATTATTTGTTGATATAATTGTCATTTCTTCTTGGAGAATATTTAACACACAGTGTATATCCTATAAGATAAGATACTAGCAGGCTTTTTAAAAAAGTCTAGGTTCCACAAGACAATAACTTATTTTTAGTACAATAAAATGTAGACATTTTCAGAAAAAAAGCAGTAGGATTTTTGAATTATTAGCTCAAAGGAGATCCAATAATAAACATTTACTATAACTACAATTTTTGGGTCAATTTTAATGGATGTGTTATTTATTTATTGAATTTATACCCCGCCCTTCTCCAAACGGACCCAGGTTCGTTTGGGTTAAAAGTTATGCTTTTTACATTACTTTTAACACATCAAAATTAAGCAAAAAAATGTAATTATAGTACTAAACTACTAAAGGTCAGTACAGCCTTATGTGAGCTTTGAATTTATTTTAAGAAAGATATTTTATATTTTAGAAGCCAATATGAACAGCTTATAGAAGAAGGAAAGAACAAATGTTTTGATGAAAGACGGGTCAGTTTTTTAAAGGCTCAAGCACTACAGCTGGAAAGGCAGGTAATACTATATACCTTTGTGAAACACCTGCATTTAATTTTAGATAAAAGATTTGAAAGCTGCCAATGTTTAGGAATATAAAAAGCACTTTTCTGAAATTGTGTTTTGAATTATCTAAATACAGGTAGATAAAATATTATAATCAGCGTATTCTTATCATGGAATGAGTGTTTGGAGAATTTTAAACTTGGAACAAAAGGCACATTTTAAGAGTATTCTGATCTTGGAAAATACTTAATTTTGTATTCCAGATTTTCTAAGTGCTGCTGCTGAGCTTTTTAATACCTCATCCTCAGCGTTTCTTCAACCTAACCAGTACAACAGCAGGGCTGTGTTGGGTCATTGCTGCTATAAGTTTACATTGAATGAAGTGAGGTTCTGGGTGTTGAGGGGAGCGAAGCAATTAAACACATGATAAAGCAACTATATGGAAATCTATAAACAAGCTGCTATTTTTTTTAAAAAAACAGCTCTTATGGGGAAATTAACATTCATATGGATCTATGAATGGATAGTATGGACGGATAAGATAGGAAATATAAATAAGCAAATAAATGTGTTAAGCTGTGCTTTATACGGGGTGTTTATATGTACTACAGGTGCCACTAGTGCCAGGCTGTCCCACCATGTGAGGTACCTCCACATAGTCATTTAAAGACTTCCACAGTTGCTTAACTATTGTGATGGGGAGATATAGAATTGCAGTCATTGAGCAAAGCAGTTGTGGACACTTCGCTTAATAACTTCAATGACTTACAACCAGCTCAATTATGATCATGTCAAGAATTATCTGAAATCTATGAAACATAAAATGCCTTGTTAAAGCTATTGAGATTGTATAAATGCAAAAACTATTCTAGTAGCTCAGTCTTGATCTTTGGTGTATGTGCGCTCTGCATGCACCAGTGCCCTGTGACTATGCCAAGTTTCAACATGTATTGAAAAATGTCCCCAATGCCAGCAACAGCCACCTTAGTGGGAAATTGGGGGAAGTAAAGTCTGGACATGTGGAAGGATCTAGAGTCAAAGATAGCAATAACACTTAGACATATATACCACTTCATAGTGTTTATACCCCTCTCTAAGTGTTTTGCAGTATCAGCATATTGCCCCTAATAGTTGATCTGGGTCCTCATTTTACCAACCTTGGAAGGATGGAAGGCTGAGTCAACCTTGAGCCATTCAGAATCAAACTGGTGGAGTGAGCAATGATGAGTTAGCCTGTAGCGCTGCATTCTAACCACTGCGTCACCACAGTTTTTATTCTTGAGATTGTATGACTGATGCAGCACTTTACACATTTAAACCTCATGTTTTTCTTCTGTTCACAGATGTCATGAGGGAATGTTCTTTTCAGTTTCTTACGGGGGAAAAAAATGTTTGCTCAGAGACAAGAAAGCAGAAATGCTTTTAGGGCTGATTCTCTGTATGTTTTTTATTTCCCTTTCAGGTGGTGCTGCTTACAGAAGGATTAAATTCCCGAGCTGTTCTTATGTTGGAGTTAAACACATCTTTAGAAGCTCTCATTGACAAGGTTAGGTAAGCAGTGGAAAGACACTATATATCACCACATTTTGAAATGAAGTAGATATGAAAGTGCTTGTTACAGGCTTATGTATATTGAACATTAAAAAAAAGGAGAAAGGCCTCTCTTAAAGAAGTAGACATGCATGTTTATCTTAGTAGGTAGAAAACAAACACAGTAGGTAACATATTATTATAGAGGTTCATACATTTTATGTTGTGTCTTAAAACAGAAATGACTAATGGAACCCATTCATCATTTATTTAGTATTTTGCTGATATGTGTTCTTCCTTCTCGCAGGTGTCAGGTTACCAGATTAGGGCCTACCAATAAATCATAGATTCACTAACATTATACAACTAAACTTGACCCCTAGCTTGACTTGGCTAAACATTTTCAGACATGGTTCAGCTAGATTGGAATTTTTAGTGCAAACAAGAATGAAGCCATGCACAAGAACTGATTATTCATTGCTAATGTAAAGTTGTATAAAGACCTTCCTAAATAATTTTTCAGCTATTACTGGTGGTAGTTATTAAATTAAGCATAGGTTTGCAAGAAACAAAATAGAATGCTAATGATCATGCAATTAGTTCCATACAGGTTGGTTTTAGACACTAGTTCCATGTGTAAGATTTGTGTTTTGTGTGGGGAACGAGAACGTAACTAAGTTTTTCTTCTAATACTCTTCCGCCAGTCGAGCACCATGGCTCCATTGCCGCTGGCGACCATGGCTCCCCAGCCAGCACCAGCGCAGGATTGGGGCGCACAGGTTGTGGAAGAGCCACACTCAAGACTCTTTCACGACCCCTGTGAATGGGTCAAATGGGTTGCGACCCACATGGTGTAGACAGTCTTTCCAAAGCTCTTGGGTTCCATGCAGGGGTGGGTTTCAAAATTTTTGGAACAGGTTCTGTGGGTGTGGCCTGCTTTGTGGGAGTGGCTTGCAGGCCATGTGACCGGGTGGGAGTGGCTTGCCAGCCATGTGACCGGGTGGGAGTGGCCAATTTGGAAAATGTGAAACTCACTTAACAATGGTTAGCAACCAAACTTTTGGGCTTAATTGTGGTCATAAGTTCTCTCTCTCTCTCTCTCTCTCTCTCTCTCTCTTTCTTTTTCTTTCTTTCCTTCTGTCTTTCTCTCTTTCTCTCTCTCTCTTTCTTTCTCTTTCTCTCTTTCTGTCTCTTTTCTTTCTCTCTTTCTCTCTCTCTTTTTTCTCTTTCCTTTCTGTCTCTCTTTTTCTCTCTTTCTCTCTGTCTGTCTATCTTTCTCTCCCTCCCTCCCACTCTCTGTCTCTCTGTGTGTGTCTGTCACTCTCTGGTTCCCCCCTCCCTCCCTATCTCTCTGTGTGTCTCTCTCTCTGTCTGTCTCCCCCCCCACCCACCCAAGCCTCCTCAGCATCTCTCACCCATCCACCGGACGAAGGAACCTGGCGAAAGGCTTCAAAGGCTGCCGGCTAGGAACAGCGCGCTAGGCTGCGCGACCCCCCCCCCCACCAGTCGCGGCAAAACTTTCCCTGTTAGCGTGACTGGCAGGGGGCGGGGGAGGGGTTCGCGCAGCCTAGCACGCTGTTCCTAGCCGGCAGCCTTTGAAGCCTTTGCTTCAAAAGCCTTTGCTCGCTCGCTCGCTTGCTCACCCATCGGACGCCAGGTTCCTTCGTCCGGTGGATGGGTGAGAGAGAGAGAGAGAGAGAGAGAGAGTAAATACAGCCACCGGGCTGGCCGGTCAGGCTACTTCCAGGAGCTGAGGAGGTTTGTGGGGGGGGAGACAGACAGAGAGAGAGAGGCACAGACACACAGAGAGACAGGGAGGGAGGGGGGAACCAGAGAGCCAGAGAACCCGCTGGCTGTATTTACTCTCTCTCTCTCTCACCCATCCACCGGACGAAGGAACCTGGCGTCCGATGGGTGAGCAAGCGAGAGAGCGAGCAAAGGCTTTTGAAGCAAAGGCTTCAAAGGCTGCCGGCTAGGAACAGCGCGCTACGCTGCGCGAACCCCCCCCCAGTCGCGGCAAAACTTTCCCTGTTAGCGCGACTGGCAGGGGGGGGGGTTCGCGCACCCTAGCGCACTGTTCCGCTGCGCCTAGCCGGCAGGGCCCCTCCAACTCAGCCAGACTAATCCCCTCCAAAGAGTTAAGGTGAGAGAGTTCGTATTCCTGGAAGGGCAGGCGGGTAGGAAAAACGCTGAATAACAAATAACTTCCGGGTCCACAGTAGAAAGGGATCGATGGGGTTCTGAAAATTTGACGAAAGGGATCGCGGGAACCGCCGCGAGCCCTGAGAAACCCACCCCTGGTTCCATGGTTAAACTCTTCAGACCTTGAAGTCTATTGTAAGCTCTGTTAGGATCACCAGGTCAAGAAGCAGACATTGCAGAATTCCAAGAATGCTACTTTATTGTTGTAAGATATAATAACAGAAATGAAAGATTGTTCAAATTTCTCTCTATTTCATCTCAATGTTAAACAAAATCAAGATGGGATTATTTTGAGTTCCATTCTCACACTTCCTTCAATTAATGTGTAATCTCTTGTCCAAGTCCTTCTCTAGCTGGTTAGTTTATTTTGCACTATATGGTTGGAAAACATGCCTATTATTTAAAAGGAATATACTGATTCCTAATTATTACATTGAATCAAAGAGAAGTTTAAATTGTGTGTTTTCAAATATGCTTTCATAATCTGTATTTGTGTTGGTTTACTCTGGCAACATATACATAGGAGGAAGGGGAGGGGGGGTCATTTCCACGGTGGCTTTTTCCATCGGTTCGGTCTTGGGGAGGGGCAGGGGCGGAGGGAGACGAAATGGTCATCATCGGTTGGAAGACCGTGGCCGCTGGATTCAGGCGGTCACGTGCTCCAACTCTCCGCTCTCCCATCGCAGACTAGGTGGGCAGGAATCACAGACCCGGGGCCCGAGGCTGATGTTATGCAACGCCAGGTCCGTGGTTCAAAAAGCCCCCCTCATCCGTGACCTTGTGTCAGAGGGGGACCCGGACCTGGTGGGTATAACGGAAACCTGGTTGGGCCACGAAGGGGGTATACCCCTCGTGGACATGTGCCCACCAGGTTACCGCGCCTTCCATCAGCCAAGGGCCCTAGGGAGGGGTGGGGGGTGGCGATTATCGTAAAGGAAGGTCTTGAGCCGAAGGAGACCACAGTCCCTCAGACAACCGGGTGTGAATCTCTCTGCGTGAGATGGGGCCTAGGGAGGCAGTTGGGCGTGTTAGTTGTATACCTGGCTCCTCGCTATGCAACAACAGCCCTGCCCGAGCTCCTAGAGGTGATAGCCGAGGCGGCAGTTGAGACCCCCAGACTGGTAGTCATGGGGGACTTTAACTTGCCGTCGGCAGGCGAAGCCTCTGGAGCAGCTCGGGAGTTCATGGCCTCCATGACGGCCATGGACCTGACCCAGGTAGTTTTAGGCCCCACTCACGAGGGGGGAAACACACTGGATCTCATCTTTGTCTCGGGACAGTGGAGTTGTGATCTGGGAATAGGGGACCTAGCCATCACTCCCTTGTCATGGACAGATCACGCTCTCCTTCGGCTGGACTTTCCAATCGCTACACCTCACCGCGGGGAGGCGGAACCGGATATTCCTATATGGTTCCGCCCCAGGCTTCTAATGGACCCGGAAAGGTTCCAGAGGGAGCTTGGGCCAATTCCTGTGACCCTGCCCCGCGACTCGACTGAGGACCTAGTGGCCGCATGGTTAAGTGCGGCCGCGGGGGCCTTGGACCGAGTCGCGCCCTTGCGGCCTCTCTTGCGGCGACGAATCACCCAGGCTCCTTGGTTTACCGAGGAGCTTCGGGGGATGAAACGCCACAAGAGACGCCTAGAGAGCAGATGGAGATCCTCTCGCTCCGAAGCCAACCGAACACTAGTGAGAACCCATATTAGGGCTTACTTAGTGGCGATAAGGGTGGCCAAACGTGAGTATTGTGCCACCCTTATTGCATCCGCAGATAACCGCCCTGCCGCCCTGTTTGGGGTGACCCGCTCTCTCCTTCATCAGAGGCCGCGGGAAGCCCCTCTGCAAGGGCGAGCAGAGGAATTTGGGATTTATCTGCAGGAGAAAATCACTCGGATTCGGAATGAGCTACCCTCCATCGACAGTGGTCCTGTGGGACTGTCCGAGACTAGTCTTGAGGTTCCTTCTTGGGAGGAGTTTGACTTTGTTACCACCGAGGATATGGACACAGGTTGTCAAGGAAACTTAGGGCGACCACATGTTTATTGGACCCGTGTCCCTCCTGGCTTGTACTGGCATCCTGGGAGACGACACGAGGCTGGCTCCAGGGCATTGTCAACGCATCTTTGAGTGAGGGGTCCTTGCCTGCCGTCTTGAAAGAGGCGGTAGTGAGGCCCCTCCTCAAGAAGCCGTCCCTGGACCCAGCTTTATTAGAGAACTATCGTCCGGTCTCCAACCTTCACTTTTTGGTGAAGGTTGTCGAGAGTGTGGTAGCCCAACAGTTTCCGCGACACCTGGAGGAAGTTGATTATCTAGACCCGCGCCAGTCCGGCTTCCGACCCGGTCACAGTACCGAGACGGCATTGGTCGCGTTGGTTGATGATCTCTGGAGGGCATGGGATAGAGGTTATTCCTCTATCCTAGTCCTATTAGACCTCTCGGCGGCTTTTGATACCATCGACCATGGTATCCTATTGCACCGACTGGGGGGGTTGGGGCTGGGAGGCACCGTTTTGCGGTGGTTCTCATCCTACCTCTCTGGTCGGTCGCAATATGTGTTGACGGGAGGGCAGAGGTCGACCTCGAGGCTTCTCTTATGTGGGGTTCCTCAGGGGTCGGTCCTCTCGCCCCTCCTTTTCAACACATATATGAAGCCGCTGGGTGAGATCATCCGTGGTTTTGGGGTGGAGTACCACCTGTACGCTGATGACACCCAGCTGTACATATCCACCCCAAACCACCCCAACGATGCCGCCGAAGTGCTGTCCCGGTGTTTGGAGGCCGTACGGATCTGGATAGGTGGTAACAAACTCAAGCTCAACCCTGCCAAGACTGAGTGGCTGTGGTTTCCGGCACCCCGGTTCAGCCAGATTACTCCAACTCTGGCCATTGGGGGCGAAACACTGGCCCATGTGGAGAGGGCGCGCAATTTGGGTGTCCTCCTGGATTCCCGGCTGTCCATGGAGGACCATGTGGCGGCCGTGGCCAGGGGGGCGTTTCATCAGGTACGCCTGATGCGCCAATTGCGCCCCTTACTGGACCGGGCTGCCCTTCGCACAGTCACTCAAGCTCTCGTGACGTCCCGACTCGACTACTGTAATGCTCTCTACATGGGGCTTCCCTTGAGGTGCACTCGAAAGCTACAGCTAGTCCAAAATGCAGCCGCGCGGGTGATTATGGGAGCCACTAGATGCTCCCACATAACACCGATCCTGCGCGAGCTGCATTGGCTTCCTGTGGTTTTTCGAGTGCGCTTCAAGGTTTTGACAACTATCTTTAAAGCGCTCCATGGCTCGGGGCCTAGTTATATGCGAGACCGCCTCCTGCCCCATACATCCCTTAGACCGATACGCTCCCACAGAGAGGGCCTTCTCAGGGTGCCGTCGGCCGGACAATGCCGACTGGCGACACCCAGGGGAAGAGCCTTCTCTGTGGCGGGGCCAGCCCTCTGGAATGACCTACCCCCTGAATTACGTACCATCACCGACCTCCGCCTCTTCCGCCAATGTCTTAAGACATATTTGTTTCAACAAGCCGGCCTAGCCTAACCTCCCATGGGGACTTTTAGGTAGTTTTAAATTGGTTTTTTAAAATTTGGTTTTAGCGCAGGATAGGTTTATTTAATAGTTTTTTAAATTATATTTATTATATTTTGTATGTTTTTTAATTTCCTGTGCGCCGCCCTGGGTCCTTTGTGGAGAAGGGCGGGATATAAATTTAAATAAATAAAATAAATAAAATAAATAAATAGAACTTTCAATTGTTTTTAATCAATTTATTATTGCAAAATCAGCTTTATAATAAATTCTTTATTGTATTTGATCTCTGAAATTTTAGAAGTGAAGTGCAGATTTATGCTATCTAACTGAAAATATTAAATGAAAATGAATTAAACAGTCTTTAGAAGTTCTAATGCTTTGCAATTATTGATAGCTCTTTCCTTAGCACAGAAGGAACTCCATCAAAAGTAATCATTCCACATCCAGAACTTCTTCAAATAGTTGAGATGTGCCAGACAATGAGGTACAAATTGCAGAGACATCAGCAGGTGAGTTTTGATAGCATGAGGGATCTATTTATATGAAGAATTCTTTTCAGTTAATGAATCGGGGGCATCTGTTACGTGTGTCAAAAAAATCAAAATGGTGGTTGAGTTTGTGTGATCAAAGTCCTAATCTTTTTACATATGTGCAACACATTGCTTCAATGTAAAAAGAAGTCAGGTCTTCATCCATGCATTCAAGGCTGTCATTTGCCTTTACACTGCTGATTAAAAGGTTACAAATAAGACAACTAGAAGAATACACTGAAAAGTTATATATTTAAACTGCAAATAACTACGTTTTTTAGAAGTTTAAAAATGTTCATACTGTGTAAGAATGCAGATTTTATTCACACTGGGAGAAATTTCCTATTACTGTATTGTAAAACTTGATCAGTTCATAAACCTTTGCCAAAGCTGTGGTATCAAGCTGTCATAGTAATGGTTTGTCTATGGTTCATTGTCATATCTCCTCAGGGATCTGAGAAACACATTTTCACGAATTCTATGTGGACATTTCTGTCTAAAGTGAAAGCCCTAGCTAAGCTACAGAAGATGTAAATGCCAATGTAGTGTAATATTTTCAATGTAATGTACTAGTGACAGTATAAAATATCAAGGGACATTTTTCTGGGGTGGCACTGCTGATTGCAAGCCAGCAAGTTACAAAGAGGGATGTCTCCCATAGGTCAGTAATATGTGAACTCAGGGAGAATTATTGGAAGAAAAGAGTCTTAAGATGGCACCAATAAACATAACCATGGGTTTAATACAGACTGAGACCAGCAATCTAATGCACAAGCAACAAATCCAAGGGATTAATATTGGATATTAATCTTGCCACAACATACAGCATTGTCAAGTTATGTGCAGCAGTGCTCAAAATTCATCAGATGGTGACTTTGGGCTTGTGTTTGGAAATCAACAATTATAAACTAGACTTGTGTGCACCTAGCTTGCCATATCATGGCACTTCAAAACCTAATAGTCTGATATACAGTATAGAGAACTGTTTATGTTCTGTTATAGCCTTACATAGCTCTCGTGCTGTAATCTTCTGTATTTGTTGAGCCTTTGGTGGTGAATCTGGTTTCCATGTTAACCAACTAATGCATCCAAAGATTTCATTATCAATTCTATATTGTTAGGATAGAGAACACACTAGTTAATATGACTTTTCATATGCAGCAGTAGTGCTGATTCCTACACTAAAACTGATTATTCAAAACTAATTTGCTGCTTGTTGAGAAATACATAGTTTCATACAGTGTTTCTTATTTAAGCACTGAATGGCATATTAAAGCAGGGTTCAGGTAGAATTAGATGTTCAGATTGCCTTGGTGCCATTATCATTAGTAAGTCTTTATGTATTGGCAACCATTGTTATTATAAAAGATCTAGCATTCAACATTTCTATATTTTGTAACTTTTTCTGATTCCCCATGAATTTAAATACTTGGCAGTTTTGGAATTAATGTAGTATTTGTTCTTAAAATAAATAAATTGCAGTATGTTTTGCTGATTTGGCACATTTTAAAATTCTTAACACTTGTACTACTATAAGAATGGGAAATCAATGACCAACTGCAGTACAAAATGAACCGGCAGGCAACGACATGTAATATGGAACCATGCTCTGACGTACAAGAATACTCTGAATATATGTTCTTTCCTTTCCCCCCCACCTCTTTGTTTCTGTCCAAGTACTGAAAAAAATGTTTGTTTGTTTATTTATTTATAATTGAACATGACCAAGGGAGTCTTTACTTTTTATGTTCATTTAATGTTTTGAACATCTAAAGAATAAAGCTGTGTATAAAAAATAAATAGTAATAAAAGAGAAAAAACAAATTGGCTTTCAACATTTCATGTGATTGCTCTTAAAAGTCAGGCACTCGAAGCTGGCATGGAGCTGATAAAAAAACCTTGATCCCTGAATTTGGGAGGGAGATTTAATGTTGCAAAGTGTAAAATAAAATAATGGATGGAAAAGTAATAAAGAATGGATACAAATAAACAAATAAGAATAAAGTGACTGTTTTGCCCCCCTACCCCCAACAGCACAAATAATGAATACTTCAGGAAACCTGAAAAGCATTTAAGATGGTGTGTTTGTGTGTGTGTGTAGTGTTTATATAAGATTTTAAAAATACTAAATTCAGTATATGTGATGCATCAGAAAGCAGTCGGTCAAACAATAAAACTCATTAATTAAACATGAAAATCAAACAATAGAAAGCAATGATCCTAGATAACATTCTATAAAGGGCAAATGTATTACATCATCTTTTCCAGTTGAGTTTGCATCTTTCTTAATATTTGCAAGTGTATCGAAGGACTTCCAGAATATGCTCCCTATTATTTAGTTTCTGAGAAAGCTAATTCTTGCACATAAAAGGGGGAAAACAGTTTGGATAAAAGGAAAACATGATTTCCTGAACTAGTGCTAATATTCTCTTTATTAAAATGCTAATAATGAAGCAGAAAATTCTAGGAACAATTTAGGTCTGCTTCAGATTAATTACTTTGAAATGGGCATAATTAGAAGTTAATAAGAAATTAGATAAGTGGAAGTGGTTAATTGGTAAACCTCTGTTAGAATAATTGCTTTTGGTGTTTTGATTAAAGAATCTAGATGCAAATTTAACTTTCTTTTTTTAATGAAGTAAAGCATTTTGATAATTAAAAGAAGGAAATTTTCTTAGAGCCTGTACATATTTATAAACTCAAAATGTAAGTTTTAAATTAAATTTAATTAAGCCAGTCTAAGTCATTGTACTTTATTCACTTAATTCAGCATACATGTTTGTTTTAAAATATCCTATTATGTTATTATGTTTTTTTTTTTTTAGATTTCTGATCTATCAAAACTTGCATTACCTTGGACACCTGGAGGGAATCTTGTTGTCCAGCCGATAACCCTTTTGGATGTTTGTTATGGCAAAATAGAAAATTTGAATCTTAGATATGTGGTAAGGCTTTAATAATATGAAAGTCATTGTTTTTAGTTGCTTCCTAGTTTTTGCATTAAATGTCATTTTATTCTTTTCAACCCAATAAAATGTTGGAAAGAAACAGTGTGAAAAGGCTCAGGACTCTATCCATCTGTCTATCAGCAGAATAACTCTGGAAATAGCATGGATTTGGCAAAGCAGAAGTTGACAAAAAAAGGACCAATGTTGAAATAAGATGGATCGTCCAGGAAGCTGTGTAGAAAAAGATTTTAGATTTTTTTTTAACTAGTGCCATATATCAAAAAAAAAGTTGAGTGAGTGAGTGGGTCAGTCAGTCAATCTCTGTCTATCCAACCTATCCTACCTATCCTCCCCCCCTCCCTCCCTCCCCCCCTTCCTTCCTATTATAGTTGCCCTTCTCACAAACATATCATTCTGGGTAACATAAAATAAATCTAAACAGTATTAGTGGAATACTACTATCTACTCCATTCACTTTCCCTCCTGGTCACTTGACCTCAAGTGGAGCATATGTAGTTCTTTACACCAACACACACAGATGCAACATGAGGATAGAGAAGCACCCACAGACACACAGATGCAATGTATATGCAGCAACCTGATTAGATTTACTTACACATAAACCGAGGGAACCTGTTTGTATCTTTCTACATGAGAACTTCATGTGTGTATACACCCAAACAAGCACACAGATATGAATATACGCTTGGCCTTATTAGAACCTATAGTCATACAGACATATACATCCTGGACATAAATTGTTTCAACTTCTACCTGCAAAACGATGTATAGGGCACTGCATACCAGACACAAGGACAGTTTCCCCCCGAATGCCATCACTTTGCTTAACAACTAATTCCCACAACACTGTTAATAATTTACTAAGACTATATCATCATTCTTCTTCTCTTCCTTCCTAGTATCTATCTCTCCCCACTTTTATGACTATGACTATGTTGCTTGTATGTCTCAATTTATATTGTTTTTATTTGTTTCCTAGTACAATTTGATAGCTTATTAGTAACCTTGACTATCACTAAGTGTTGTATCTTTTTATTCTTTATGAATGTACTTTATTCTCCTTATGTACACTGAGAGCATATGCACCAAAGACAGATTTCTTGTGTGTCCAATCACACTTGGCCAATAAAGAGTTCTGTTCTGTTCTGTTCTGTGCTATTTTATTCTCTTCTCTTCTATTCAGCAGACAATTTTTGTTACATTTAAAAAAAATACAGTACATGCATACAAATGGCCACCAATGGTAAAGAGCCTGGAGTGAAGTCCAGAAGCCACACTTGTATATTTCCTTACAATTTATTATTTATTATATATTTAAATATTTATGCCAATTAGTATTAACAACAAACATTTTTTTCTTTTTACTTTTGAGTTATAGAAGCTCAGATCCTTCATTCATTAAAATTGAATCAAAAGGTTGTTTTTTTACACCAAATCATTATAGTATAATAGCAAAATTATGTACCTGATAGAATTAGTTGGATTAGATCTCCCAAGAAATGCCTTAGGAAGCATTTTTTTTGCATAAGCAGTCATATAAACTGCATATAATTAAAACAAAATGAAAGAGCACTTTCTTTAAAAGACTCTGGATTATGCATTGATGCCAGCACATTTGTTCTGCATATGGTGCCTGAATATTAGAGCATATGCATTGTAGGGTAGGCATTTTGTTCATAGCTTATTTCTTTCACCTAGCTCAAGAGTCCACAAGTATCATGAAGAATTAATTTGTCTTTGGCTTAGTGTAGAGAAAATGCTAATGCAGCTGGAGGTTTGATCTGAATTACAACTCTGTAGCAGTAGTTTAGGGATCAAATTTAAATGTATTATGAGTCCCGGTGCCAGGGATAGTCATCTGTGACTAAGACAAGCAATGATGCATTGCTTTCCAAACCCTCAGTTTTTGTTAATTATCCACAAAATGCCAGGTCTTGATTTTGGAGTGGTAAGTGTGGAAAACAAAAGCAGTCCTTGATAGCTGACATGTAAAAAGAAGAAAAGTGCATTTCAAGCGCAGTAATGTATCGAAGGTGTCACTTTAAGAACCTGGACTGAAGCAAATTGGCAATGACAGCTCCTGATTTCTACTGATCTCACTTGAAAAACATTGAGAAAGGTGTCTCTGCAAAGAAGCTTCCTTATTGAATTATTCATGAAACGAACTTCATCATATGGAGCACCTGCTGAGAAGAGCTTGCATTGCATATTAACATATGTGCATCAAGCTTTCTTGTTAAGCCCTACTTCCATAATGCCATTTGCTGTGACAGTCATAATACTGCATGTTAGGGGCAATGACAAATAGAAGACTTACCTTGGCGAACATTTCACATTTTTAATTAGCTGTGAGAAAAGGTCACCTTGTAGAAATATGAACAGAGTGACATTCATTCTTTTAGTACACGTTTGTAATTCTACATTTTGTTTTTTCATCTCGTAGTCTACTCTTAAAATTTATAGAGCTTTATTACTAACTAAAGCAACTTATATAATAATGCTTTTATTTAGCATTATAATCAATTAATTTAAATGAGATTTTCTATTAAAATGTATCCA
Organism: Rhabdophis nuchalis; assembly: GCA_039707465.1. NCBI lineage: Eukaryota > Metazoa > Chordata > Lepidosauria > Squamata > Natricidae > Rhabdophis > Rhabdophis nuchalis. Next base: position 201,463,758 of record CM077644.1, on the reverse strand, counting down.
AAATGAGGGAATTATTTCTTTATCTCCCAGTTTTTAATTTTGTTCGTAGGATACATAGCTATAATTTATATTTGCTTTTGTTATTAACAAGTAATTCAGCCTGCCTTCCAATATATGGGGAATCTTATGTGATTTTAAACGTTCTATGTAATTAAGCAGTGTGGGCTGTGTGTCTGAAATCTATTGTTCTTTTTCTTTACAAAGCAAAGTCTTTGACTGTTTGAAAAGTATTAAATAAGAATTAAATATACCATATTTATATTTATACATAAAGATGGTATATTTAATTCTACTTTTAAACTTGTAAAGAAAAGGAACAATAGATAAATATACCATACCATAGAATTAAATATGGCATATGGTAAATATGGTATATTTCATGCCCTGTCTTACTTCTTTCAAACAAAATCATTGATCAGCAAAGGACTGTCTCTGATCATACCAGATGATACTGATTGAACCAAATTGCAAAAATTAATAATATTTCTGCTTTCTCAAATACGTATTCTGTAAGTCCTGGCTTTTTACATTAATTATGACATGCCTTGTTAAAAAAATGAGGGCTATGAGGGAAAAGTGAACTGAAGCAACTAAATTAGCACATGGATCCAAAGCCTGTCCTGGCAATATCTATACCTGTGATGGCGAACCTATGGCATATGTGCCTGAGGTGGCATGCAGAACCCTCTCTGTTGGCATGCATGCCGTTGCCCCAGGTCAGATCTCCATGGCGTTTCATGAGCTTCTGTTTCCCTGCAAATGACAAAACAGAAGCTCACGAAAGAAAAAGACCTTGCCTCTTGCTGTGCTGCCGGTGTTGGGGTGCCCCGCTTCTCGCCAGCCAGCTGGTCTCTGGGTCTCTGCTGCGCATGTCCAGACATATCCATGTCTGTACCTTTCAATTTGGGCATGCATGCACGTGCAGTTTGGGCACTCAGTATCTAAAAGGTTCACCATCACTGATCTAGGCAGTTGTTTGAGCTTTGCAAAAATGTGGCTGCTTTAATAATTTGGAAAGAGGTGCTTTGTATACTGCATGTTGTAATGTAGTGTTTTTGAAAGCATGGCGACAGTTATTTTGGCTGAGTTCCTGTTTTGCTGATTACTAATAAAAGTGCTTCCATTGATCACTAGGGAAAAGGGTGATTTAAAAAAAATATATATCATTTTTATACATGTTCAGAAAGCATAATGCAGGTATTTTAGGAAAGGGAACTTGTTTTCGAGCTCAACTATTACTCTTGTATTCAATATTATTGAATATTAATTATTTTATGTTAGCATACAGTTCCCTGGCTTGGTGTAACATATTAGCAAATTTATGTGGCACTTTTCTGAGTATTTAACTTCTATAATGAATGGCATAAAGATAATTAGTTGGATAATGTGAAATGTGTTAAATCTTTTTTTGAAATTAAGTAGTGAAAAACTTTCAGCAACAAGGTATTGGGCAAATAGGAAAGGCTCTTGAATGGGAAATCATTTTCTTATGGTATAATCTGAGGTGATCCTGTTAGATGTCCATTGTTCTTGATCTGTTGTTTGCTCAGACCAAAATCCCCAATAATAAAGTGAACTATTTTGAAATTATTTGAAAAGATTATTTTAAGAATCAGGAGATGTGAATAATTTAAAATATAGTGCAAAAAATGAGTCTTTCGGTAGTTACAGAAATATATTTCAGACAGCATTTTAATATTTATTCAATTTTTACCCAATGTTTATATTCTATCTATCCAATATCTGCAAAATACCAACATTTCAAACCTGATAAAGAATTTCCATTAGAAGAGGAAGTTATATTTGCTTATTTCCCACTTGCCTGGCAGTTCATTGTACTTTACTATTTTCACGAAAGGCTGAGGAATCTTTTAGAACGAAATGAAAATACTTTTTGGATTAGAGGACAGAAAAAATAGACAAAAATTGTCATCTCTCCATTTCTGTCAACGGGAATAGCCTTTCTCCAGATATAGTCTCTATTACTATTTCCTGTCTCCTGCACAAAGAAATGGATGACTTAGGTATCTTTAACGAAAGCTCCAGAATAACATTTTTCTAGATCAAATCTGGATTCAGTTAGAATTGATCAGTGCCTCATTTTTAAATGTGCATGGACTGAGGTATGTATTTGTGTGTGTGATTTACTTTCCTTTTGTAGCAGGTACATTCTACTGTCCTTTCTGTATTTGTCTATATACAATATGCACATGTATTGATGATTTTTTCTCTATATTGAAATACACATGTTTTCCATTGGCAGTTTTCTATATACAATGAACACTATCAATAGTAGGCAGCATAATTATGATTAACGGAGTGGAACATCAGTGATTAAAATGATTTTTTTCAAAACTGCATAAACATTAGAAAGCTCATTCACATTGTGGTGTTCAAGAAAGAAAAATGCACAGGCAGCACTCCCCCTCGCCCCCAATTATTTCTTATTTTAAATAGATATTTTTTGTCTATATCTTCAGAATGGATGCTAGTTGATTTCTTTAGAATATAATAACAGAGTTGGAAGGGACCTTTTAGGTCTTCTAGTCTAACCCCCTGCCTAGGCAGGAAACCCTACACCACTTCAGACAAATGGTTACTCAACATCTTCTTAAAGACTTCCAGTGTTGGAGCATTCACAACTTCTGGAGGCAAGTTGTTCCACTGATTAATTGTTCTAACTGTCAGGAAGTTTCTCCTCAATTCTAAGTTGCTTCTCTCCTTGATCAGTTTCCATCCATTACTTGGCCTGCCTTCTGGTGCTTTGGAGAATAGTTTGACTCCCTCTTCTTTGTGGCACCTCTGAGATATTAGAACACTGCTATAATGTCTCTCCTAGTCCTTCTTTTCATTAAACTAGACATACCCAGTTCCTGCAACCGTTCTTCATATGTTTTAGCCTTCAGTCCCTTAATAATCTTTGTTACTCTTCTCTGCACTCTTTCTAGAGTCTCCACATCTTTTACATCTTTGTTTTTGGTTTAGCAGCACTTTCCTTACACTTCTATGCCTTTGTCTCGAACTTCGGTAAAAACGTAATCTCTTTATGTTGATTACTTGAAATGAGCTCTTATAGTGTCTTTTTCATTTTCACTTGATGAAAACATGCTGTTCAGTACATTGCAAGTAACAGCTGGCTAAAAGTTTAAACAGAAAAAGAACATAAGATTCTGTGGTAGGTAAAAGATAAACATTCTCATGTTTATACTTTTCTAATACTCTGTTTAGAAGTTTGCAATTTTTAATCTCTCCCTCCCTTTTACTATCCTTGCTCTAAGCCGTTCTTTTGGAAAAACAATCAGCCCTATTTGGAGGGTGGCTTTGATCTCTGTTTTCTTATTTATTTTAAGAAGCTAGAAGTCTGGCAATTTGTTGTGTTTTTGACTTTGTCAGATCATGCCCCCTCAACACATGTTCTCCACAGATGGCTTGGGGAGGGGGGAGAGAAGCGGGAGGCACAGCAAAAGGCCTGAGGTTTCACATTACACCAAGTTCCCAAGATACATTTTTAAAAAATATATAAATGTCAGTGTGTTTGCTGTTGTGCTGGCAGGTGCTCAGTAAGACAAGTGGCCTTTCACCCAGCATAATTAACTTGTTTTTATTTCCTCAGATGTTTATCATATTTGTCTTTCTTGTTTTGTTTTCGTAGAGTGCTCTTGAAGGAAAACTGAGCAAGTTGTGGAGACACCTGATTGCCATGAGGCAAAATCTGAGTTTCTTGCTTGCCCCGGGACAAATGTCTTCTGAAACAGCTCATCAGGTTCTACCAACTGTTGTTTATGCTCGGCTGATAAATCAAGTAGTTCAGTGTCATCAGGCTGTGGAGGAATGTTGTAGTGACTTGCTCACTTTGACACTTCTGGTACCTTCAGCTCCTTGGGTGAGTGTAAGATGTAGTATATTGAAAAGTGGCACTTTAAGTACTACTCCAAATATTGCTAAAATATTCAAAAATCTTTCGGAATCTGGCTTTAGTCTTATTAAAGACTAAATAACACTAATTAGTGTTATTTAGTCTTATTAAAGACTAAATAACACTAATTAGTGTTATTTGACTGAGGCAAAATATATCATTTTCTCAGAGACAGAGAGAAAATGTGACATAAATTGCTTACTCGTTATTAGATAAAATGCTGTGTGTCATAGATACTTAGCATGATTTAATAATCATGATTTAGTAATGTTTGTGTAACATGACATCATTGCAAATTATGATGCATGCAATGTCATTTGCTACTCTTGGGATCCCTTGCCCCCCTTCATAGTCTTTTTTGCCTTCCTTTCCTTCTCTCAAATGTAGCATTCCATACCAAATTTCTTTTTAAGCGTGAAATAGAATTTCAGAGTTTGCTACTCAGGCTCTTCTCTTATGTTATATGAGCAAGCTCTAAGCAATGGCACAATATTTTCTTTCCGTATTAGAGGTGAAAGATTGGGTAACACTGGAGCATGGAGGAAGTCTGGTGTAACTTCTCTGGTTTTCCCAGTCTTGCAGGGAGGAAATGGGTTAGATTCTGGCTCCATGTAATGGACTGATTTGATATCAAGGATAAAAGTGGACTCTAAAAGAACTTTAAAAATGGGCTCATCTTTTAGAGATGTAGTCCTTTGTAAGGACTTTGAAAGACAATTAAATAATATCTTGAAAAAAAACCATTACATTTGAAATGCTTTGGACTATAGGTAATATGCTGATAAAGTACTTTGAAAATAATTTATTTCCCTTTTTCATTTGAGAACAATGTGCTCCTCTCTCCATTTTTTATATCAAAACATATATGGGTATTCATTTATTTCATTTGTGCCACTGACGTATCATCCACCTCAGTAATTTCTTCTAGATCTTGTTCTCTGGTTTTTGTTTTGAAATCTGAGGACATACTGGTTTTATGCCCCCAATAAATAATTTTTAACTGAATATGTATCAATATCTTCAGATTTTCAGTACATTGGAAGCTTGATGGAATACAAATAAGCATTATTTCCTGAGTAGTGGCGTGCTATAAAACATATTTTCTGATGTTATTAAGCAGTATTTCAAAGAAAATGAATAAATTTGAATAAATAAAATCCCACTGTTCTGGCAACATTTTTGGAAACAGATTTTCTAACATAGTGCAAGTTTTGCAATGGTCTTGACATTTTCAGACACCATACACTTATAGACTGTTAAAGCATGTGCAGCATCTGCTCCTCTAGAAAAAAAATGGACTATTAGTAAGAGGAGTAAGTTGAGTTTTTCTGCAAGATGCAATTTTAATGTTTTATCTTAATGTACAAAAAATATAAATAAATACCTCAGTGTAGTAGAGTCTCCCAAAAAAGGTTAGAAAACTTTCAAAATGTGTAGCAAGGTTCCCTTAGATTCTTATAGAATTGAGATAATTAGTGTGTTATGAAATAATTTGCTTTTCTTTCAAGACAGTAGAATTTAACTCTTTATGCAGATTAAAAGCTTCAACTAGAGATAGGCAACTTAGATGTCTCTGAAATTAATAGCGTTTAGTAACCTACTTTGAAATATTCCTAATTATTTTCATTTATTCTTTGAGTTTTTAGTAGATTTGTGAAAATTTTAGAGCTAGACTTTAATTGAAAAATGTTGCTAAGGTAGAATTAAAATGGCTCACTTTTTATTTCATCTGTTTTTATTAGATAATAAGGGATAAAAGCCAACCGTTGTTAATTTTGGGATTCAGCTCTATTGAATATAATGAGATTTAATTCTTAAATAGTATTAGTTAAGATTGTATTGCACTATTTTCTTTAAGAAATAAAATCTTTTGTTATAAAAATAACTACATATATAAACAGATAAGAATTGTAATATTGAAAAGCTTATTATATTCCAGAAATGATACTAAATTAACTTTTGCAAGACTCTAACTCTATATATTTCTTTCATTTATTACTGACTCCCTTATGTTATTAGGTTTTTTTTCCACAAATCCAAGAGTGACCCCAATATATATAGCTAAAATAAATTATCTGCAAAACAAGAATGTCAATAAGTAAAATTTCAAGATATTCAGAAACGTATCACATAAAAAATTAATTTCCCTCAATTTTGGGGGAAGACAACTGTGAATATGCTTCTTCTTCAAGTCTGAAAGAATTTCAATATATTGTCAATTTATTTCATTGAATATCTTATTTCTGGTCTATTTCTGTAAGGGAAAGATCAAAATCAGGGTGAATTTTTAATGCCAGAGTTGAAAGTGATTTTTGCTCTTTTTCTTACACAAGAAATTTAACATAATTTCTTATGATTAAATGATTTTGAAAAGAAGTGCAAATAAACATATTGGTTCCATCCCTCCTCTTGTAATAAAAGTTACAAGGTAATTCCCCCTATATGTCTCCATCCCTATGATGAGATCAGTTTTTGGTACCATAGGTTTATTTGGATTCTAAAATGCTATTTTCTTGGAAGAAACATTGAACATCTCATCTGTTTTAAATCACAATCCATGTTATATATTTTCCCAAGCTGAATACCAAACAGACAATAACATGCATCTAGAATACTGTAGAAAAGTAGCTGTAAAGGAGAGAAGAATGTATTTGAAATATGTCATAGCTATTTGGAGAAGATGCAAATGCCTTCAGACAAAAATGCCCTTTAGACGTGAATGAGTAAGGACTTGTTTATCCTGGGTCTCAGGCTAGTATAATGCTGAAAGAACCATCTCAATGTTCAGAATTTTTTTAAAAAAAATCAATGGGTTATAATTTTAATGTTTTAAATTCTTGTACAGGGTAATTTAATTCGTTTTTAACTTTGTATGTCTTGTATGTTTTTAGATAGTTTTTTAATTTTCCTGTACACCGCCCCGAGTCCCTTCGGGGAGAGGGGGGCGGTTTATAAATGTAATAAATTAAAATTATTATTATTAATAATAGTCTCAGTTCTGGGAGTAATATGTGAAGGTGTGAGCTGAGAACTAATCAGATGAATCCAGAAATGAAGAGATTAATATACAGTTTTGTGTTTTGTGACATTTTGTTATCTACATGTATGAAAAAGAAGAACAGGAATCTAAACTGCATGCAGTTACTTGTTTTTATAAATTAATGTCTTGAAAGATATTGGGACACTTCAAAATATTGCTGTAAATTCAAGAAATTTATATGTTTCATGTTAAAATTCTAAATATTAGAATCAGGTTTTGGGGAATGATTAAGTAAAAGCCTTTCTTATAAACAATAATGCCAAAGTTGAGATAAAAGGATCATTTATTGATTACTTTTCAGTCTTGATTTCCACTCATCTAAATTTGTAAGCAATGTACTGCTAAAGAGCCATATCAATAGCACATATACTTATATACTGCTTTATAGTACTTTACAGTACTCTCTGAGCATTTTACAATATCAACATATTGCTCCCAACAATCTGAGTCCTCATTTTACAGACCTCGGAAGGATGGAAGGCTGAGTTAATCTTGAGCTGGTCAAGATTGAAATCCTGCCTATGGGCAGATTTAGCATGAATACTAATAATAATAATAATTAATAATAATTTAATAATAATAATAATTTTAATACTTATAAACCGCACCCTCTCCCCACAGGGACTCGGGGCGGTGCACAGGGAAGATAAAAACAATAACTATATACAACAATTCATATTAAAAATAAATTAAACAATACCTGCGCTAAAATACCCATTAAAACTAACTACACTAAAAATCCCCAATAAACCCAAAAACAGAGGAGTAACTATCCCAGGCCGGCAAGGCAGAAGAAGTGTGTTTTTAGTTTAAGACGGAAGGAGCGGAGGTCCGTGGTGGTCCTAATGTACTGCATTTTAACCATTGCATCACCACGGCTCCTAATTATTTTTCTGTTCTGAAAAGTTACTGCTGCCCATGATTTATAACTCCTATACAAACAGATGAGAAAGGAAATCTTAGAATGAAAAAAACCCTAATAATATATCTTATAACAAGATAATATCATGCAAGTCCTTCCCCAAAATTGTCTGGGAAATCACCAACTGTATACAATCTATTGTATGAATGGGAAAGGTTGGTTCTTTTCTTCTCATAAGGCAGACATACCATTATATGGACCAACACCCATTATTCTCCACTTTTATTCATTGGATTCTCCATTAAATGTACCATTTAGCTAAATTATATCATAAAATGACTTGATTTGCATCTACTCAGATACATAGGTTGAGGAATGTTGCTGTTGGTGCTTAGTGTTATCAACTATCCTTCCTGCGTTTTGGAACATCTTGGCCCCCCCAAACACCCCCTCCCCCGAGTGAGGTCAGCTCCAACCTCCTGCCTTCCACAAGAGCTTAAAGACCTGGTTCTCAGTTGGCTTGGGACTCAAATGAGGGGCTTCACATTGGGTGCGGTTTGTACATTAATAATAGATCCCAAGTTCCCTCTCCCTCCATGCTCATCCTACTCCCTCCCTCTCCCTCTTTTAGTTAGGGTTGAGTATTTGTATTTTTATATTTTATTTGTATTGTGTAAGGGTTTTCCATGGTTTTATCTTTTAACGTTGTAAACTACCCAGAGTTACTCTGTGATGAGATGAGCAACCAATAAATTTAATAAATAATAATAAATATAATTTTTTCTTCAGATGCTATTTCTGGTGGTGTGTGGATTGCTATCATAAATATAAGCTGCCTGCAAAACACCTGCGTTGCACAGAATTTCTTTATAAATATGAGTTAAGAGTTCTATCAAGGAACCCCTTTTAATCATGAGTTCTAAATAGCTAATGGGCTAGTCACATGCAATGAGTATCCAACAAACCTCCTTCCATCATTTGCTACAATATAGTTAGATGTACCTATTACTATGGTTAAATTTTCTCCCATTCTTAATGCTACAATTCAGTTAAAGGCTCCTTATGATTAAAAAGAGGCATGTGTATGCATATGGTTATTTGTAAAACTGTTTTTTGTATACTGCAATGATTTTGTAGTAATAAGGTTTCTAACATATACAGAATAATACAAATTAAGAAAAGGAAAAGGACACAAGCTTATTATTGGTTTTTCAGGAATAAACATTTGCTGCAGTTGAATTTGTATAGCCATTGTTATTCTGCAATATATTATAATCTTATATTTTTAGTATTATTTTTATCAGTACTAAATATACTAACTTATTTTAACAAAATCCTTGTTGAGCCAGGATTTTGAAAACAGTTTCCCTTGAAGTTAGCTGATTTGGCAAAAATGTAGTAATTAATAAATAATTAAAATAGATGTAGAGCTAATTATCTCTAATTTGGCTTTTGAATATAACAAGAACCCTATATGAGCACACAAGCACCTAAATTCTCTAGAGGGTTGTGGACAGTTATTTATGGTGTTAGTAAGCAAGGACATTTAGTGCCTCAGGTTAGTGAGAGATTGGTAAGTGGGTGACTGTGATGAATTATTTAAGAGTCTTTTATGTTTTCCTCCCATGGAGATGAAGGGGGGGAAAGCCTTGATGAAGTCTCATGAATAAACCTACATTCTCTAGAGTATCAGAATCAAAGGCAAAGGAATCAGGAATTGACATTTGATGCTTTCTGGTCCTGAGTTGATGTAGCAATATAACAAGATTCATTGGATTCTTCATTAAATGTACCATTTTAGCTAAATTATATCATAAAATGACTTGATTTGCATCTACTCAGATACATAATCAAGTATTTATAAAACAATTTGTTATTGCTCTGGTACTAGAATGTACCAGATGTTAAATTTTGTTTCTTATGTACAGATTTCTTAGATGCAAATCAAGGAATAGTCAGAAATATGGAAATAGGAAATATAATCTGCATGTAAGGAGCCATTTTCAATACTGTCAATTCTTTTGGAACAGAAAAAATAGGACCCCAAATTCTTTCATCTTGTGTTGTACAGACCGAGCCAATTTCTCTTTAGTGTTCTTTCTGGTATGCTTTGGATGCTTTAATCTTTTTTTCATTACTCCTAGGGTTAATTATAAAATTGGTTGGAAATTCTTCTGTAGCTGGGAATTAGATCATGAAATCTGTGGTAGGAATATAGTGTCTAGCCAAAACCACAGGAGTATTTGTAGTACAATCTCAGCAGAGCCACTAGACCTGCCATTTAGAAGTGGTAGAATTTCATAAATATTTAGAAAGGGTGTATAAATGTCACCATCCTCTTTATGTATCTCTGAAACATAATAATAGTTATGAAGACTTAGCTTAAGTTTCAGTAACTCTGACTATTCTAGATTTTAATTTAATTCATTTTGGTTTCTAAAAATAATTGAAGTAGAGTTTTCAAGGATATTTCAAACTTAAAAGAGTAAAAGTTATTTTGGAATTCAATTCAGACTATATGTAATATAAACATTGTTGTGGAAAGAAAACAGCTGTATTCAGTGGGCATTTTGCATTAGCTGAAAATATTTTTATTCACTGAGTTTTGTAATCATAGTCATCTATATTCACACATGTATTGACACATCTCCTATTTCATTATTTTCCTTTGTCTACAAAAAGGATGGTGACCTCCCAGAGTCAGACATAGTATAGAGGGCTACTGTAGATGAAAGAAAAATTATACACAAATACTTTCAAGAATGGCAAATCCACAGTTGTTGCTAAGACATGGATTTCTAACATGTTGTCAGTGGATGCTCTTAGGAACTGCACCCTTAATACAGCGATTGGAAATTGAATATGGCCATCAATATCAGTAGATTCTTCCAGCTACAATTTTGTTTCCTATAATAGAGAAAATTGTTTTTTAAGAGCCAGAAAGTAATATATGCAATCTTTAAAACAGTATTTCAGTTTCAAGAGAATTATATAAATGTTGTATAAAATATTTTTATTAATAACCCTACACTTTGGAAGTGTATGGCCCTTATGTGGATATGTTGTAAGCTGCCCAGAGTTACTGTGTTGTAATATGGGTGGCTAATAAATTTTACAAGTAGTAATGACTATATTATAAGGTTTTTTTGTTACTAACATCTTTATTCATAAATAGGATAGAAAGGGTATTTTATCCAAATATATCCAAATATAAGGCAATTATCAAAATATGTTAAAAAATTTAAACAGGATAGATATTATAATATAATATAATCAACTATTACAGGGCATAAACACCAGCATCGGAAAGAATCCAACATAAACAAAATATTGAAATTAAGGTTTTTCTTAATAAATGAATATAAATCTGGCCAATTCCTGAATGTAATTACTTCAGTTTAAAAAAATGGATGAATCTTAAATTCATTGAATATACTTACGTTTGTATAAATCTAATCTCACTGGATTTTATATCATCTCTAATCTGATAAGTACGGTATCTAAATCATTGATAAAAATGTAGAAAACTATCAGGACCAAAATCTGTGACATTCCTTTTCAGTAACTCGTTCCACTTTCTCATGGAGAAACTAAATGAGAAACTATTAATCAGCATTCTTTAAATACTTTTTAAACTACTATGGACCCACCTAATAACATGTGTTACCCAGTCCATATTTAACTAATTTACTACTCAGAATAATAAGGGGCTTTGCCAGAACAAAGTATATTATATGCACCACATTCCTATGATTTGCTCAGGAAATTATCCTAACAAAATTAAAATTAGATTAGCATGACAAATCTAACACAAATCTGCACAAATCCTTTTAGATTTCTAGCAAATATTGCATTTTTTCAAGGTTTTTTTTTAAAATGAGTTCTTTGTTGTTTCTGAATTCTTCTTTTCTCCTTTTTGAAAACAGGAATATTTGCCCTCCTCTAGACCAGTGTTTCCCAACCTTGGCCACTTGAAGACGTCTGGACTTCAATTCCCAGCATTCCCCAGCCAGCGAATGCTGGCTGGGGAATTCTAGGAGTTTAAGTCCAAACATGTTCAAATGGCCAAGGTTGGGAAACACTGCGTCTAGACATCTGGTACTAAATCATTTTCCAAAAGTATTCAAAAATAATGAAGAGAGGTTCAGCCATGCTATCAAGGAAATTCCTTCAGTATCCTAGGTTGTAATTCATCTGGTTCTAAAATTTGTAGTTACCAAAAGTCAGTATAGGTGTTTCTAACGGTGTCTCTTTCAAATTCAAACTGTCATCCTTTTTCAGCCAATACCATCTGCAGGAACTTGCCTGTTTCATGGGAATGATGAAAGCAAAGTTACACTGCAAGGTCAGCCCCTTTTGGGTGAACATGGAAGGTCACAACACATAACATATAGAGAGGGAGTGGGGCTTGGATGGCGATGCTATGCTATCATCCTGATTCCCCCCTCCCATCTTACCCAAATGCAGCTGTGTGCAATTTACTTCTCACAATTGACCAGGTTAATGCATTCATGCTTGTTAAGAGTTGAATTGCTCTGCCTTTTCTTTGCCTTTAGGCAATTTTTTGGTTATTTTTATTCAGTAGCTGTATATGGTTCCTTTTTTCTCCTTATCTTGAATGTAGCTGTAAGATATATATACTATATATTTTGGTTACACTTCATTAACTTTAGCTTGGTTTGATCTACAAAAGTGTGCTATAATATCTACAAATGTGTGTTACTTGCCTGTATGATAACTACTTAATCTCTATTCTTCATTGGTGTACCCACAAACACACACACACACACACACAAACACATACTGATTTACAGATCCTTATAAAGGTCCTTGTGCAGATATATTGTCTTTTGCATTTCTTTCATCTCGGGGATTATTTTATACTGCTTTTAATTCCCTCTTTATTAGGAAATTTCACCCTTTTGAGCCATCACTAAGTGCATTAAAATTTGTTTCTTGAAATTATTCATGTTTCAAACTTTGTCTTTTTTTAACCTAATTTACATAAATTGGTATGTAAGCCAGTTAAAGTTGGTTTCAGCTGGACCTGTATATAACTGCTGTAATTAAATCAGTATGTATTTTATATTTGTCTTGATTTTTAAAAAAATCATTACATGAACACTTTTTCTATTTGTTAGGAACCGTTCAGGAATAGTTGATTCCCTATTGTATTCCTTATGGCATAAAGTTGTCCTATCCAGTTAAAAATGCCAAAGAAAATGAAAGACCACTTTGAGTAAGAAAAAAATTCAATGGTTTCTGCTTTATTAATTTAAACTAGAGTCCTCATTGGAAAGATGCACAAGATTAGATTGTGTAGTAATAGAGAATTGGAAATAAAGATAAACAATAAAACTAGAATGGCTATAAACATAAAATCCAAAATTGTTAGAAGAAGCAGATACCCAAGGTTTAAGATATGGAAATAAAAGAAAGTTGCTAAACTTACAGAATACAGGATATTACATGGCTTCGTTTTCTAATGTGAATGCTGTTTTCTTTAGTCTGTAGATGGCAGTAATTTGCTACAATAATGGTACACTAAGGCTTTCAGATTTAACCAGTGATTTTAATGCCTTGATAAAACATATACATTAAATGTGGTTGTAGGAACCATTGTGATTAGAGTTCAATATAATTCAGTAGGTTGGCTTGCATATAGAAAGCCTAGGTTTTTGTTAATATATTGTATTTTTGGCAGCAAGTAGTTATTTATCAAGCCCTCCCTAAGCTTTGTCTTTTAAAAATAATGTTAATACTGACTTTTGTAAAGTAAAATATTTTAATGGGCTCTGAATGTTAAAGTTTGGTTTATGGGAGAAGGCTTGGTTTATGGGAGAACTGAGCCTCCTAACTCCTTAAACAATGTTGTAGTATGGTGAATTCTTAGTGTTGATTCACAGAAATGTTTTCTTATGTGTTATTTATTGTAGTGAAGAGAAATATGTATGTATGTATGTATATATATATATGTTTGTTAGTTTTATGAGCTGATCAATAAATCAATCAAGGAGACTAGTAGATTTATTTATTGATCAGTTCATAAAACTAACACACATATTTAAAAAAATCACACAACAGAACTCATGGCTTTCTGTCTAGATGGTCTCTGGTGATGAGCCGAAAAGCAGAAAAGGAAACAGTATGTCTCCCCCCCCTTAATTGGGGCCCTAACAGGGTGTTGTGGAACAATGATAGATATATATGTTTTCGTAGATTTTCAAGGGTGTAAGTATGCTGGTCTTGTTGTATTCGGGTGTTTTCCCGTGTAAAAATAAGATTGTCTTTGCAACGTTTCGGCAAGATCTCACTTGCCATCTTCAGGCAGCCTGAAGATGGCAAGTGAGATCTTGCCAAAACGTTGCAAAGACAATCTCATTCTTACATGGGAAAACACCCGAATACAACAAGACCAGCATGTATGTATGTATGTATGTATGTATGTATGTATGTATGTATGTATGTATGTATGTATATAATTTATTTTAATTTTAAATTATATTGCTAAACTGTAGTTATTGGCATCATATATATCTATTTTTTATAGTATAAGACACCTTTTTTCCTCAAAAAAGAGGCTGAAAGTCTGGGTGCATCTTATACATTGAATACAAGGTATATAATACTTATTCAAGAATTGATTATATTTTTGTTTCTAAAGATTTGTTGAATAATGTAGATAAAGTAGATGTGGGAATTTTTAAGGATTCTGACCATGCAGAAGTTACGATGGAAATAGATTTTAACTTTGAGAAAAAGGAAAGAGGTTGGAGATATGATGAAAAATTGTATAAAAAGGAAGAGGATAAAATATGGATATTCAAAAAATGGGAAGAAAGTTGGGGATTGAATGATAATGGAGAGGTCAAATTTGAAATTGTTTGGGATACGATGAAAGCAATATTTAGGGGAGAAAGTATTAAATTGTCAAGTAGAAAATATAGGGAATATAAAACTAAAATAGAACAGGATACAAGACAAATTAAGATATTGGAGAACCAATTCTCACTTACGAAAGATAAAAAATGTTTGGAGGAATTGAACTTATTAAAAACTAAATTGATAGAAGAAGATATTGAATTAGTTAAAAAAAATTTAAGATATTTAAATAGGGATTTTTTTGAATTTAGTAATAAAAATTCTAGGTTATTGGCAAAGATGGCGAAAAATAAAACTCAAAAGAGAGAAATTGGTTCTCTGATAGATGAAAAAGGTACAAGGTGCTATAAGAGATTGGAGAAATGCGAAATAGCTAGGAATTTTTTTCAAAAATTATATTTAAAGAAACCAATCGATTTAGAAAAATTGAAGAATCATCTTGGAAAATATGCTATAAAAATAGATCCAACATATAAAGATTTGATGGAAAAAGATATAACACAGGAGGAGATCAACGAAATAATACAAGAGTTAAAACTAGGGAAGACCCCAGGAGAAGATGGATTACCTGCTGAATTCTATAAAGAATTTAAAGAACTAATAACACCAAGACTGCAAAAATTATTTAATGGAATTTTACATGGTGGAGAAGTCCCGATGTCATGGAATAAGACAGTAATATCTATAATTCCTAAACCTGATAAAGATCTTGAGAGGATCGAGTCCTACCGACCCATTTCTTTAATCAACCAGGATGCAAAAATATTTACAGCTATTATAAGTAATAGATTAAATAGTTTTATAGATAAATATATAAGTTATAATCAAGTAGGTTTTGTTAAAGGTAGATATATGAGTGATATAATTAGAAGAGTATTGAACATTATAGACGTTGCTGAAAATAATGGTGATGAAATAGGTATAATATCGTTAGATATTTTCAAAGCCTTTGATTCTGTACAATGGGATACTATTAAGGTAATTATTGAGGCATTAGGCTTTGGTAATAAATTTATACATGTTATTTCAAAATTGTATCAAAAAAGTAGTGCAAAAGTAAAGGTGAATGGAACAATGACGGGAGAGATTAAATTGGAAGCAGGTACGAGACAGGGATGTCCCTTGTCCCCAACATTATTCTTGTTAGTTATGGAGGTTTTGATTAAATTGATAGAAGAAGATGAAGGATTGGAAGGGTACAAGGGATATAAGATAAATTTGTATGCGGATGATACCTTGATTATTTTGAAAGATATAGAGAAAGATTTAAAGAGGATAAATAAACATTTGATAGAATTTGAAGAAATGACAGGTTTAAAGGTAAATTGGTCAAAATCTGAACTACTAATGAATAAAGATGGTAAGGAGTGGGAAAATATGCAAGAACAATTTGGGATAAGAGTTAAGAATACATTGAAATATTTGGGGATAACACTTTCACTTAAAGTTAGAGAATTGAAAAAAATTAATTATGAGGTGATGTTGAAGGAAGTAGAGAGAAAGATAGATAAGTATAAAGAGATAAAGCTGTCTTGGTTTGGTAGAATTGCAATGTGTAAAATGATGTTGTTACCAAAGTTCAATTTTTTGTTTGAGATGCTACCATTAAATTTGATAGAGAAAGATATAGAAGAATATCAGAAGAAATTGGATAAATTTTGTAATGGTGGGAAAAAACCAAGAATAATGAAGAAAATGTGGTATCAAAATCAAAAAGAGGGTGGATTGGGAATTCCCAATCTACTTAATTACTATCGGGCGTATAATATTCGAACCGTGATAAAAATACTCAAAGGTGGAGATGGTCATTGGGGCGATCTGGAGCTAAAAGATATTAAGAGATTTGGGTCTATATGGTTTCTAGATAGAGCAAAAACAAAGGCAATTAATAGTTATTGGTTAAAGGGGCTGAGCAAAATTTGGAATAAATTTGTTAAAAAATTGATCCCGGATATAGCTTTCCTGGGGAAGACAACTGAAAGTTGGCCGATTAAAACTAATATAAGTCGGGATAAAGTAATTGAGGATGAAAATATAGGAAATATAGTAAATTGGTTAAGAGCTCTAGGAATTGAGAGTAGGAAAAAAAAAGTAATCCAAAGATTGGAGTTGAATTGGTTCGAAAAAATACAGGTAGAAAAATGGACTATGAAAGTAAAGGGAATATGTAAAATAGATAGAAATAAAACTAAATTTGAAAGTTTAGTATCTCAAATTATTAAAGATGAAATTGGGTTAAAAGGACTCGTTAGTAAGATATATAAGATTATAAATTTTGATGGAAATCCACAAATGGTAATGAAAAGGAACTGGGAGGAAGACCTTAAGATTAAAATATTGGATTTGGATTGGAATGAGAACTGGAAGAGTCGAATCATGAGGACTTTGTCTATAAGGATTAAAGAGCATAATTTTAAGGTTGTTTGGAAATGGTATTGGACCCCATTAAGATTATCATTGATAGATAAAAAAATGAGCGATAAATGTTGGAGATGTAATATGGAAGTGGGAACTTATGAACATATGTGGTATAAATGTGTGAAAATTAAAAAGTTTTGGCAGCAATTAGAAAAAATGATGGGTGAAATGATGAAAAGAATAATAATATTGAGATCAGAAAATATATTGTTATTGATAATTAATGAACCTGAGTTAACAAAACATGAGAAAGAATTGATTAGAATTATGATTATAATGGGTAGGATTGTAATAGCAAGATATTGGAAAATAGAGGTAAATATTAAAATAGAAGAATGGTTCTGTGAAATGTGGAAATTAGCCTTAAATGATAAAATGACGTGTGATATTAAATTCAGAGAGGGGGTTTATAAAAAAGATATTTTTTAGAAGACTTGGAAGCCATTTGTGGACTATGCACTTGGAACTTTGGATGCCTTGACGCCTGTACCTAGAGAACGTGGATTTTGGAGATCTTAAAGATAACAGAAGACACTTGAAACCAACTCTTCCTTTTGTTTTGTACAGCACTGGGTGAAATATTGTAAAATATTATAAAAATTTCAATTAAAAAAAAAAAAGTCAAAAAAAATATACATTGAATACAGCATTTTTTGCCTCCCGAAGCCCCGCTCCTTTCACCAAAATGGCCATGCATACCCTTATGGAAGCTTTCAGAGAGCTCCTGTGGGCTGGGGAGGGCAGAAATGATTAAAAAATGGGCTGTTTTTTGCCCCCCAGCCACCAGCAGCACTCTATAAACCTCCGTAAGGCTATGCATGCATTTTTTTTGACAAATGGGCCCTTTTTTGCTCGTTTTTGCCCGCCCCACAGGAGCACTCTGCAAGCCCCCCCCCCAAAGCTATTCATGCCTTCTTTTAAAAAAAAGTGGGCCCGTTTCATGAAAAACGTGCTATTTTTGGGAAGTTTGCAGAGTGCAAAAACTTCCCCCTCCCTTTTGGAAAGCTCTTTAACTGATTGATGAGAATTAGATTGATCAAGTGCTGTGCCAGCAGAAATAAAGTCTTAGGTGTTGCAGATTGTCAGTGATTTCCTTCTCCAGCACATGGATAAATACATCTGGAAACATCTAGCTACCTACCTACTCTCTTTCTCTCCCTATCTACCTAGTGTATTTCTCTCTCTTTCTCTCTCTCTCTTTCCTTCTCTCTCCCCCTTCCTCCTTCCCTCCCTGCTTCCCTCCCTCCCTGCCTCCCTACTGTATTTCTCTCTATCTCTTTCTATTTCTCTCTCTTTATCCCTCTCCCTTCCTCCCTACACACTCTCTCTCCCTACCTACCTACTGTATTTCTCTCTCTTTCTCTCCCTCTTTATCCCTCTATCTACCTTCCTACTTTTTAAAAAAATTTGCGTCTTCAAAACCTTGGTGTGTCTTATACTCCGGTGCGTCTTATACTCTGAAAAATACAGGTACTCGCTGACAAACCCAACTATGGATAAGCTGACCCTCGAGTGTTTAACCAAAATACCATGGAACATACCACTCCTTATACAGTACAATATATTTGTATAACTTGTGCAAAAGCTGAATTTAATTCTCAACTCATTCATGAGTATATATGATATTTCTTGATGTTAGTAGTAGCATCCCTGCAGTTCCATGTTCAGAACCTGGGCACCTGGCAACCTGATTCCTATTATAGCAGGGATGTCAAACTCGATTTCATTGAGGGCTGCATCAGCATTGTGTTTGACCTTGGGAAGTGGGGTGGGGTGGCCAGCTATACATCACTTGTGTCAGGGGTGCCTGTGGTAGCCCGAGAGCTCTGCCAGGGAAAATGGGCTGTTTCCAGGATGTCTCTGCAGGTCAGATCTGTCGGTCGAATCTGGCCCCTGGGCCTTGAGTTTGACACCCCTGTATTACAACATCCATTTCTTGAGGTTAGCAACATGTCAGAAATGACCTGGCAAAATACTTGGTATTGCTATGAGGAGCTATGGTAACTATATGGTGTGAATGTGTTGTGTGGTGTATGAGAGGGAGGTAAGTAAGTGAGGGGTAGCGTGTGTCAACCTGGGAGGGAAGCAAGAGGCATGAGGGTAGTAAAGGAGGAGAAAGAATAGGCATAAACACCGATATTGAGTCAGGTACAAGTAAATATCATAGGGATTTGATGGTGGACTGTACTTGGGTCCTCACTATTTGAGAGTGCTCATAACATCCAGCCCTCATGAAATTCACCTTTTTTACTAGGTTACCAGATCATCAACATCTGTCTTGGCATTAAAACTAAAACCTAGATAGGTCCAGAATGAGGAGTTCCCGTCTCACAAAAGTGCCTGCCCAGATTTCAGGGTTGATGTTAGCCTAAGTCCTGAGCAGAGGGAGTTGGGTGACTATTATCATTTATGAGGTTTTAAGAAATTTTAAACTTCTGCACTACATAACTGAATGTAAGACGTTTTGGTTGAATTTGGGCTCTAGTAAACAGTTGGGACTTGTCCTGTTGTACTGCCCTTCCTGCTGCCCAGTATCATCTCTGCCCTTCCTCTTAGATACTATTGCCTGCTGGACTCTGCTAGGCTCTGGACCCAGGGTTGTTAGTTTTCAGGAATTTCAACTTGCTGCTACACAGAGTTGAGTCCTGGGGAAGTCAGGACTTCACAACCACCATGGAGCTAAAAGACTGATTGTACTAGTGGTTGGACTTTAGGTCTGATTTTTTTTTGTCTCAGACCAGTTGCAGTGTGATCTGGAGCAGAGGATTTACCATCTGTCTGTTGCCATGGTTTGATAACTTTTTGATTGTCTTTTGACTTTTGTTATGCAGGGAGATAGGGGCTATTAGATTGACCACCCAATGCGACTTATGGACCCTGCTGGGTTCCAGAAGGATCTTAAGGTTATTCTTGAGAATCTTTATCATAATTTGGAATGAGTAGATGGTAAAAGCCTCAGACTGCATGGCTACTATCAGACCTTTTCCTGTGTGCTCATCATGATCTAGGACAGTGGTCGGCAAACTGCGGCTCGTGAGCCACAAGCGGCTCTTTGGCCCCTCGAGTGTGGCTCTTCCTCCACCCAGCCACGGGCAGACTCCGTTTGTTGCATAGGTGACTGCTGCTGCCCCCGAGCCCTGCGATGCGCAGCTCCCGCCGTCCAATGTCGCCCTGCAGGCACGTTGGGCAGGATGGCTGGGCGCATCTCCACCAGCTCCCTCCGACAGCCACCATGGTGCACTTTCCCGGGCTACCCGCCACACGGGGCTGGGAGGGAGGTGGGCATGTGGCGCCCAGATGACCTTGGCGGCACTTAAGGTAGCCATAGCCTCTGGTGCTCCCCCTGCGCGCCCAGCTGCTCGCTGTGGGAGGAGGCAGCCGTAGCCTCCCCAGCCGATATGCCGGCCCCTCCGCTGATTCCCGGGGGGGAGGGAGGGAGAGACTGGCAGACACACAGAGAGACAGGCAGACAGAGACAGAGAGAGAGGGAGGGAGAGGAGGAGGGAGGGAGAGAAAGACAGAGAGAGACACAGAGAGAGAGGCAATCAGAGAGAGAGAGAGACAGACAGACACACACACACACACACACAGTGACAGAGATGGGTGGAGGGAGGAGAGAGAGACAGATACAGAGAGCGAAGGCACACAGAGACAGAAAGAGAAAGAGAAAAAGAGAAAGAAAGAAAAATAAAAAGAAAGTGGGAGAGAGAGATAAAGAAAGAACTTATGACCACAATTGAGCCCAACATTTTGGTTGCTGAGCAAGACCGTCGTTAAGTGAGTTTAACCACATTTTCCAAATTGGCCACGCCCACCCGGTCACATGAACGCTGAGCCACTCCCACAAAACAGGCCACACCTTTTGGCTCTCAAAAGAAATTTGAATCGTGGTACTGTTGATATTTGGCTCTATTGACTAATGAGTTTGCCCACCACTGATCTAGGAGAACAACAAGGTTTTCCAAGGAGTTCCAGGTGATGAAGCAATTGAAAAAATGCCTGTCGTGCACTTGGAGGAAGTTGAAGAGCAAATCATGAATAATTGGACCAGGAATGTCTATTCAATATTATATTGCGGTCATAAGGGCAGTGAAATGTTATTTCTCCATATTCATTAATATATATATATATATATATATATATATATATATATATATATATATATATATATATATATATATATATATATATTAATATATATGTATTAGTAGTTTCCCAAATGTTTTTCAGGACGTTTTGGAAAATTCTTTGAGCCAGGAGTTCACTGTGGAGAATGTGCTTGCAACACTTCCAGCATTCCCCAAGGGAGGGCCTCAGCAGCGGGCTAAGAGAGCAGTAGACGCCTTTGTAAAGGCTCAGAATTATTCCAGGCAAATGTCAATGCAGCAGGTGAGTGGATATGAATTTAATGCAATCCAGCTTTTTATACTGAGAAGAAAATTTGAAATGTTGTTGTATTTCGCAATCACTGAGCATATTTTTCTTACTACAGGTAGTTCTCAACTTAAGACCAGTCATTTAGTAATCATTCAAATTTATGATGAACCTTCCCAGGCCTACCTATGACCCAAATTTGAAATTCCAATAGTTGCCTGCCCCCTGTGGACTTGTGATTGCATTTGGTCACTTGACAACTGGCCCGTTTGGAGCACCCTGCAGCCACATGACTGTAAATTATATATTTTTTGCCAAAAAGTGGCATTTTCTTTTTATTTACAGCAAAAAAAAAGTCATTATAGACAATTGATTCACTTAACGGTTGCTTTAAAAGTTGTAAAATTGGGTGTAAAAGTGGAGACCCACTTAACAACTGGCATGACTAACAACTATAATTCCACACTCAAGTCGAGAACTTCCTGTAAACTAAAGCTTGAAAGTATTCAATTTCTTTAATAAAATGTCTATAGCCTCCCCACTATTCTAAGGATCGTCTGGTGAGTTGCAGACCATAATATAGGTAAGATAAAATAACATGCAATAAAATGTATAATAATTCACACATTAAAACAAGAGTGACCATAACACAAGTATTGACAATCACCAAATATTATGATGAGGCTCTGATTTTTAACATCCAAATGCATGAGTATGAAGTCAGGTCTTCCCTAGTACCAAAAAGACAGTTGTATTTAAATGGTATTGTGCATTGTGGTCTCCCATAATACACCTTTCTTCATTCTAGTGGTGCTGCGGAGAGCTCAACCCCCACAGAATTTCAGTAAATGTATATTGGGAGAGATGCTTCTTCAGTGATCAAGAAACAATTTGAATGGAACCTAGATATTGTGTGAAAGACAGTAACAATTTAACTACACTGAGTAAATTAAATCTTCAACTTTGGCACAGCAGTTAGGTCAAGGATGTTCAGTTCAGTTATGGTTGTAGAACCCTTTTTTCTTTTAGAAGGAGAACCAAAATCCATCACTGCAGCCTATGCTAGAAATAAAGTCCCAAAGTCAGGTCTTGATATCCTTAATGAAAGGAATCTTGAGGAGGACTGAGAAGAAATGTTAGAAAAAGCTTGAAATGTGCCAGTAATGTTAGAAAAGCCATTGCCTGTTTTGTAATAACATAGATAAAATGAAGTTGAAGGCTTTGTCTCCTGATTCAGCAACTCTTTTGTATCCTTAAAAGGTAACTTTGGAGTAACAGAAATGCGATGCTGCTGCTTTGAATATACACAGTTGGATATGTTTACATGAAATCATTCTATAATTTTAGCTACCCAAATGCCTATCTATCTCGGCCCTTCTAAGTTGTTCGTTATTACCAATTGCTTTAACTTAAATAACTTCTAATATTAAACTGCTTATTTGAAGCTGAGACCCAAAAAATAAAGTTTGGATTCATATATTAAAATATCATTATCTAGCCTCTGGAATACCTTATAATTAAAATAATAATAATAATGTCTTTAATTATCCATTAATTGATAAAAATTGAGACTTAATCCAGTTAATTTAGAGTTGGATTAAAAATGAACAAAAGTTGATAGCTGCTAGCACTGTTCTAAATATATTTATATGAGAAGTTAAAAAGTACTAATAAGATAGGGAAAGCATTGCAAAGTAGGACATTTCAGTTTTTTACAGTGCTTTTATCTTCAGTTGTTATAGGTGTCCTTTTTGTC
This sequence comes from Rhabdophis nuchalis, assembly GCA_039707465.1. NCBI lineage: Eukaryota > Metazoa > Chordata > Lepidosauria > Squamata > Natricidae > Rhabdophis > Rhabdophis nuchalis. The sequence continues at coordinate 201,440,510 of CM077644.1, read as the reverse complement.
TGTGTAACTGGGTATTGGTCATCTCCAATTTACAACAGTTTGTTTAGTGACCGTTCAAAGTTAAAATGGTACTGAAAAAAGTAACCTATGACAATTTTTCACACTTATGACTGCTCAGCATCCCCATGGTCGCATGATTTACATTCAGATTCCTGACAACTGGATGATATTTATGACAGTTGCAGTGTTCCAGCGGTCATGTGATCATATTTTGCAACCTTCTGACAAGCAAAGTCAATGGAAAAGCCAGATTCACTTAACAACTGTGTTACTAATTTAACAACTGCAGCGATTCACTTAACAACTATGGCAAGAAAAGTCATAAAAATTCACTTAACATATTTCTCACTTAGCAACATACATTCTGGGCTGACGTGATCATAAATTGAGGACTTACTTATATCTTGTGTGTGTATGTTGTATGTGTGTGTTTTTCTGCATATATAATTTGGAGGACAACTTTACATAAATTCTCTCTATCATTCTCGTAAATTAGATTAGAAACTGTTAAAAAATTAAAATACTGCAGAATTCTCATCATACTTTGAT